>VDFB02373365.1:78837884-78979252 GCA_007258455.2 Sequoia sempervirens
CAAGATGCTAAAGTTATAGTCCCCAAGGTTGACTTTGAAATAATGAGTAGAGATATGAACCCAAATACTAGGAAGCCACTAAGATATTATTTTTTTTTAAATAAGATATACTTAGGGTCATGCAATAGTATAGTGTTCTTCAAGTGTTTTCCATTATATTGGAAGGATTTAAAAATTTATGACAATTTTGATGTTTTTTGTTGAGTTTAAAATGAAAAGAAATGTATTTACCGACTCAATGAGTGAGGGGGATATTTCGTAATCCCTCTTCCATAAGAATTACTAGTTTAGCTCAATAAAATCATTCAATAATATCCTAGAGGAATAAAGGTACATTTCTTCGTAGTAGTCTTACCTCACCCCCAAAAGAGTGATGTAATCTAAATTTATGGAGGGGTCAAATAGGCCATACCAAGGTCATGAGCTACCTTGATACTCCTAGATTTGTAAAATAGAATGAAATCTTAATCCTTATTCCTCAACCATAAATCGGACGTGGTAAGTAACTTTTGGGAACAATGTTATTCTCGTGCACTACTTTGAAGAATCATTTCAGAAAACTTGGCTAGCCTCTAGATACAAAGGTTTTTAGTGACACCATGGACACCATTGGGTATACTTCAGATGGGAGACATGTTAAAGTCTCTAGCCTCCCCTAAGTGACCCATTCGTTTGCATGAGAGTAGGCCCGCAAGGTAGCCATCAATGGATTTATGCTACTTACTTTCTCTTTTGCATACTTTATATAGCTTATTGGTAAATGTTCTTGAAGGTCACCTTTATTTCTCCATTGCAAGGTGTATCTCAAGCGAGGCCCTCTCTCATAAAAGAAAGAAAGAAATGATATTTTTTGCCCAAGATTGCACGAAGCGTAAGAGGAGGGGATACACACTAAAATTTTACCAATCATGGCGAGCAAAGAAGACAATGGTTCATTTTAGTGCACCAATAGAGATGTAAATGCTAATTTTAATAGCACCAAACTAAGTGTGAGTTTGTATTGTTTAATTTTAGATCCAAAATAAATATGAAAGCTTTGGTTCAATTTTAAGCCAACTTTGAAATACTCATAGCATTGTAAATTCTTAAGCCCAAATTGAAAGTTATTTACTCTAAAGCATGAAATAAACAAGTAGGGAATCCTTCCATGAGTGTTTAAGAACAATTTTAGAAGAAAAGATTAAATGATGTCATTACAACTATTAATGAACACTTTGCTCCTTCACTTCAAGATTTTATGCTCCAATTTAAATCTACAAAAGAGTTAGCCTTACACAAGAAAAACATAATAAATGATCAAAGAAGAAATTAGATTGAAAATTCAAAGTAAACATGAAGATCTAATTCTCTATTTTACCTAACAAATGTGTTGTTATGTCAATTTTACAACTATGCTGCAATATAACCAATGTGTTAATGTAAAACAAATGTGTCGCTCTGGCAGAAAACAACTGTGTTGGAATATGACAATTGCTTCACTCTGGTAAACTTGAAACATAGAAACAGAAAAATGTCAAATATGTTGATAAACAACTGTGTCACTCTGGCTCAAAAATAAATGTGTCACAATATAAACAATTGTGTGCTAATACACACAAATGTATCACAATGTATCAACTGTGTCACTCTACCTCAAACAAATACGTTGCTCGACCCTAAAATCTAAAACACACAAAAATCTTAAGGAAAATTCATCAATTTTGATTAGTAAATCCCTCTTGGCACCAAAATGTGAACATGATCATGAACTAAGCTAAACATGATTGAATTATACAAATAAACTAATTATTTAGCTAATAAGCCATGCTCCCAATGAAATCCTTGAAATAGTAAGCTAGGAAACCATTAAAACATCAAAAACCAATGAAATGCGTCAAAGGAAACCTAATTAATACATCAAACCTCATCCCGTAGGGGGATTGGTGTTGAATTAATGTGGAATGCCAGCCTTTTCCCAATCCCTTGGTTGAAACAAGCTCTTGATGGATGCTCCAATGGAGAATTCATGAAAATTGAATGCTAAATGGCTAAAATGGATGCAAATGGATTAAATGCTCATAAGAATTGATCTAAAAATGAGTATAATGCAGGTGCTCTCAATGAACGTGGATGAATTGCTCAACAAATGGAGGCTATTTATAGGAAAATTAAGTGAATCAATGGATTCAAATTGATTAGAAGAATTGACATGGATCAAGGATTCAATCCATGGAGGAGACTAAAAGTTGGCATGGATTGATGAAATTAATCCATGGTTGAAATTGATTTGAGCAAACATAAATCCTAAAATTTAGGAGGAATGTGCAAGATATTTCAATTTAAGAGGGAAATAGTTTGAATTTGAATTGGAGGAATATTTCATGGGAATATTCCTTTGCAAGTGGAAGAAATTAGAGGGATGAAAGAAATTAGTCAATTAAATTATAATTAGAATATTATTTAATTGTGCAAGATGGGGGAATTTAAAGATTTAATTAAAAAAATTGCTCATTTAATTAAAAAGGGGAAATAATGATATTTAATTAAATAATTAAGATTATTTAATCAAATGAGAAGACCTAGGGAGTTTAATCAAATAATTAAACAGGATGAAAATTAGTATGAAAGGGGTAAGTTATCCAAATAATATTGATTATTCGATTAATAGATGAAACTGGTGAATTTAATTAAACAATTATAATTATTTAATTAAATAATCAAAAATGGATCAAATCAGGATGAAAATGACGTTAATAATTAAATTTGGATGCATGATATCTATCAGTATAATTTTAAGTGTCTACAAAAGGATTAAAACACAATCTTCTAAGTGTAAGCTAGTTATGTGATCATGGTCATACTCTCTCATTTCATGTTGAGGGATGTAAAATCAAGAAGGAAGGAAGATTGATAGAGAAAACATATAGGAAAACTAATAATCTCTACATCATAAATGAAAATAGAGGTAAAAAATATTTTATGGCAAAAGAATATGAAAGTTGGATTTGGAATAAAAGGATGGGACACATCAAATTTGATAGTCTTTTCAAAATTAGCAATACACAAGCAATAAGAGATATGTCAAAAATCTCAAAACTATCAAATACCTTTTGCAATCAACACCAACTTGGGAAGCAAACAAGGGTCAACTTCAAATAAAAGGATTATTTGAAGCATCTAAACCATTGGAGCTTATTCATATAGACCTCTATGGATCAACCTATTCAAAGAGTATACTAGGTGAAATTTACTTTATGATGTTAAATGATGGTTACTCTAGATTTACTTGGGTAGCTTTTTTGAAAGAAAAATCTGAAGCATATAGTAAAATGCATATAGTATCTTATATTCTAAATCGAGCACAAATCTAATTCAATCATAATAAGACTCCATATGAGCTTTGGAAAGGTAGACCTACCATAGATAAGTACATTAAAGTATTTGGTAGCAAGTTCTATATATAGAGAGATGAATAAAATTTAGGCAAGTTTGATACTAGATCTGATGAAGGGATATTTTTTGGCTATTCTTCAAGAAGCAAAGCTTTCAGGTGCTACAATAAAAGGTTGCACAAAATCATTGAAAGTAAAAATATTTGTATAGATGATAACATGCATCAAGGAGCTAGATAACTCAAGAAGTTGATCATGAACAAGAAGAAGAAGAAACTAAACATGAAAAAATATACAACACCAAAAAGGCACCTAAAATACCATCAATATTTGTTTATAAAAATCATCCAGAAAACTTAGTTATGGAAGACACAGATATATAAATCCAAACAAGGAGAAGCTTGGCCACCACACCAGGATATATGTCTTTAATTTCTAAAATTGAACCCAAGGATTTTATGGGGGCTAGAAAAGAAACACATTGGGTAAGTGCTATAGAAGAAGAATTAAATCAAATAGAGACTGTAAATGAAACTTGGGAATTCGTCCCAAGACCCAAGGATAAAAATGTAATTGGTACCAAGTGGGTGTTCATAAATAAGTCAATGAAGATGGTCAAGTGGTAAATAATAAAGCAAGGTTGGTTTGTAAAATATATGCTCAAGTAGAAGGGGTTGAATTTTAAGAAACATTTACCCCAGTTGCAAGATTAGAGGCCATAAAGATGTTCCTAGCATTTTCTTGCCGCAAACAAATTAAAGTTTACCAAAATGGATGTTAAATCATCATTTTTGAATGGACATCTAGAATTAGAGGTATATATCAAACAACATGAAGGATTTACCTTATCAAACAAGGACTGTGTATGCAAACTCAAGAAAGATCTTTATGGGTTAAAACAAGCCCCCAAGGCTTCGTACTCTAGATTGGGAAAGTACTTACAAGAACAAGGGTTCAAAAGAGGTATTGTGGAAAAAAAGTTATATTTTAAAATTTAAAATGATCAATTGATTTTTGTAGTATATGTGGATGATATTATCTTTAGAGGAAGTTATAGTAGAATGTTTCAAGACTTTTTCTTAAAAAATGTAAGAATTTGAAATGTCCATGTTAGGCGAACTCTGTTTCTTCCTTGGATTACATGTATCTCAATTTGATAATGAATTTTTATCTCACAAACTAAGTATCTTAAAGAATTCTTGAAAAAATTTAGAATGGAAGATTGCAATATTGTGAGTACACCAATGATTATAGGATATAAGTTAAGCAAGAATAATGAATCTCCTGATGAAAACCAAACTCTCTATAGATCTATGATAGGAATTTTTCTTTATATGAAAGCCTCAAGACTTGACATTATGTGGGAAGTTGGGATGGTAGCAAGGTTTCAACCTTTTCCTAAAGAAACACATGCAAAGGTTGTAAAGAGGATATTCGAATACTTAAAACTGTAGTGTAGGAAAATGTATCCCTTTACATTTTTGCACTTTTTTGGGCCCTCCCTACTAAAATAGGGCTTCTTTATGCCTTATTTGGTCTTATTTTGCATCCACAAGCCTAATTAAATGTACTTTTTGGAGGATAATCCCGACATTTAATAAATGACCAATCATAATTTAATGTTTTTTGGTTATGTGTTCTAGATCTAGTGATCTAGGACCCATACACCACCTTAGGTGTATGGGTCCCACCTAGGTTTTGAGACCTAATCCTGAATATTGCATAAAACTTAGTTTTTATTGAAATTTGTGTCCCAATCTTAGGCTACTTGGACTCATATGCCCCAACTAGCGTATGAGTCTCGCTTTAGCTTGGACCTATTTTAAATTCAATTCTTGGAGGGATTTTATTCTCCTAGATCTAATGTCATCTTGTAGTGTTGTAATTTTGGGAAATTTGGCATAAACATGTATAAATACAAGGTTATTTCACATATTTTCTCCTAACAAGATTTAAGCTTTCAAGTATTCAAGCACTATAGAAAATTTATGATCAAGAGCTTTCAAGAGCATTCAAGAGCTCATTATCAAGCATTTTGGAGCTTCATTCAAGATTCAAGGATCATGTCAAAGTCTTTATGCATCATGTGTATTTTTGAGCTAACATTTGTGATGTAGGTTTTCATGATTCAAGAAAGCATTGAAAGACACTATTTCATATCAACAATCAAGAGTCAAGATCTACATTCATGCTATCCATTTCATGCAAGTTTGCAATCTTTGTTACAAGGGTTTGGTGAGTTGCAACATTGCATATTGTCCATTCATCATTCCCTCATTTTATTTCATTTCATTTCAAGGTTTAATTACCAAAACAGGGTTTGAACAAGGAAAACCTCTATCCACTAAAAAATCAATATTTTTCCCTCTACATGTGTGATTGCAGATCTAGGTGATTTGGAGCTTGATTATCCTTTGAATACGAAGTTCTAATATTGAAGAAATTTGTCAAAGTTGTCATCTTCACGAAAAGCCACCTACAGAACACAATTCAAACTTTCATACTTGAAGATCCGATAGGGGAGAAGCTACAGAGTTTCAGCCAAACCCTAATACAAGGACTAAATCACCACCTTGGGTGTATGAGTCCCATTATACCACTTTTCAACAATTTTTTGTACATCCTAGTTTATCAATTGTAGATTCTAGATTCAGCCTGAAACCCTAAATTGGGACTAAATTGCCCAACCTGGTGTATGATTCCTAATTCACATCAAAATTCATAATCTTAGGATTGCAAACCTTGTTTTGGACATCTCCATCCTTCCAGGTACTTCTTTGTTTATCTCTAGTTTGTTATTTTGATTTCAAGTTCATTTTCTAGGTCATATGGTTAGATTTGCATATTACTTTCATTTCCTTCTTTCTAAGCATTTGCTTAGTGGTGAACCCCCCTTTTTAATCACACCTAAGTAGACCTTGTAGCAACCCCTTCTCTCAATTTAATCATTGGGTTGTTGCTTCTATGGTTTCCTTTAATGAACTAAGAGTGAAATAAGACCCCCCCTTAGTTGTTCCATCTCCTAAAAGGTGGAGAACACCCAATTTCCTTCAATTTATTTTAGTGAACCTAACCTTCGAACCCTTTATTTATGATTTGGAGTGCTCAAAATTCCTAGATCTAGCTTACATTAGTTTTTCATTAGATCTTGCATTAGTTAATTTACATTTAAGGCTTCTAAACTTTGCATTAGTGAAAAGTGCATATAGATTACATTTTTTGCATCTTGTGTCATCAAATTTCATTGGAAAATTGTAATTGCACATAATCATTTCAACATACAAGTTAGAAACCTTATAAACATCATAATTTGTTGAATTTATTGTAAAAACCCTAATCTAGGACTCATTCGCCCCTTTGGGCGATTTAGTCCCTATACAGGTGGTTTTTCCAGATTTCTAGGAATTCTATGTTGTGTATTTTTTAGCCTCTGAACCTTTCAAAAACCCTAACTGGGACTCATTCTCCCCTTTGGGTGATTTAGTCATGTATTAGACCTAAACTTGTAGTTTATAGCATTAAAAACTTCATTTTTGTGCTTTTTTTTATTGCTATTAGATCTATGTTTTAGTCTGTTGAGTTTTTTTTAATTCATTTTAGTAGATCTAGCTTAATTTAGCTCTATTCCAAAGTGTGTTTGTAAACATAAGAATTGGAATTAAAACATATCATTTATCTTGTGTTTATTGCATTTATCTTGCATTCATTGATTGTCCCTTGCATGAGCTTTACAACTTGGTATCCTATTGCTAATACTATAGCAAGACGTAGTTCAAGACTCATTTCATCTCATGATAACACACTCATCGTGGATCTTGGGCTATCTAGCTCTTTCACTCATAGTGTTGACACTATTTCACTAGGTATTGACATACCCTTAACAATTCTTTACCTTTAAGTAGCATGACAAGTGTTGAAATAATGATTGTTATTGTCCCTTAAGAAAACATAATCCAAATCCATGAAGAATTAGCAAACCTATAACATCAAGTGAGTACTGAAAACATTTCCAACACTGTTATTCCTACCATAGATAGCATACATTGCATGATTGAAAGTGAACATGGAATAGAACTTGTGCATAACCTAGCTCAATTTTTTGGTAAACATCTTACCTCAACGAATAGTTGTACTCAACCTTGAAACAATGTCCAAAGTCAAGGAGGAACCCAAATTTCTCCTACAATTATTACCTCTATTCCTACCTATACCAACCCTCAAGTTACTACAATGATGCAACCTACTAGTAATGTGATTCCTACCTCGGGTATTTCCACTAGCAATCCTTATACCTTTGTGGCATCTCACATCATATATCCTACCACTTTACCTCCCATAAGCATTCCATTCACTTCCCCCTCAAACACATATACACAGGTCTCCACCATATTCACCTAAATCTCAATACACAACCAATGACGCCATCCTTAACCAACTCTTGCAAAATGTTTCATCCCTTCAATGAAAAATTTACACCATAAACCAAAATCAAAATGTAAAAACATCATATTATGTCAAAAGCAATCCCTTATCCTTGGAAATATTAAGAACGCCAATACCACAAGGTATAGAGATTCCTAGGTTTGAGAAATATGGAAGAAAATAATATCCTTCTAACCAATGTTCCGCTTACACCACCTTATAAGCAATGAATTTTTCCTTGAAGATAAGTTCTTGGATAACCTTTTCCCTAGGTCCTTGAAAGATACCACTTTAGAATGGTTTTCTATGTTACCAAATAACTCAATTCATTCATTCAATGAACTTATTGAGGCCTTTATTAGCCATTTCCAAGTGCACATGACTCCTAAGATGACATTGGTTGATCTAATGAGATGTAAGCAAAAGGATGATGAAAAGGTTACCAACTTCATTTCATGCTACCAATCGCTTAAATATTCCCAAATTGACGTAAAGATTCCCAATTCTCACCTTCAATGAATCTTCATTTAGAACTTGCAAACTAAGATACAAGATAAGCTTGGCATGATGAAATTTCCTTCCTTTGTACACTTGTGTATCGCCCTTTGTGATTATCAAAACTTGATTAGTAGTCGTGAAAAAAAACCCACCTCTAGATGTCTTGAAAAGTTTGAATCCACAAATCAAAACAATTACCAACATTTTAGGAAATAGAACAAAGGATTTCTTCAACTAAATCCCTCTCAACTAACCCAACATGTTGATACCCAAGTGGCTGCTATAAAGAAGAAAAATCCTTTTACATTTGGGTTCATTCGAAAAGATAGTTTACTCTCTTACCCGATACCCCCCATAACACCATGTTACAACTTCTAGAATATAGCATGCTCTCCTTACCTCTAAATTTTAGATCAAATTCCTATTGTCATTATCACCGACAAAATGGACATGATACAGAACATTGTAAGTATCTTAAACATCTTGTGCAAGATCTCATTCACTCTAATTGACTTCAAATTGGAGGTTTGAATGATCAAAGTAATAAGTTTGTTTCCCCTCCCAACCAAAACCTGCAAATATTTACTAATCCCATGCCAAATCATAACATTTCCTTTGTCAAAGCTAGTGAAACTAAGAAGAATGATGTGATGAATGTTGACACGGATGATGACAACATGGATACTAATGAACAAAGTCATGTGGATAATATGGTTGGATTGATCAAAACTCAACCTCGTAAGGTCCAAACTAAAATAACTCTTGACATTGATTTCTCATCAAAAGATATAATTTGAAAGGCACATAATGGTCCTCTTTACATAGCTAGTCGAATCAATGACAAGCCCACTAATGGGATATTAATTGATCCCGTCTATGGAGAGAATGTGGTCATGGAATAATTCTTACACATGCATGAACTCTATCAAGAAACATATGATAAACCGAAAGCATGGATAAAAAACGCATAATGGTTTTTCTTTCCCTACGATGGGATCAATCATCCTTCCTCTAAAAGTCGGACCAAAACAATTAAATGTCTCATTCTCCATCATTCTGGCATCAGATCAATTCTACATGAAGCTCGTTTATCCATGGCTATGCTTCATGGAAGTCATCCCATCGGTTGTGCATAAATTTTTAAAGTTTCCCTTTGACAATGAGATCTTTACCATGTACCATAGTGGCTTTAATCATGTGTCTTCCCATGGGAATTTTTCATTTGATTTATTTTGGCCTGAGCTTATGGAACCTATTGAACCATGTGAAGATTTATTTTTCAAATCCTATCAAAATTTTAAAGAAAAATTCATAGTAGAACTATCCCTTTGAAACATGCCTCAACCCATGATTGAGCCTCATATCCTTGACAAAACTATGATAGAATCAAAAACCATTCTGAATAACCAAGACCAACCCATGACAGATCCTTTGCCTATTTCTTAAAATCTTGTTATTCCTCCTAAGATAAAACAAGTATAAAAAGCTAAATAGAAAGTGGTTGAACAACCTCCCATGGTTCCTTTCATTATTCCTCTAAGGGAAGAAAAGAACCCTATGGTTGATAAACCTGCTCCCATGCAAACACAACTTGAAATCATATCAAAAGAAATAGAAATGATAGAGAGTGTATGTGTAGACATTGTGCTATTGCTTGAAGGTTAAACGAAGAGAACAACAAAGAAAATCAACATCCAAACTTAACTGAAGCATTACACAAGGAGTCTCCCTCTTCGCCACAACAAAAATATTTTGTCACAACCGCAACAAAAGCTAAATCCTTATTTGGACATTATCATTCAACCTCCCATTGTGATTAACTTGGAGGATGATGATGAGATTACTAAAATTGATGAGGAAGTGCATAATGAATTGAATACATTATTTTCCTCTTCTATGAGCTTAAATGATAATTCTCCTAAGAAGAGTGTTGAACTTGGTGATACCCCTAGTTCGTCACGTGTTGTTGTCCCTTTGGCTAGTTGTCCCCCCTTCATATGCGATGAAAAAGATTGGAATGTGAACGACCTGTTAATAGGTTGACTTGCATGTGCCTTACTAGTCTTTTATTTGTTTTTTGTGTGTGATTGCATGTGTGTAATGTGATCTACCCATACTGTTTTGTTTGATGTATCTCTCTCTTTGTGATATTCCTCTATTTGTATCTGCATTCTTCTATATGTTGTAAACATTTTATCTTTATCTTTTTATTTGTCTTGTGTTTTCCTTTTGGGGATGACGCAAGGCGTTGAGACATTTAGGTCTCTTCCATGTTGACCCAAAAACTTTCCTTTATCTTTTCTTGTTTTGTCTTTTCCTTTTGGGGATGACACAAGGCGTCGAGACATTTAGGTCTTCCATGTTGACCCGAAAGCTTTTCTTTTTTTTCACTCTTTTTGTGTCATTCTTCCTATTCCATGATTATTTGGGGAATGATGGTGTTTCCAAGCTTTATAAAAACATTGTTGTAAAGACATACTGACCCCAAATCCATGGATCCCTTATGTGATTTTTGGGATTTCATTTTGGGGGCAACCCCCTTTTCATGACATAGCTTCATTTGGAAACATATGACTTGGCATACGGATTTCTAAATAAGCTCTCATGTCCTCTTTATTGTTAGTATTTATCATTTGCTACTTTAAAGTAATTGCTCACAGCATGGTGTTTAGCAATTTCTTTAAACTGGGGGCATGCATTGGCATTATTCTTTTACATTTCATGTTTCATTGTGTGGTCTTCTTACTTCATGCGATGCGTCTTTCTCTTGGTGTTGACATTGGGTGTGATTTCCTTCAAGAGCATGATCTCTCTTAGCATATTATATTTCTCTTAGTGGCTTGATGCGACACACTACATCCCTTAAGTTGTGAATCTTCTATTCTTCGTTTGGTCCTCTCTTGGAGAAATTAGGCACAATGTTCCCTTATGAGTGTGTGTTTGGTTTGCATAGTGTACATCATGTTCTACTTGTAAACATTTTGGATAAACAGCTTAGATCTGATCCACATTGTGTTGGAAAAACAGTTGAGGCTTGATCCACCCTCTTTTTCTTTTTCTTTCATCTTTATGTCTTTGATAGTGTATACACGTGTACCTTGTTGTT
This sequence comes from Sequoia sempervirens, assembly GCA_007258455.2. Taxonomy (NCBI): domain Eukaryota; kingdom Viridiplantae; phylum Streptophyta; class Pinopsida; order Cupressales; family Cupressaceae; genus Sequoia; species Sequoia sempervirens. The sequence goes on from VDFB02373365.1 coordinate 78,849,282, forward strand.
GCTTCATACATCATTTTCATGTGTATTCCTTTTTGCCTATGTTGGTTTTCTATAGTATCTTGATCATGGGGGCTTGATCATCCCTCTTGATCATTGTCATCCTATCTCACTAGCATTGGTACACTCAGACCCCTCTTGATGCGTATTTGTCTACTTGAGTGTGAGTTTGAAGCAAGTTCCTCCTCTCACTAAAGTGGGGCCCAAATGTAGTGTAGGAAAATTTATCTCTTTACATATTCATACTTGTTTGGGCCCTCCTTACTAAAATTGGGCTTCTTTATACCTTATTTGGTCTTATTTTGCATCCACAAGCCTAATTAAATGTATTTTCCAGAGGATAATCCTAAAATTTAATAAATGACCAATCATAACTTAATGTTTTTGGGTTATGTATTCCACATCTAGTGATCTAGGACTCATACACCACCTTGGGCATATGGGTCCCTCCTAGGTTCTGAGACCTGATCCTGAATATTGCATTAAACTTAACATTTCTTGAAATTTGTGTCCCAAGCTTAGGCTACTAGGACTCATACAACCCAACTGGCATATGAGTCCCACTTTAGCTTGGACCTATTTTGAATTCAATTCTTGGTGGGGTTTTATTCTCCTAGATCTGATGGTGGCTTGTAGTGTTGTAATTTTGAGAAATTTGGCATAAACATGTATAAATACAAGGTTATTTCACATATTTTCTCCTAACAAGATCTAAGCTTTCAAGTATTCAAGCACTATAATTTATGATCAAGATCTTTCAAGAGCATTCAAGAGCTGATTATCAAGCATTTTGGAGCTATATTCAAGATTCAAGCATCATGTCAAAGTCTTTATGCATCATGTGTGTTTTTGAGCTAACATTTGTGATGTAGGTTTTCAGGATTTAAGCAAGCATTCAAAGACATTATTTCATATCAACAATCAAGAGTCAAGATCTACATTCATGCTAGTCATTTCATGCAAGTTTGCAGACTTTGTTACAAGGGTTTGGTGAGTTACAACATTACATATTGTTCATTCATCATTCCTTCATTTTATTTCATTTCATTTCATTTCAAGGTTTAATTACCAAAACGAAGTTTGACCAAGGTAAACCCCTATCCACTAACAAATCAAAAATTTTCCCTCTACATGTGTGATTGCAGATCTAGGTGATTTGGAGCTTGATGATCCTTTGAAGACAAAGTTTCAAGATTGAAGAAAGTTGTGAAATTTATTATCTTCACAATAAGTCACCTACATGCTAGAATTCAAACTTTCAGACTCAGAGATTGGACAAGGGAGAAACTACATAAGATCACTAGAAGATACCAGAGTTTCAGCCAAACCCTAATACTGGGACTAAATCACCACCTTGGGCATATGAGTCTCAGTATACCACTTTTCAGCAAATTTTTGTAGATCCTGGTTTATCAATTGTAGATTCCAAATTCAGCCTGAAACCCTAAGCTGGTACTAGATTGCCCAACCTAGCATATGAGTCCTAATTCACATCAAAATTCATAATCTCGGGATCACATACCTTGTTCTAGACATCTTCAGCCTTCCAAGTACTTCTTTGTTTATCTCTAGTTTGTTAGTCTGATTTCAAGTTCATTTTCTAAGTCATATAGTTATATTTGCATATTACTTTCATTTCATTCTTTCTAAGCATTTGCTTAGTGGTGAACCCCACTTTTTAATCATACCTAAGGATACCTTGTAGCAACCCCTTCTCCCAATTGAATCATTGGGTTGTTGCTTCTAGGGTTTCCTTTAATGAACTAAGAGTGAAATAGGACCTCCCATAGTTGTTCCATCTCCTAAAAGGTGGAGCACTCCCTATTTCTTTCAGTTCAAAAAGGCACATTGTATTTTGGTCGATGGTACCCAAGAGGTGAAGACTTCACCTTAGAAGCATATGTAGATGTTGATTGGGTTGGTAGTTTGGATGATAGAAAGAGTACTAGTGTCAATGCATTCTTTTTGGGAACTAGTCTTGTTTCATGGTTTAGTAAGAAACAAGCTTCAATCTCTCTATCCATTGCTGAAGCAAAATACATAACAACAGCTTCATGTTGTACTCCCCAAAGAGACTTTTGAGTTTCTTAGACAAAATTTAGGGGCGATATCCTCTCCTTTAAGTCATTAAGGAGATCTATTTTTGAAGGGTAGCTCTTCATTACACCATCTCATAGCTTCATGGACTCCTTTGCCATTGATGTCAAAGGGGGATAAGTACAAAGACAAGGGGGGAAGTGTGTTTTGCAAATTACCTTTTACGAGGTTTCCATCAATGATAAAGGGGAAGATTGTCAGTTTATTGTCATTGATGTCAAAGAAAGACCACAAGATAATATTACTAAAGAAAATTGAAATTTCCATGCATAGAATTTATCCTAACAATGACAACAATAAATAATGATAATGTTCATAGAGGAAGTAGTAATATTTAATTATTTAGTTTTGGCCAAAAAATTGAATTAAAATAAAAGACGTGATTTAATAATGCAGCGATTATATTTTAATATAAGACATATATTAAAAGTGGAAAAGGGTGTGATTCGTATTAGTTTAAGGAAAAGACAAAATACAAAAGAGAAAATAATAAAGGTGCAACAATCCCTCTCAAAAGCAGGGATTAAAAGAAAAGTGGCAATTAAAAGATTTAAAGAGTTGCCTCCCATTGTGGGAAATAATAGAGGGCAGCAATGGATTTTATAAAGCAGCAATTTAATTTAAAAGTTGTTATGAAAAGGCACATAAATAAAATTTGCCTCTCTTTGAAAAGCATGTCTTTTGAATAACTTACCCTCATTCATGAAGGTATAAAGGAAGATTGAAAATTGTGGAGGAAGAGTGTGTGTTGAGGAAAGAAAAATAAATAAATACATCAGGTACAGTAGCACATGAAGAACAAATTTTAAGAAGATTATTTGCATATTATAGGAGGAGATTGTGAAAGTTGTATAACATATTTATAAAATATTTATAAAAGTTTTATGAAGAGATTGTGATCAGTTTTGTAGCAGATTTATGATCATTTTGTAGTAGATTGAAGAAGAGAATTATAGTAGATTGGTGACCAAAATTATAGCAAAATTTAGAAGAAAAATTGAAGAGGAGTTGGTGCTTCTAGAATTTGTAAAAAGAATTTTAATAAAAGCAATATTTTTGTTGTAGTTTTCTTCTGCAAAGATTTCCACATAAATTATGTTGTTACTGTGTTTCTCATTATTTGATTTATATGTGTTAAATTTGATTAAATCTTAAAGTGAATAATTAAATTTTAAAAAAGAGAATATTATTATACTGATTCGTCTAGCGTCGTCATCCCCACCCCTCTTTCAGTATAACCGTGTGCTCATCAAACAAAATTAGCCCTTTCAAATAATCAATCTATTCACACATATGTGGCTTATGCATGCAACTTGCGTAGCACACTGGTCATTACTATTTCCATTGATAAAAACTTCTCTAAGTATATCCATTAATAATCTTTATGCATGTGGCTTAATGGCAAAAGCCAATTGCTTTTCACCATTACATTTTTTATTTTGTTGTCTTCAAATACTCTATTTCTTTAAGCACAATACAAAAAAATAAACCTCCAACTCGTTATCTTTCATAAATCGGCAAGCATGTGTACTTAATTGTACCTGCAATAGTATGATATTGCATTCACAAATGTCAAAAAAATGAACAATGTTCATGAGGATACAAGCTAGCCATAGGACTCCTTGACAACTGACAGCACAGAAGACGATCAATGGCTTACATAAGTTTTGTTTGTTTGGTGAATTGATTCTTGTCAAGTAATGAGACTGCCAAAGCACATAACTGATTGAAAAAGACACTCTATATTACTACACATGACCCATAGTAAACTAAAATTCTAATGGAAAATTTATTGGCATCATGACCATCACATTTCCTCAAGTGATGGCTTATGCTTCATACCAATAGTAGTTGTTTTTGTTGAATGCTTGTTACCGTTGCTAATCCTTGTCTTTGATATTTTTTATAAATATCATAACTTGCAAAAGTCTATAATTTCATGTATATGGAACAGGAAGCTACATTCCAATTATTGTTTTTCTTAGACTCTGGACAAGGTGATAATATAACCTTGCAAAAGCAGGTGCACTGAATCACCAATTTCATACCTATTTCAGAATTATATCTCTAAGCTCTACTAGTGGGACTCTAATGAAACCAGCAATATATTGATTGTTACTCCTCCAATAAGAGAGAAATATACAAATCTGGACATAAAAAATGGCATTTAATGAACAAAATCAAAAGTAAACCATACGGTATTTTATCTTTCATGGAATTAATTAGCCCTGAGTGACTTGGAGTTACATAAACTCGACATAAATATACTTCAACAACAAACTATTGGCAATTAGAATAATTTAGTGATTTCTTTATCTATCACTCCCTTGAACCTTTTGTTCTTTGCTCGGGAGACAAGCTGTAGTGCAAAAATTGAACTCCAATTTAAATCAGAACAAATCTTCCTTGCTTAGGTATTGCTTGAAATGGTCACGATGCTGCAAAGCTCAAACTTCAGGGCTTGCTGTTTTCTTGAGTCATTACTACAGTCTCGTGCCATACTTTAATGCAGTCCTCCATTGCTGAAAAGGAAGATGATAATAGTTCATACAAGAAGAATCCATCATATTTGTTAAAATCCATGCAAGTTTATGGAGTACCAACCCCCAATCTCCTTGAAAAAGGATAACTTTGAAGCATATTCTTGAACAATATGGTAAAGAGGAGCATATCGGTATGGTTATAGCTTATGATTATCCATCAGCAGTTCATGTTAATCAGGCACCGATTTTCGTTTAGTAGCTGATTCCACTGTTTTTTTTCTATATTACAGCAGGATGCCATGGATGCAATAAAGTTTGAAGGATTTGCATTCTCTAGGGTATTGGCATGTAATACCTCACAGTCCTTTGTTTTGAGTAAGATTAATAATTCAGGCAAAGCTCTGACGGATTTCAAAATAGATATATTGGTGATGAATTGGAAGATTATAAGTTTTGACTTTACTATAACATATGTTCTCAATGATAACGATTCTAGTAATAAATAACTTGATAAATATTAATATGGATTATATTGCAAGTAATGTCTCCAAAATATTGATATTAGACTATTAATTATCTAGGTCGTGTCTACAATATACCATGTCCATTTTTACATGGCTAAACAATAGCACAAACCCAAAAAAAATCACAAAACAAGACATATTTAAAACTTCATCTTTATGCATTTTATGGTATCATTTAAAATATTGCCATCTTGAATGATCCACACATAATGTGAGGAAGGAAATGCCCCAAAAGACCTATGGAAAAACCCTATCTTACTCAGAACTACAAAGGAAAACTATTGACCTTGAAGTGTAAAAAGGCCCACAAAATCCCCGTAATTAAACATAAATAAAAGTTCAAAGGAATATATTACTTCTCCTTTAATATTGCTCCCCAACTATTAACCCTTGCAAGGATTCTTTCGTTACTTCAATGGTTAATCTAAACAAAAATGTGTGTAGCTATATCTAACCTTTAATATTGAATTCTTAAATTATTAGTAAAGTTAATTTGTCAACCAATGAAATATTTAATTTATGAAATTTACATAATATATAATCTTCAATTTGAGTCCATTAAGAATGGTGTTTTAACTTATATTCATGTTATCTATACACTTCATAAGTTTACTTAAGCATGTCTATTTTCATAAATTACTTATTAACCATTTTGTTGTAGCAACTAGTAACCAATAATAAATTAAACTTTACTAAATGGGACATATTAGACTAAGGCTCTATCAACTAGATTACGGATAAAAGAAAGTATTATATTTAACTATTCAACTCTAGTGCAATTATAGATTATCGAACTTACTAATAATTAGATTGGTGACCAAAAAAATGAATAACTTGATAAATGATCTTGACTCAATTGAAATATTAGAATACTAAGTTTAAATGTGAAATTTACTATTTTCTCCAAAATTGATTTGTACATATCAATTGTCACAATTCATTTATTTATTTATCTCGCAAATAAATTATGATTGTTTAAGTGAAAATAAAAAGTTTAGCTTGTTTTGATTTGTGATATTGCTATAAGGATTCAACCATGTAGTTTGGAGTCAAACTCATTGACTCCAAACTACATGGTTGAATCTTGATAGCAATATCACAATTTCACACGCTGTGGAAAATACCTCCTATTTATCAATTGTTTTGATTTGTTTTGAAATCATTGATCCAACAACTAATTTTAGTTAATCTATAACCAATTCTCAATTAAATGTTTCCCCTTTATAATTTCTCTCAAGCCTTGAAATTGTTTTGAATGCACAGGTTGTTATTTGTTTCCCTACTCTTAAATTTTTTTGCAGGTTTTTAATTTTTATTTGCAAGATATGTGCACAAAGATATTCATTTAAATTGTGCATCTAGATTGTTGGTTTAATATGTATTGTTGTAGAGGAAAGATTTCAATTATTCGACTTCAAATCTCTTTGTTGCAAGTTGGTGGTTGCAGACAAATTTGAGGGGTTAACTATGGTTTCCAAAACTTCAATCTTTATTACAAAATTTCATTATTATGTGTTTCTATATATATGAACATATTTTGTAATAAGATTTATTTATTTAATTTTTTTTATAATTCGCAAATTTACTAGTGCAGACAAATTTGAGGGGTTAACAATGGTTTCCAAAACTTCAAGTTTTATTACGAAATTTCATTATTATATGTGTGTGTATATATATGAACATATTTTGTAGTCAGATTTATTTATTTTAAAAAAATTATAATTCGCAAGATTTACTAGTTGCAAATCAACTTCTATATATTCTTGTCTTCCTTTTTCAATAGAATGAGATATGTCATTATCAAATATTTTTTTTAATTTAAATGAAAGAAAATAAATAAATAAATAAAAACATTTTTTTTTAATGTTTTGGGGAAGGGTGACTCCATCCCCATGGAGGTTACACCCCCCATGGGGTCGCCTTCCCCATGGCTAACTCATGTCGACATGGGGTCAACCCCCATATATATATATATATATATATATATATATATATATATATATATATATATATATATATATATATATATATATATACTTACTTTAATATATGTTTGATATTTATTAAATTCTTTAGCATATATTCAATGATATATAATATTGAGTGGGGGGGGGCTAGCTTGATTGGACAAGAGGTCATGAGGTCTAATCTTAAAAAATGATATATAATATTTTTTATATAGATTTATAATTATACATATAGAATTACTCTTGAAGATATATACATATATATAAGAATATTTATTTATAAATATATATATATATATATATATTAATTTATTTGAATGTATACAAATTTTATACATATTCTTTTCAATTAAATATATTATATTAAAGTGGATTTATTTGTGCATTAAAGATAAATCCAACAAAATCAAATATTTATGGCAAGAATGATCTGCATTTATTGAAGACAACACACATTTGACAAAGCACATTCCTAATAAATTTGCATTACCTTTCATAACAGCAAATAACCTTGTTTGACGGGAGCAATTACTGACGTGAGACTTTCGGCTCAAGTGCATACAATATATAGCCTACCACCTAACCAGATTATTGGCAACTTCAAAAGAAATCTAATCTTCGCCCAATTGCTTCATAGTTGCACTTCGACTAGACTTTTGCGCATTAAAATGGCCTTAAACATTTAAACCCCTTTATTTATCAAAATGAAAGAACTTACCAGTAAATGCCACAAATAAATCATAAAAGGCATCATTTCGCATGAATCTATCAAAGCATACAAAACAAGAGGCAACCCTGTGTCATGTAGAATTTACAACAAAAATATTACGAAACCCTATCATAGTGAAAACCTTAAAAATGAGACAAACCAAAACCAAACTTCCTACAGCTGCTACTTCAATCTATTCACAATGAACGAAAATTAGACCGTACAATATTGTATGGCTTTATCCCTTTTGATTTCCAAGCAAATAATAATGGACCATTGCCCTTGCATCCCTCCCAAGAAAAAAGAGTACCCTTGATTTCCTAAATGAGGTGAAGGCCAAAAAAGAGAGGCGTGCACAACCAAAAAATTAGACAAGATGGAGTTGAATCTTACTGATTTTGCCTCTCATTAACGAAATAGAGATTCTCAAGCCTTGATCTTTGTCTATGCTTATACTTGCATCGTTCAATCCAATCTTTCATTATGCAAGTTAATGCACTTTCACCACTTTCACTAAATCCATCAAAGTGACTTACCTCAAGCTTCTACACAAATTGTGTCCTGATATTAACAATGCTGATAAGAAAAAAATGGGTAGACTTAGCAAGAAGAATTTTATGGAACCCTACAAACAGAAATTTCTTTAAAATGAAACGAAGCAAAACCAATCTCCCTACAATGGTTGTTTTAAAATGAAATGAAACAAAATGAGTCTCCCTATAGAGGTTGCTTCACTACATTTATGACATGATTTTTGCAGCCTTCTAAACAAAAATATTTGTTGCAAGTTAATATTTGTTTCATGCATGGCCCAAGGAAATCCAATACGATTTGGGAGATCTGATTTCATCTAATGGTGATGGCGACTTATAAACCATTTGATGTTTAACAACAACCCAACAGCTTTTTTACAGCATGAGATAGGTTTGAGTGAAACTTCACTCTATATATAGCCTATTGGCTAAAAATATTTTCATGCATGTTGATAAATTAGACATAATTGTAAAAATATATCATTTCCAATTTAGAAACTAATTTTAAATATGTATTGCAATAGAAAACAAAATTTCCTTCACAAAACTAAATTATTGGATATGATTTCTATGGTGTAAGGTGGTTTTTTTAACTAGCTTATTCTTTAACTAATTTTTTGGTTATGATGTTTTCCAATTGATCATCCAACATACATTAACACCAAATTATTTTTTATGCATTGAAAAGGTTAATCCATATTCCTTTACTTTCCTTCCTATGCAAGTTTGAAGCAATCAAAAAAATACTTTTCTTTTTTTAGTTCTATTTGACTAACATATTATCACACATTCATTTCACTACAACACCTTACACACAAAACATTTCATTAACACTTGATTCTTTCTAAATTCATCTTATCCTTTGAATTCTAGAATCCCCCAAGGCAACAACAATTAACATTTGTTCTTTTTATGCTTTTTCAAAAAGTAAAATATAACAACTTCAACCACAATTGAACTCTAAATTACAAAGCATCCCTAGGTTCTTAAAACTTTATAAATCTCACAAGACCAACATGTTTCTCTCTTGAAAGCCATAGGTTGAAAGTCCCAAGAAAATATTTGTTGATTAACACATGTACCTGAAAGAGAAAGATCAACAAAGAAAACAACAATCTTGGCCAACGGGCTCTCCACCTAACCATAGGGTTTAAATTTAACCCACCCCCAAGCTAGGGAGGACATAGCTTTCCCAAGAACTCACACACACCTTTCACAACCTTTAAGCCAACATTTATAACATAGATTTCCATAAAAATATTCACTACATAACATTTACAATACTAAACCTTGAATCATACAACAATTCTCCTTCACATACTATTACTCCCTCATTATATTCACACAATTTGTTATTTTTATACAAACTTAGATAAAGGTGGGTACTCTTACCCAAAACAAAGCCCCATTTCAAACATTCAGTTACACAAAAAAACAAAGAACAACATTTCAAACATTCAATTACACAAAAAACAAAAAACTAACAAGAGGGTTAGACCATACCATGATATTTGCTATCAAAATTGATGAAGACTCTATCCAAGCCCTCTTTTCCGTCTTGTTTTCCTATCTTTCTTAGTTTCCTTAGAATTTGAATTTACCAAAAGAAAGTCCTAAAGAAAATCAAGAACAATTGAAGAGGAAAAAGACCCTTCTCCAATCAAGGAGAAAGAATAAATAGAAAGGGGAAAAGAAACTACCTCTCTTTAACCACCTAAACCACCCACCCAACTCCAATTTTTGCCACTTTTCAAAAAGAGAAATTGAAGCGGGTTATAAACTCTAATAAAGGTATTTTATAAGGTAAAATAACCAATAACCTATAAGTCTTACACCTAGGGAACTTTTTAGACCATAGAAATGAAATTTAAACCATATAAAGAACCCTATAATCATAAAAGAAGTAAACACGGTAAAAGATAACTCAAAGATAAATAAAATAAACTCACATCTACACATGATTACACAACACATATGAAACAATATTTCACATGTCACATGACCCTAGTTCTCCATATGAAACAAGGTCGGTATCTCATTGAGAATAACAGCAAAAGTAGCTATGTGACCCCAACCACCATTGGCAAAACTCACCTATTCACTACATCACATCAATAATAATAGCTGAAACAACTACAATGAATTAAGAGAACATTTCAAACCAATAATCAATTAAGAAATCAAATCTAACAACCATAACATTTAACATATATAATTCTCATCTTCTCAATATCCACACACATAATCACTAAATAAAATCAATGATAACTTCATCTAGTCAATAAATAATATGTAAACCCATCATCTAGTAATAATCATGATAGTCAAGACATCCATATAAATCTACGAATAACATCTATGCAATAGAGAAACAATTGTCATTCATAAAGATCTTATAATTAATGTCCATACAATTAACACATGAAAACATCCAATAGAGTCATGATAACATAAGGGACATAATGTAAATATGAAACATAGAACATGATAACTCATGTATAACATCCAATCAAAGAAGCCTATGACACATTGAGCAAGAACCACAATATCAACAAGGACATGTGGAGTGAATAGGATCATGAAAAGGCGGGGTCTCACAAAATAATGTTTTCTAATCCATGGTCTTAAGTGTAGGATACCCCAAATTAATAATTACCCAAGTTCATGTTTTTAGATTAACAACAAAGAGAGACAGTGATCCAAATGAATAAGTTGATTAGAACAATGTGCATCAAAGTAGTGATCTTAGATAAAGAATTTCAGATTATTATTTATTTATGTTAATGTTATCTTGATCATGCTGAGGAAACCATAGTACTGACCTTGTGATGCCTTAATAATAATTTTGACAAACATGACTATTAGTTGATTAAATTATTTGAGCTAACATCAAGGGGCATAGAGTAAATATGAAATGTAGAACATGATAACTCATGTATAACATCCAATCATAGAAGCCTATGTGACATTGCGCAAGAACCACGATATCAACAAGGACAAATGGAGTGAATAGGATCACAAAAAGGCAGGGTCTCACAAAATAATGTTTTCTAATCCATGGTCTAAGTGTAGGATACCCCAAATAAATAATTACCGAGTTCATGTTTTTAGATTAACAAAGAAAGGGGACAATGATCCAAATTAATAAGTTGGTTAGAACAATGTGCATCAAAGTAGTGATCTTAGATAAAGAATTTCAGATTATTATTTATTTATGTTAATGTTATCTTGATCATGCTAAGGAAACCATAGTACTGACCTTGTGATGCCTTAATAATAATTTTGACAAACATGACTATTAGTTGATTAAATTATTTGAGCTAACATCAAGGAGCATAGAGTAAATATGAAATGTAGAACATGATAACTCATGTATAACATCCAATCATAGAATCCTATGACACATTGCGCAAGAACCACGATATCAACAAGGACAAATGGAGTGAATAGGATCACAAAAAGGCGGGGTCTCACAAAATAATTGTTTCTAATCCATGGTCTAAGTGTAGGATACCCCAAATTAATAATTACCAAGTTCATGTTTTTAGATTAACAAAGAAAGGGGACAATGATCCAAATTAATAAGTTGGTTAGAACAATGTGCATCAAAGTAGTGATCTTAGATAAAGAATTTCAGATTATTATTTATTTATGTTAATGTTATCTTGATCATGCTAAGGAAACCATAGTATTGACCTTGTGATGCCTTAATAATAATTTTGACAAACATGACTATTAGTTGATTAAATTATTTGAGCTAACATCAAGGGGTATAGAGTAAATATGAAATGTAGAACATGATAACTCATGTATAACATCCAATCATAGAAGCCTATGACACATTGCGCAAGAACCACGATATCAACAAGGACAAATGGAGTGAATAGGATCACAAAAAGGCGGGGTCTCACAAAATAATGTTTTCTAATCCATGATCTAAGTGTAGGATACCCCAAAGTAATAATTACCAAGTTCATGTTTTTAGATTAACAAAGAAAGGGGACAATGTGCATCAAAGTAGTGATCTTAGATAAAGAATTTCAGATAAAGCACACCACCAAACGGACAACTAATCATAAGAAGCCATCAAATATGGCTCAAGAGTCCAAGGAATGTCATTATTACCATGACAGAAAAGAAATCCTCGACCAAGATTCTGAAGAATTATTATGCCTCCTTGGTCAACCAATGGAATTCAAGAAAGCATGGACTCAAAAAACTAGGTATATGTACTAGAAGAGATCACCAAGAGAAGGGTGTTAAAACAAGACACATGAATGTGGAAGTTGTACAAACAAGGGAAATAGGAATGTTAAAAAAGGGGTAAACAAAGAGGCTTTGATAAGACATATGTTGAGGACTAGCCTAATAATGCTTAAAGCATGTGAACACAATTCAATTTGTGTAAACGTGTGTATATACCATGTGAGTCCCATATGAGTGACTGTTATGGTCTGTAAGTATGTGTATGTATGTGTGCGATTGATGGTATAAATGAATCACTACCCTGAGGACCCTCAGGACTCAAGGGAAGTTTGTGAATTGTTGAGTTACAAAGTGATGGGGACAAGCTCAACACATTTAAGTGATGGACACGAGCTTAGTCAAATGAGCAATAGGACAAGATCATCATGATGAATATGATTGTTGAAGTTATGAGAGGCTAAGAAGATAGTTGGAGATGACCCATGTATATGTGTGTTCATATAATATATATGTGTCCAATCTTGGGTCTAGTGTGCATGTGTATGTGAGTGTGTGAAGGATGTTTTGGTTGTGGACTGGATTATATATTGGAGGCCATAGAAAATGGTTAAGTTGGAGGTGGTCCTAAATTATTGTCTGGTTATGAAGCTTGTTGATGGTTGTCTGCCATCACCCCTATGAAGCTAAGTACCTCAATATGAGGATAGCTAGGTGGAAAGTCAAGTCAGATACTTGGGTTTGGCCTCCAAGTGAAGTCATCCACCTCCTACAACAATGGGTGATATCTACCTTATGCTTATTAGTTCATGATTAGTTTATGGTATTAAACCTTGACTAATGATTAGGACAAATGGAATAATAGTCATAAGACTAATGGTCAAGACAAACCTTGATTGATGGTGCCTTAGCATACTATAGGAAGAAGAGGCCTCCAAGATGAGGCAACAGGAAGCAAGTTGGCCTTGGGTGACGTGGGCTGATCTTCAAATTCTTGCAATTTAATAGAGACTAATTCAAGAAGCCACTTGGAAAGCATACCAATGGGAAGGCATTAATTAATTCATGTATTCTACGAACTCATGTTCTAACTACTAAATGTCTGATGTTAATATATTAACCTCGTCTTTGATCAATTGTATCTAAACCCATAATTGGGCACTACTGATTCTAGATGTTATTATATTATATTCATGGAAATTGCAATCATGTTAAATCGGTGTCTATAGTTCAACTGAAAACAAAAGTAATAAATAGTATTTGTATTTCTCTTATGTACTCAAAGAGGTTAAGTATCAGTGGATCCATGTAGAAGGAACCCTTGGAACTTAGTAACTTGTATCTGAGGTCTAATTAGTCATATCAACTAAGCCAATTTCCTAGTATTAGTGTATTGTAACTCTATCTGAAATGAATTACTTCCCTGTGAACATGTATTGGGTGGAATTAAGGAACCCCGGAGGGAGATCTTGAAGTCTTGGTCTTGTCTGAAATTTTCATGCAGGTTGCAGGATCATTCTGGTTCTCTTCTTAACTTACTATCTTGCTCACATGAGACAAGGAATTATCTAAGTAGTGCAAGCCAGAAGATCATTGTCTTGATTCTCCATGATAAGCCTTGCAACTTCCTATGTGGAAGAGATCCATTAAGTATCACCTCAGCCTAAATCTACATAAGTGGAAATTAAGCTAATCTTGCTTCAAGTAAGTTAAGTTACTCATTACCTCCAGAGAGATCTGAAGAGTCCTGCGCAAGGTTGCATACTAATTCAAAAGGATTAACTCTGTGTCTTGCTCAGTCATGATCTTACCTTCATTGTTAACAATATTTCTGGATAGCTGAGCATTTCATATTCCCATGTTCCCTTTGAGGGAGATGGAATGGTTAAACTTAGATTCTAGATCTAAGGATTAAAGTCAACTCACATAAATTTATACAGAAACACTTAGAATCCTAGCCATTAATTAGTCAAGCAAAGTTAGGACCATAGATATCTCTGAGTTAATCCAATGCTAAAATGTCCTTGCCCTGACAGAAGAGTCGGATGGGAGTTCCTCATCAATCCAAAATTGGAACAAAAATTAGGTTAATTATTAAAGGGGAACTTGTGTCCATCGGGTTCTCAGTAACATTAATTTTTGAGTTACGAACCCAATAAGCCAAGTAAATCTAAGTTCATAATATCTCTTGTCTGCCAGTAGAATAATACTTGAATCTTAGACCCAAGTCCCCCTAAACTTGATTTGATTTGATGTCTCATGTCCATTAAAAATTGTGTTCAATTCCAGAATCATTATCTTGCAGACACCAAATTGTTAAATATTTTGACAGTCGCATCCTCACATCTAGACTGTCAAAAGTTTAAGCCTTAATTGGACCCAAGTAAGCGAGTTAACTATGATCAATGAAATGATTTCATGTCCATAGTCTGTCACTAGCATAATGCCATATGAAGTCCAAACCCAAGAACCTAAGTATGATGGAGTTGATAAATATGCTCACATTCATACATAAAGTCAAGGACCTTGTAATCTAGTCTCAAAGACCTCTATGTCTATCAATTCTTCGAAGAGATCCATGTCTAATGATCTATCAAAGATAACCTCAAGACATCACATGTCCTCTCCCAGTATCCAAAATCTAACTTGCAAATATGTCATGTTGTAATGAGAGTCTCACATCCACCAAGATCTCAAACCTAAGGCCATTATCTTTCCAAACCTAGAAGCCTCGAGTAAACTTGATTGTATAAAACCTCTCGCATCCATAGGCATAACTAATTTGTGTTGGGGACGTCCAGGTATTTATGAAACATGAGGCCAGACCAACCAAAGTTGGCCACGTGCACTATTACTGAGTCCAACATTATTTAACAGCTGAGCTCAAACTAAATCTACTCATGGTGTTCATTTTACAGCTATCAACCATCATTTAGATAAATTGAGGACTCCTTCAGACCTGGACATGAATGGCCAAGTGTGAAGTTAAAACCATAGCCAAGAAGCTAAGGGTGCAAAATCCAGGAGAAACTCAGGATAGCTTGTCAAGGGAATTTATTGTTGTTGCAAGACCACATTCTTTTATAATAGATTATCTTGGAAGTACAATTCAAAAAAGAAAAAAAATGAAAAATAGTTTGGTTTTTGCCAAGCCTATTGGGGTGTTACATGGCACCACAGACTGTCATTGAGGTAGGGATTGCAATGATGGGGCATGTCAGGCTTACCCCTTGAGCAATAATTGTTTTGAGTGGCTTTAGAGCTCAGGGAAGAACTGCTGAAAGTGCAATAAAGGTTCTACAAAGTGTGTGCTTCCTTTGCAAGATGTTGGTTGCTTTCTTGTAGTGGCCAGGTCCAAATATATTATGATTTGTTGGATATGATACAGCATCCACACCATGCCAAGGTTATGCCTAAGTTTCATGAGTAGTGTAGCAATAAGAAATTGGCATAGACTATTCAGCATTTTAATAGAGGCTGACATGCATATACAAAGCAGATCCGTATATTGATGATTTTACAAAGCCTTTTCTTTAGTAGAAACAAAATACAGAGTTGTAGCCTATGTGTAAAGAAAAGCTCTGCGTACAATTTTAACATGTGTAACAGTTAAAAAGCTCACGTGGATGTTTGAAATGCAGGTAATAAAACAAGAGATCCCACATGGAAAATTAGAAGCTCGTAGGTGCGACTGGAACATTTGAAGGACGTGGGTGCATCTCTTTCACCAAGCTTGTAAGGAGCAGGTCACAAGCTATATTCTCTCAAAAGCCACGGCCACAAGTATTTTAAAGGTTAAGAAGGGTCCACAGGCTAGATCTTCACACATATAGGTAAAGTTAAAATTGTGCCAAATAAAAAATAAAATACAAGCCTAAATGAATATTATAATGCTTTGGAGCCATGGACAAATGAAATATAAAGAAAGAAGCCGTTGTGTTTCCATCAGCAGCAGAACTTCTTGTATAAAGGGAAATTAGAAATGAAACCATATAAGGCTGCAGTTTTTAACGCCAAGTAGCACCACTGGTCAACCACAGTCTGACAGTTTCAAAGAGCTGAGAAGGGTTTTTTGAGTTGTCAAATGGCAAAGATCCACAGATCGTTCATTGTCTTCATCCTACAACTTATGGGCAGTTAAGATTTTGCAAGGAAATTTACTGAAAAGTCCCACAATTGGTGAATAAGTGTTGAGTTAGCAAAGAGGGGGGCCACATTTGTGTAAGCTCAGTCAACAAATAAAGGGAGCCCGAGGGTATAAATGAAATGGAAATGATTATATTTTATGAGGCATGCCTTACCATTAGAATAATATAAATGGCAGCAGAAGATAAAATTAGATTTTGATGTGAAAAGCTGGGTCCACAATTAAATCCTTTTCCATGGCCCACATCTCATAAGACTTGTTTTTAACAAATCGAAATGATTCTCAAAATATATAGTGGAATATTTGTAAAAGGAAAAGAAAGCCTGTGAATATGTAAAGCTTGCCCTAAAGAGCAAGGAATAGAGACCCGCATAAAAATTAAAAGGTTTGCCCAAAGGAGGATGAACCTGGGGGAAGAGAAATAGGCTTGGTATCAGGTGAAGAGTAAAGAGTTGCAACAGAGAACATTCAAGGCAGCAACTCTTAGCATTGAAGAGTTCATTCATGCAATTAATAATAGCCACTATATCATCAATGATGGACAGTTTCAGGCTTCAATTTTTGCAGGAAATTGTGGCAGTAAGAACCATTATTGGCAAGCATATCTTCTCATGCAAGAATTGCAGGTCAAGGACATTTATTGCTTCAGTTTTCTTGTTCCTTCCATCTCTTTCTCTCTATCTCTTCTATTCTCTTTTCTTGGTCATATTCTATTGGAACAGGGGGGATTTTTTGGGCGAAGCTCTGCCCTCTTTGTAACAAACTTGTGCAAATCCAAGCCTGAAGGCAGATGTATTTCTTTTATTACGAACCTCTAATAGTTAATACAAATGTGTGATTTTCTTGTCTTTTGTGTTGCCCATCACTGTGTTTATTTGTCATGTCCCCTCACCGTTGAGGATGACCTCAGCCCCACAAATGTTTTTTTTAATGCAGACCTAATATTTATATATTTATTATTAATAAAATTAAATTAAATTATTAATATTAATATTACATTAAATTTCTAATTTCTAATTTCTTAAAAAAGGCACTAGCTTTTGGGCCCTAGTGCCCTTTGTCTAACAGGTATATAGTTCGATGTGGCTGGCTGGGCGCTGCATCTGGAAATTTTTGTATGATTTGGAATTGGATTCCAAGACTGCACTGCTAGGATGCAAACCGTAACAGGCATCTAAGGTTGGGATGAAACCCCTAACCTTATTTCCAATGGTTAGAATTTGCCATAAATGAAGAATAAGATGCAGAAAGAAAAAACTCAATTTTCTTCTGAATTTTGAAAGAAGATTTATGTACTAAAAGAATATGTAGCTGTCAATATAAATATGACAATGTACAAGCTTGTAATAAATAAGCCGGTATATACGGTTTGGTTCACTTTATATCACGGTTACCAATAGTCTCCACATGAACATTGCCCATCCTTAAAGTGATGGAAACGGTTTAGATCCCTAACAATAATTTCTCGTGAAACAATCTTCGATATGAACTTGATAGCAGAGTGGCAATCACCACACACTCGAAGGTTCTTGATAATCCGAATAGTTGTCCCAGGGGAGGTATGGATAAGTCCAAATGCAATTGCTAGTTTTTCGCTATGGTGGAAAAGTGTTTGTTCCTTATATTCTTCCTCTACATCTTTCAGCACAAATTTTGTGTTTGGCACATACCCTGCTGCTTTTATCTGTTTAGACAATTCCTCTACCTTGGCATAGATTTTCTCTGTTTGGGGATGTGTGATGTCTCCCACAAGGAAAGCATGAACCTTTTTATTCACCTCAATCCAACTGCAACCAGGCTTCTTTTTTATGCACCTATCTTTCATTAGTTTACGCACCCTGTCAAGGTCATCCCACCTTCCAGCTGCAGCATATATGTTTGATAATTGCACATAGTGGCCAGTATGTTCAGGGTCCAGCTCGAGAAGCTGTTTTGCCACTTGCTCTCCTAATTGTATATTATTGTGGGTTCTACAGCCAGCAAGCAAACACCCCAGCACAGTGGCATTAGGTTGTACTGGCATTGTGTTAATAAAGTCTAGTCCCTCATCTAGGCGCCCAGCCCTGCAAAGAATGTCAACTATACAGCTATAGTGCTCCATTGTAGGCTTGATGCAATGATCTTTTCTCATGGACTCAAAATATCGCATCCCCTCATCCACTAGTCCTGCATGACAGCATGCAGATAAAACACGTAGAAAGGTGACATGATCTGGATTTGTTCCCAAGTTTTGCATTTGTTCAAAGAGTTTGAAAGACTCTGAGGCACAGCCATGCATTGCATATCCTCCAATCATTGCATTCCACGAGACTGTATTTCGTTGAGGCATCCTGTCAAACATACAGCGTGCATTCTCTATGCTGCCACATTTTGAGTACATATCCACCAGAGCACTACCCACAAAGACATCAGGCAGATACCCACTGTCTATAATTTCTTGATGGATCTCCTTGCCCTGTTCCAAAGCACACAAACTGGAACATGCCGAGAGAACAGTGGAAAATGTACTTGAATTCGGCTTCACTCCTGCTTTCTTCATTTCCTGAAAGAGCTTCAAAGCCTCCTTGCCACTTCCATTCTGTGCAAGCCCTGCAATCATCCCAGTCCAGGAGATCACATTTCGCTCAGGCATTCCCTCAAATAGCCGCAAAGCTTCTTCCATGCATCCTTTTTGTACATAAGCTACAACCATTGTTGTCCAAGACACCACATTATGCTGTGGCATCTCCTGAAAGAGCTTCAAAGCCATATCCATGTCCCCACTCTGTGCATATCCTGTCATCATGCTAAATTTCATCAGACAACAAAATTTCAGCCAAATCTTTCCCATTTCAAAAAAGATCATATGTATTACAGGCTTTTCTTGAGAAAGAACATAGAATTACTGTTACTTTTTTTTTTTTATCAGTTCGCCAGTCTTCCCATTACATAAAAATAGAGCTTACTAGTATTTGGACTGAAAAATGTCCTTACAATTATTAACATACTTGTTAAAGTTTCGAACATCTAATGACTGCAAACTCTATGTAAACAATAAAACAAAGCTTCAGATTTTGAATTAAAACTAAACATATATAATAAATAATCATCAAAACAAGTAAACGTGCTTTGATAGGTTCTTTAGACCAATTCTGGCTTAAAGGACACTCATCTTGGAAAAAAAATTGACTAATGCTTTTTTGAAATATTTGTCAATGGGCAATCCAATTTTTGAAAACTTTGTGAAAATCAAACAATTGAAGAATTCAACTCTAACTTCTATCAAAGAATAGCCAAGCAGGAGAAAATAGCCCATTATTTTTATTCACCCGCTATCATTGAACTCCAGGAAAGAAATTTTTTGCATTGTTGTGCGTACTTGAAAATTTTACTTACAGTAATGTTTACTTCATTATTAAACTCAAGTATTGCTATCTGTTTTTTTTTAATTTTATTGAAATATAACCAAAAAAATTTCCCTGTCTGCTATTATTGAATTCCAGCCAAAAAAAAATTAGAGAAAACAAATATTATAGGCTTATTTTTATTAATTTACCAGTGTAGAATAATTTCACAAATCTTCACATTTCAAGTAAATGAAGACACATAAGTAATAGACTGTATATAAAAACTTGACTTGTATATTGCTCAGAAAGTTCAATGGTCAATCTGATTTTTATTTTATTGTGAAAAAAATTTCAATTGTATTAAAAAATGATTCATAAAATTATCTATACCTGCAGTCACTGTTTTCCACAATTTTTTCAATTTTTTTCAGGCATACAGTGGATAATGTGATCAATCTTTCCAATTCAACAAATAAGAAACATAGATATTATAATCTTTTGCCTAAAATCTTGGAAAAGGGGCAGAATTCACTAATAACAGTCATAATAGAAAATTTAGATAACTTCATACCAATCTAATAGATTAACAACTTAATATACATATTGGCTAAAAAAATTTGGAAAATTTATCTGGAGATCTAACTTCTGAAATTTTTGTCAGGAAAAATCTAAAACATAAAGTTTAATTGTAATAGTTATAGCCCCAAAAACTTAGATTGGCGAATCTAATTTCTAAAAAAATTATATAAAAATAGAGAATTTTTGTTAGTAATAATAAGACTTGAAGTATTTTCCCCAAATATATTAACTTAACATTCAATTTATATGATATCTTGGCTAATGATTTTTTGTAAGTATTCCTGATTGTGGAATCTAATTCTTAAATTAAAAAAATGTTAAACGACCAGAAAATCTTTCATACCTGCAAGCATTGAATTCCAGGAAACAACATTTCTTTGAGGCATTTTGTCAAACACTTGCTGTGCATCCTCCATACTCCCACATTTCCCATACATATCAACAAGTGCATTCCCCACAAATACATCACCCTCAAATCCACCCCTCAACACATCCTCATGAATCATCTTCCCTCTGTCCACATCGCCCAAATCCCTACAGGCCGGAAGAACACTGGGAAAAGTGAACTGGTTTGGCACAATGCCTCTTCTCTGCATTAATTCATACAATTCAAGCACATCTTCAGCCAGGCCTTCCCTTGAATAAGCTGCAATGATTACAGTTCATGAGATCACCTTTTTCTCAGCATTTCGTCCAAATTCTGCAGGCCTCTAACAGCTTAATACACTTTGCATGCATGGTCATAATTCTATTACAAAGATATTATGCCATGGAATTTGAATGTAGTTTGGAACTTTGGATCATGTGAGTGTGAATTAATTTTCTCTATAAAAGGTTTTTGTGGCATAGGCAATCCTGAATGAAAGTATTAGTATTAGGAGGTGCACTATTCAACAGTGTAAGAAAAATTTGCATTCCTTTAGTTGGCCCAGCTTACACAGCATTTTAACATGACCCTCTGAATAGTTTGTTTTGGCATTGATGTTATCACTGTGTTGTTTTGAAAGCAGTTGCAAGAAAATTGTTGTCATACTGAATTGAAGATTTGTAGGGTTTGTTTTCATCTGCTTCAAAGAAGGCATGATATCACTCTTTGGCCATTTTCCATTAATGATCATTGAGGACTGTGTGAATCTTCTTCAAGGCCATTAGAAGTCAAAAGATTATAAGGTTGATATTTGAATATTCAATATTTTTTAGCACTCCTGGGGATTAAATTGCAGCAAATAACAAGAAACATACTGTGCAATATTTAAAACAAAAGTACTATTGGTAGTATGTAAGAGAAAATTTCTCAAAACAAATTTACTTATCCCCTACAGGACAAGAATAAGGGCTCAAACAAGCAAAGGATAGACTTTTGAGGTTCTTGATGCATTGTGCCAAGTCACTATCAGGTGGCATTTCTGCATTTGAGACTGTTCTGTGCACTTGACTTTGCTTAGACTAAAGTGTACATAACAATGAAAATGTATAGCATATCTTCAGTAGAGTAATGTATAATTGGTATCACCGAAAAAAAAAAGATCTGAAGGATAAAAACATAAAAGCTCAATATTTCAGAGTTACAATGCCTGAAAAGCTAGTCAAAAATGATATTTGAAAATTAGTTTCTACAATGCATGCACAATGACATAATTGACAGCCAACTTTAATAAATGGTGGTGGCCACAAGAATCAATCCACACAATGTGCAGAAAAGTATATTTGAAGGATCACATAGATTGCAACCAATCTCCAAGGTTATTGAGCTTCTTGATGCATTGTACCAAGTCATTTTTGGGTGGCATTTATGCATATGAGACTGTTCTGTGAACTTGACTCTGCTTAGACTAAAATGTAAATAACAATAAGAATGCCGAGTTTATCTTCAGTAGACCAATATAGAATTGATATAGGGAAAAAAAAAGATCTGAAGAACAAAAATATAAAAGCTCAATATTTCAGAGTTGCAATGCCTGAAAAATTAAAGTTAAGTCCTGAATGACAGTTGAAAAACAGCTTCTACAATGCAGGCACAATGACATAATCAACAACCAAATTTAATAGATGGTGGTGGCCACAAGAATTAATCTACACAATGTGCAGGAAAGTATGTGTGAAGGATCGCATAGATAGCAACCCATCCCCAAACCTACATAGGAAAGGCTTGTGCTCAATTTATAAATCAGAAATAAATGCATATGAGAAGATACTTAATAGTCTGTATGTTCCCAAACACACAGGTCATTGTGCAAGATACCGGTGCCATCCTAGCTAATAGGGGTTGGCTTCTTAAGTGAATTTCTATTTTTTGCTCTTTTTTTTAAAATGATTTTACAAAGAGAATCAAGAATCACATACTAGATACCATTACAGACAAAACATCACTAAATCTCCTTGGCTGGCGGCCTTCCCCTCACCTGCAGTGTGGCCAAGGTTTGAACACACAACTAATATTCATGTTTTCCAATGACTAACCGATCAGTCACACCCTGGGGGCTCTTTACTCTGTTTGTTACACAACATATAAGTTTCCTGTTTACCATATTTGTAAGTCTATTACAATGCAGGCTCTTAGGGTTAGTATTGGTGCAACTACTAATCAATTGAATAGTCTCTTTAAAAGGCAGTTCTGCAAGTTGTATTCTGATCTCTAGCCAAATCCAAATCAATGGATACAATAGTTTATTGGAAGATTGGATGGGCAGATGGTTCTAGTTCTCCATCTTCAACCTGGCCAAGTTTGTATCTGTTATTTCAATAAACAATAATCTTTTCTGTTATTTAAAATTTTAAATAATAACAATGATGATGATAATGAATTTTCCTTTCTTTTTCCATCATATCCTATGATATTGCTTCCTATGACGTAATTCATCTTTTTGAATGCGTACTGGCCTTTAGTCTGACAATAGGCTCCATCATTCTAAGGCAATATCTTCTAACAACCAAAGTTTAAAATGAAGAGTTCCCACCCAGACAACTGCTGTCCTAATGTTCTAATAATCAAAATTATTCTTTTAACATTGCATCAATTACACAAGCGATCAAACTTTAAATTACAAAATTATGAAACAAATGTACAAAAAATTACACCTTCAAATCAGTTTTTCATTCTCTTCCAAAAATTTACAAGGGAACCTCTACAAATTGTTCACCACAGCTGCATGGAATTTATCGTTGTATATATAATTCTTCTATCTTGCACCTATCTTATACTATTTAGCAAAAATCTAATCTTCAAAACACTGCTTATCTCTTACAAGAAATGAGTTAGCACATAAGTCTAAATCATTAATGTATATCTACACTTTATTAGACTTAAGTAGCTAAAAAAATCTTTCAAAATAAAATAACTCGAACCACTTCCAACACATTCCCACTGAACCTATGCAGAATGTAATGCCCAACCATTTGTCTGCCTTGAGGTGGCTGCTTTGACATTGTGTTTCCAACTATGTATCAAGGGATGCACGTGACTGCTTGTGCTTGCTGCTTGGAGTATTTATTGGTAATTCAGCTTCACCCTTTTCATCGATAGTCCTTGTTGTGACTATTGTTTTCTTCCATTGAGATGTGTGTTTGGTTGTGTGCCAAGTTCCTTAGAAGCACTTGACGTATTTTATTATATGTTGTATCTTGAGATGCTTGCATTATGCCCTCTATGATAGAATCTTAGATGTGGTGATTTTAATGATCCCAATTCTTGCATTTAATTGGTTATTGTAATTTAATGATTATGATATATTTGACATCGAACCCCGTTGGATGATTTTCTTTTGGCTTCGACTATTTTATATATGTGTGTGGCGTGTGGGAGGGGGGGAAAGGAAATGAGGGCCAAGTATATTTGACGCATGAATCAAGTGTGCAGGTACAGATAGATGGTTATTTCCCCACTTGAATAGACAAGTTTGAGTTATTTCCCCATTAGTGGTTATTCAGAGATGTCACTTTGGGCTAATATATATGGTAACCACTATTGCACTATGTTTGAATGCAAGATGAGTCCTCATTTCCTTATGGTTTGGATCTGTATCAATGGCAATTTCAAACTCCATGTGTTATGGAAAACCCATAATTGGGTGCTTACAGTTGTAGTTGTTTATTTCCCTGTTTGCATGCAATTGTATTTTGAAGGTTAAATAATTGCATTTTAAAATAATGCCTAATGAATTGAGAATTGGGAAAATTGGGGAAAGAAAAGAAAAGGAAAAGTGTTAAGTTAAATGCATTAGGAAGTGTTTAAATTATTGTAATTCATTTAATTTTGCTCAGAAAATATTTCATTATTTGGTAAAGTTAGTTAAAATATTTAAATTGCCTAAAAGAAATTAAATTGAATTATTTTATTGGCCTTTGGTAAGTGAGAAATGACTTAGGCACTTAATTTATTTGTGAAATGAAAATAAGAAAATAGGAAAAGAAAAGTGAAAAATGAAGAAAGGAAAAGAAATGGAAAAGAAAAAAAGCTTGGGGAAAGGCATGAAGCAAAATTAAACTTCTATTTCATTCTTACCTAGGCATTTTGGGAATTTTGCTCCAAAAACCCTCTCCTCTCAAAATTGAAAATTTGATGAAAGTACTAGGAATTGGATCGCTTGGGCTTGGGATGGGATTGCAAAGGGGAGGATTGAAGATGTGATTGAATGGCATTTGGATTGCTCCTCAAGTTTAGTGAAAACTAAAAGAAATTTGGTATTTTTGTATGCTTCAAACTCAAGGAATTTTACTTCATTTACTTTCATTTTCAAGCTCTCTCATTTCATATTGGCCATGCTTATTCTTGTGGTAGCATAGAGCCTCAATGCTTGATTGATTTTATTGCATAATCATTGAATTAATTTAGTGTTTGAAATTTTGAAAATTTTCATTTTCAAGCCATGGCAATGGCAAAATTTTCCAAAAATTAGGAAATGGGAATTTTATTGCAAAAAGGTGTAGTTGGGCATATTTGTAACCAAAGGGTATATTTAGTTTTTGAACCTAGGACTTGAGGCATAGGGTTAGGAAGGAGTGGCAATAAATGTCCCAAGTTCAGAAGTGAATTTGAGGCTACAATAGTAGAGTTATTAATCAAGTAAAAACTAAAGAAATTTATGGGATAAATAAAATGAACCAAGATTATGGCGATGGCATACTTGGAGCACTTGTGTAGGCTCAATATGACTAATCAAGGGCATGCCACACCTAGGTAGGTTGGTGGATGTCACCTGGGTATTCCCTTCGCACAAGGACGAGCATACATACTTGGATCCACATAGCCATCCCTTCATGTGCTACTACAATGACACTCCTTGCCTAATCTCTAGGATCCTCGTCCTTGATGCCATTGGATTTTGTATCCAAAAGAGACCTATCTCTAGCCATGTATGTGTCATGTCCCCTTCCAGTTGACATCTCTCAGAGCATATGATTAGCCTATTATGCGACCCTCGTAGGCTGATAGGATGGATAGAGGGTCTTGATGGAGCTTGGCTTGGCTTCGGTTGTCAGAATTTTACCAATTGGCTTTCGTTCGGGCTCATTCGGACACCATTTGCCTGAGTTGCTATTTTTTAGCAGTTTTTGGCACTCAACGAGTCAACGAGGCACCCCTGCTATTTTTAGCAGTATGGTCTGGTCATGTGAGGAATCACTCCCTTATTCGCCAGCTTCGGACGGTTCGTGAATCGGATATATTTTGAGGGAGATATTAATATTTAATTGATTTAATTAAATATTAATTATTCGGAGCTTATAATATAAAGTTATAATATTTTAAATATTATAACCTAAGTGATTTTGCTGAAGGGGTCGACCATCATGGAAGGGGCCATTTTTAATTATAATTTATAGTTAAAAATCAAGTTTGAAACTATTGAAATAATTAAAAGAAAAGTTTGAATTTATTTAAATGATGCTCAATTGAGAAAAGTCACACTTTTCAAGAATATAAGGGTTTTGCCTTGGGATTCGAGCCATTATGTTGAATATTGAATTTTTGAGCAAGTCTTCTTCCGGAGAACGAAGCCTAGGGTTTCAGTTGTCTACAGACATAGGAGAACGAGCCATCTTCAGTGTTGCAATTCAGAGACTGTGAAATAACAGTTGATCTATTGCTTTCAGAGAGATATCTTCATTCAGGAGTTATCACAGAGCATTTACAGAGTATTCATCGGTCAGGATTTTGATTTGTATTTCATCTGGCATACAGTTGTTCAGAGGCGCCTGTCTTTACTTAATATTTTGCATCTTTTACAAGGGTCGTACCAAATCATTATCTGCTGTTTTCAGACCCGTACCTTTGTTGTTTCTAGGGCCGTACCAACAGGTACAAGGCCGTACTTATCATCTTGAGCAAGGTGTCTTCTTTCTTGGCATTCTGGATTGTTCAGCTTGGGCGCATATCCTTCCAGCATCATCTGCAAACATTCACGGAGGGAGAAAGTGGAGTATTGTTAAGGCCGTACCATTTCATGATTACTCAAGGCGGCTGCAAATTTCCAGGTTTTTAATAAATAAAGTTATCTTTTATTTGCATGTTACCAGATCTCAAGTGTAATAGTTATAGCAAATCAATAAATAGTCTGGCATCAAGAGATTCTGAAGATTCTATCATTTCATGAGTTGAAATATTTTATTTAAATTTATTTAGCAATTTCTTTCAAAATCGCCACTTTCATTATTTATGCAAAAACACCAAAAAACCCAAAAATACACAAAACAATAAAAAACAGTCAGATTTCAGAAGTTAGCGGAAACAGGGGTTTCTACAGTGGTATCAGAGCTAAATCCTGCCATCCTGAGGGTTTAGCAATCTTATGCAGCCACAAGAGTTTGGGTCTCACAGGTATTATACTCGCAGGAGAGCCTTGATTGACAGGCAACAGGGTTTAAACAGGCAGCCGGGTAACATGGCTGATAGAACAGATATTCCTCATAACCCTAGGGATCAGGCCGATGCAGAGGTTTTAGACACTCTTAGAGATTTACGAGCAGGTCAACGGCAGTCTAACGATGTGCTACAACAGTTGACAGTGGCAATCCAGAGGTTAGGTACACAAAGGAGACCGTCACCACATCGTGACGATAACAGGAGTGATGCAAGATCCCGGAGAGCACCTAGGACTGCTTCATGGACGGCAGACAGGCCCACTAGGCCTACTTTTGTGAGACAGGAGCCCGATGAGGCTATTGCAGGTGAGGAGCATGAGGAGTTGTTCACAGACACACTTATGGCAGCGAACAAGGAGTGGGAGTTAGTACCACCTGATGTCAAAGAGAGGATTACCTTTGACAGATTTATTACACAGAGGAGAGAACATCACAGAAGTCGACAGGATTGGAGACCTAGACATCAGAACAATGATCTGAAACATGCTACTAACAGACTCAATCTAGCGATGTTCGATGGTAGTGGTAAGGTTACAGCTCAGGCCTGGATCAGTAAGTTACACTTTCCTCACATTGCGTCCGATGGCTGAGAGAGATGCTATCAGGTATGCGACATTGCATCTTGAGGGGGTAGCTTACTACTGGTGGCACCACGGGATGGTGACACTCCAGCATAACCGGATCACCTCATATCAGGAGTTTGTTGACAGGTTGGTGAAACGATTTGACAGGAAGGATCCAAAATCCTATTTCAGAGACTTGGCTCAGTTGAGACAGAGTGGCAGTTTGGAGTCGTACATTGGTGACTTCCAGAGATTGTCGGTTATGGTTCCTAATATTTCAAAGAGGCGACTTGTAGTGCTTTTCATGGAGGGACTGACAGAACCATTGAGAGGTTGGATCAAAGCCTTTGATCCTCCTTCATTATAGGAAGCTATGAAGAAGGCGCATAGCATGGAGTTGGCAGCACCATCCAGCAGATTTAACTCCAGAAACACTTCTTCATTCAGGGATAATAAGGGCTTCAACAAAAACAGAGAGAAATCAGATTTTAACAAAGATAAATCAGATTTTAAGAATGATTCAAAGGGCAAATCAGCAGCACCACCTTTGGATCGAGAGGCTCTTAACGATCTACGCAGGAAGAAGCTTTGCATCTACTGCAAAGGTCCCTATGATGCCAACCACGATTGTCCTTTGCGGCCTAAGGGCAAGGCCAATCGAGTGATGTGGGCTTACTACGAGGATTCGGAATCAAAAAATTCCGAACAGCAGGAGAGTTCTGAGGAGTCAGAATCAGAGGCTTCAGAGCCTAAGGCAGAGGCAGAGTCAGAGCTTCAGATTCAGGAGGCACGTCTATCTAGCATTCAGCAGGAGGGTTCATTCAGACTTCGTGGAGTTTTGGCAGAACAGAGGGTCATTACCCTTCTTGATACAGGAGCCACCCACAATTTTATCGATGCTAGATTTGTGGAGAAGCGCGGACTCATCACTGAGGAGTTTGAAGGCATTAGGGTTAAGGTGGCCGACGGTTACACTCTCAGGTGTGAACGTATGATTAAGGATCTCCCCTTGCGCTTGAACAACTATGAGTTCAAGGCTGATTATTACGTGGTGAACATGGGGGATATCGATTTAGTCTTGGGCATGAAGTGGCTTCATTCACTTGAGGAAGTCACTCTTCGTCTCAAGGACATGGAGATTCGTTTTGATGTGGATGGGAAGACACATATTCTGAAGGCAATTCGGGACAGCAACGTCAAAACTATTTCCTTTCGTCGGATGGAGAGACTCATGCGACACGACATGGTAGAGTGGGCTGCCGAGTGCACATTGGCACCTATACAGGAGGGACAGCATAAGGCAGAATATCATCCTGACATTAAGCATTGAGTGTCAAGCATGAGAAGGTATTCAGTGATATTCCACCAGGGAGACCTCTAGACAGGGGCATTGAGCACATTATAGAGCTCGAGGAGGGCGCTAAGCCCGTTATGATCACTCCTTACAGGCATCCTAAGAGGTTGAAGGATAAGATAGAAAAGAAGATAAAGGACTTGCTTGCTATGGGTCACATTCGACCTAGCAAATCACCATTCGCTTCTTCGGTTGTTCTGGTAAAGAAGAAGGATGGCACCCTGCGCATCTGCATAGATTACAGAGTCCTGAATAAGAGGACTATCAAAAACAGGTATCCAATACCTCGTATCGATGAGCTTATTGATGAGCTCCATGGTGCATGCTACTTCACGAAGATAGACTTAAGGTCAGGATATCACCAGATCAGGGTTTGTGAGCAGGACATTGAGAAGATTGCATTCCGTTGTCATTGTGGACACTTCGAGTTTGTGGTGATGCCATTTGGGCTCACCAATGCGCCAGCAACATTTCAGTCCACCATGAACAGGGTCTTCCATTCACTGCTGAGGAGATTTGTACTTGTCTTCTCTGATGACATTCTTATTTACAGCAAGACTTGGCAGAAGCATTTGGCTCATCTGGAGACCGTGCTCAGTATTTTGGAGAGGGAGTCCTTGGATGCCAAGGAGTCCAAATGTGATTTGGGGATGACCGAGTTGCTCTACTTAGGTCATATCATCAGTGCAGAGGGAGTGCGGATGGATCCTGAGAAGATCCGCGCTATTATAGACTGGCCTACTCCGGCGAACCTTACACAGCTGCGGGGATTTCTTGGTTTGTGTGGGTTTTACCGCAGATTCGTGAATGGTTATTCACGTCATGCAGCACCTATGACGGATTTGTTGAAAAAGGGTGCATTCTATTGGACTCCTGCGGCATAGGAGTGTTTTGTGAGGTTCAAGGAGTTGATGACTACGTGCCCAGTGTTGGCACTACCAGATTTTTCGAAGCCTTTTGAGCTTCAGTGCGATGCTTCTGGTGAGGGCATTGGAGCAGTGCTTATGTAGGACAAGCACCCTATTGTGTATGAGAGCCGTAAACTCAGAGGGCCGGAGAGGCTCTACAGTATTTATGATAAGGAGATACTAGCTATAATGCACGCCTTGGCAAAATTTAGACAGTATCTTGTGGGCAGTAAGTTTTGCATTAAAACTTACCACAATAGTTTGAGGCATTTCCTAGGGCAGTGAGATCTTAATGATCGTCAGCAGAAGTGGGTAAGTAAATTGCAGGCATATGACTTTGATATCTCTTACATCAACGGCACCCAGAATGTAGTGGCTGACGCTCTCTCACGCAGGCCTTATCTGAGCTCTATGGTTCACATTTCAGAGGATTGGAGGCATTTGATTGTGGCAGAGTATGCCAAAGACACTTAGGCATCCAGTATTGTTGTGGGATCGATGATTGACACCAGGTACACGCTTGTGAATGACTTGATCATTTACAAGAACAGGATTTATTTGATCCCAGGATTGGAGATGAACATTATCATGCGAGCCTTTCATGATGTACCTACTGCAGGACATCCCGGATATTTCAAAACGTACAGACAGATTCGGGAGAGATTCACATGGAAAGGACTTAAGGTAGATATTCTTCAATATGTGCGTGAGTGCCCTGTTTGTCAGCAGAACAAGTAGGAGAACACGTACCCGGCAGGATTATTGCAGCCACTTCTGATTCCTGACAGGAAGTGGGAATGCCTGTCGATGGATTTCATTACAGGCTTGCCTAAAGCCCAAGGACGGGATTGCATATATGTGGTTGTGGATCGGCTGACGAAGTATGCCCACTTCTTTCCGATTACCACATTACCACCACTTACACAGCTACACAGGTGGCAAAGGTCTTCTTCCATGAGGTATTCAGACTACATGGGTTGCCTCGGAGCATAGTGAGCGGCAGGGATAGTCGGTTCTTGAGTCACTTCTGGCAGGAGGTGTTCAGACTCTGTGGGACCGAGCTTACACCGAGCACCAGTTACCACCCGCAGACCGATGGGCAGACGGAGATAGTGAATAAATGGGTGGAAGGTTACCTCAAGAACTATATTGCAGGGCAGCAAAAGGCATGGGTCAAGTGGATTCATTTGTGCGAGTATTGCTACAACACGACATTCCATATGACCATTCAGATGTCCCCTTTCATGGCGTTGTACGGTTATGAGGCGCCGAGCTTTCTGGATTTGCTACTGAGTGATAGTAGAGTGCCAAGTGCTTGAGATTTGTTGCAGGAGAGTCAGGACACAATGAGGGCTCTCAAGGAGAATATTGCTAAGGCACAGAATCAGCGGAAGCAGTATGCAGATCAGAAGAGGACAGAGAGGTCTTTTGAGGTGGGTGACATGGTTTATCTTATGCTGCAGCCCTACCCAGTCTACTCTTAGGAAGAGTGGTTCAGAGAAGCTTAAGCCACGATATTATGGTCCTTTCAGGATTCTGAGGCGTGTTGGAGAGGTGGCTTACGAGCTAGAGCTTCCGGTGGAGAGCAAGGTACACAATGTTTTTCATGTGTCACGTCTCAAGAAGGCGTTGGGACACCGTGTGGTACCTTCGGCAGTTTTACCTCCCTTAGATGATGAGGGAAAATTGGTTTTAGTACCTGAGTCTATCCTGGAGTACAGAGAGAGACAGTTGCGTAGGAGGACTATCAGGGAATATTTGGTAAAATGGAGAGATTTGCCAGTGGAGGATGCTACATGGGAGAGCGAGGATATTCTGCAGCATCCGGAGTTGAGATTGCTTGAGGTCAACCAATTTCAGGAAGGGCGGACTGTCATGTCCCCTTCCAGTTGACATCTCTCGGAGCATATGATTAGCCTATTATGCAACCCTCGTAGGCTAATAGGATGGATAGAGGGTCTTGATGGAGCTTGGCTTGGCTTCAGTTGTCAGAATTTTACCAGTTGGCTTTCGTTCGGGCTCATTCGGACACCATTTGCCTGAGTTGCTATTTTTTAGCAGTTTTTGGCACTCAGCGAGGCACCCCTGCTATTTTTAGCAGTATGGTCTGGTCATGTGAGGAATCACTCCCTTATTCGCCAGCTTCAGACGGTTTGTGAATCGGATATATTTTGAGGGAGATATTAATATTTAATTGATTTAATTAAATATTAATTATTCGGAGCTTATAATATAAAGTTATAATATTTTAAATATTATAACTTAAGTGATTTTGCTGAAGGGGTCGACCATCATGGAAGGGGCCATTTTTAATTATAATTTATAATTAAAAATCAAGTTTGAAACTATTGAAATAATTAAAAGAAAAGTTCGAATTTATTTAAATGATGCTCAATTGAGAAAAGTCGCACTTTTCATGAATATAAGGGTTTTGCCTTGGGATTCGAGCCATTATGTTGAATATTGAATTTTTGAGCAAGTCTTCTTCCGGAGAACGAAGCCTAGGGTTTCAGTTGTCTACAGACATTGGAGAACGAGCCATCTTCAATGTTGCAATTCAGAGACTATGAAATAACAGTTGATCTATTGCTTTCAGAGAGATATCTTCATTCAGGAGTTATCACAGAGCATTTACAGAGTATTCATCGGTCAAGGTTTTGATCTGTATTTCATTTGGCATACAGTTGTTCAGAGGCACCTATCTTTACTTAATATTTTGCATCTTTTACAAGGGTCGTACCAAATCATTATCTGCTGTTTTCAGATCCGTACCTTTGCTATTTCTAGGGCCGTACCAGCAGGTACAAGGCCGTACTTATCATCTTGAGCAAGGTGTCTTCTTTCTTGGTATTCTGGATTGTTCAGCTTGGGCGCATATCCTTCCAGCATCATCTGCAAACATTCACGGAGGGAGAAAGTGGAGTATTGTTAAGGCCATACCATTTCATGATTACTCAAGGCGGCTGCAAATTTCCAGGTTTTTAATAAATAAAGTTGTTATCTTTTATTTGCATGTTACCAGATCTCAAGTGTAATAGTTATAGCAAATCAATAAATAGTCTGGCATCAAGAGATTCTGAAGATTCTATCATTTCATGAGTTGAAATATTTTATTTAAATTTATTTAGCAATTTCTTTCAAAATCGCCACTTTCATTATTTATGCAAAAACACCAAAAAACCCAAAAATACACAAAACAATAAAAAACAGTCAGATTTTAGAAGTTAGCAGAAATAGGGGTTTCTACAGTATGTGATTGGATGAGACCTTGATTGCACGTGCTTAATTTTGTGTTGTATGTTTTATTGTTGGAATGTCTAAGCTACATGATGTGGATCATCTCTTATGCTTAGTGCTGGTGATGCCTTCCCCTTGAGCATATTTATTCTATGATTGGATGATCCTATTTGTTTGGTATGTTATGCTTTGATGTTGATCATGCTTGTTGTCATGTGAATGATTTATTGGTGTTACAGATTGGTGTGTATTTGAGTCATACTCCCATGTATTGTGTGTATGTGCTTGTGCCTAAGTGACTATCACCTACCATGGTGGGGTGGACCTACAAGTGCCACATGGTTAGGTGGTACTCAAACACCATTGGGGATCAAAGGACTTGGACGACTCTTCTTGGAGAGCATGATGGACTCTCATGGTACTTTTGCATATTGCATATCTCTTTTCATTGAAAATGTAAATACCATAAAATGGGTCCTAAAGATCATTGTATTATGATCATGATAATGTATTTGATTAATTCTTGATGTGGGTTATGGTCCATCCATGTTTAGGATGAGACCCATTTAATGTAACAATGATTCATGTCATTTGAAATCTTTCCACACCTTGTTTTGGAAGGGTGTTGGTATGTTTAGAATGTTGATATCATGTTAATTGGCCATGTTGGATTCAATGTATTTAATGTGTTAATAATGTCTTTGGATATGTTAGTGTTGGATCATACTTCGCCCATATAGGTGGTGAAGATACTACTATTTAATGTGTTAATAATGTCTTTGGATATGACTAGTCAAGGGCATACCACAAACCTCACTTTGAACTTTTCAATTTTACCATTTGTAGCATGCTTGATTTTGTAGAGCCACTTGGTACTCACAATTGTTTTCCCGTTTAATGTTGGCACTATGTTCCATACATCATTTTTAATGATGGATATGTAGCATCCTATCAAACCTATTGGTATACTGCTTCCTAGAAGCTAGAGGGCTCTAAATCTATGATGCTACTCATCAATGCTATGTAGTTTGGAAACTTCTTTGGAGGCCTACTCTCCCTAAATGTGCTCCTAGGAACCTTAACATGCTCCTAAGCATCCCTCAATGTTTGTGTGAATCATTAAGTCTCTGAAAAAAAGTAGAAGGGGCTAAATTCTCTTTTGAAGATTGTTCTTATGAACTAAAAACAACCAGTGTCTTTGGAGACAAAGACTCAACTAGGAGCTTCCTACTTCTCATCCTTTGTTACTAGAATGAGCTCATAGGACTTCCTCGATGCAAAGTCTTCCTCAAACTTTACATCTCTACTAACTACTACCTTCCTCTGGTCTAGAATATAGACCCTACAGGCCTTAGAAGTCTCACTGTAACCCACAAATAAACCCTTCTTGCTGAAAGGTTCCAACTTGGTCCTCTTCTCTATAGGTATATGAATATAAACTAGACAAAGAAAGATGTGGAAATGACTCACTTCTAACTGAATACTAGTGAATGCCTCCTCTATTGTCTTTTCCTCCAAGATCCTATGAGGACACCTATTCTGGATATACACTATTGTGTTACATGCTTCTACCCATAGAAACATTTGGAAGTCCTAGTCATGAATCATGGCCTTACTAGCCCCTATAATGGATTGGTTTTTCCACTCTACAACCCCATTATATTGTGGGTTGTCTAAAGCAATTAACTCCCTCTTGATCCCTACCTCCTCACAAAAACCCTCAAACTCCTTGCAGGTATTTCACCCCCATTGTCCAATCTCAAGGGCTTGATCTTCTTCCCTATCTAATTTTCCAATGGAACTTTGAACTCCCAAAACCTATTTAAGACCTCATCCTTGGTCTTTAAGAAGTAGATCCAAGTCTTGCGAGAGAAGTCACAAATAAGGAAAACATAATACATGCTTCCTAAAATTGGCGCTACTAACATTAGTCCACATACATCCAAATGCACTAAGTTTATAATTTCCTTTGATTTATGCTCACTGCTTGGGAAAGCAGCCTTGATATGCTTGCCAAGTGTGCATCCTCAAATACTCCATGTTGATCAATGCTGAAATCTAGAAGACCTATGACTATCTCCCTCAAAATAGGCAACGCTTTGTAATATAGATACCCCATCCTCGTGTTCCATAATTTGCACAAATTGTCACTATTATGAACTAGAGCTAGAACTAGTTCACCCTATAAATTGTATAGATTGCCTTCTCTAACTCTTATAACTTGTGTAATATCTAGGCTAGATTCTTTTGGCCTAATAAGGACTTGTTGATTCTTAAATTCAATTGCATAGCCCTTATCTTCCAAAACTAAAACTAAAAGAAAATTCTCCTATGACTTGGAACAAACAAAACATCATCAAAATCTAAAGAGTTACTTGACTATAGTAGAAAGGGAATTGTACCAACTTCTGCTATTGGATACTTGGCATCATCACCAAGCACAACATGAATCTAGAGTTATGTTCCTTTAAATTGGAAAAATTTTACCCAGTTGATGTCATGTCTAGATGTCCCACTGTCCATGTACGAAGCATCCCTTGGAATTGCACTAGTAGAAAGACAAGATACCATTGACAAATTCTTCTCAAAATTTGTAGTAAAATCATTCATCTAAACTTCTACAGAGGCTGCCACTTCCTTCTACTGTTGCTTCCCTTTGTCCTTTTTGTTTGGACACTTTGTTGCATAAGGACCAAAATTATGACAAATGAAGCACTTGATTTTTACTCAAGTCCTCCTTCCTTGGCTATGAGGACGAATCCTCATCCTTTCCCTTACCCTCGTTGGACCCTTTTCCTTTATTATTCTTCATTTGTCCAAAGAGGGCTAAATTATCATCACCACCCTTCTTGCTAGCTTTTGACTCCATTCAAGTTTCCTCTTGAATAGTCATCCCACAGTCTTTCAAAAGAAAGAAGATTCTCTTGAGCCCATTTACCCTATACAAATGGTTGCCATGAAGATGAGAAACCATTCAACGCCAAGTTCACTAGCTCTACATTTTTAACTTTCTCCCCAATTGTTACAAGTTGGTCACGAGGTTGTGTGACCTTCATCAAGTAACTAATAATTGTATCTGATTTAATCATCTCTATGGATCTAAGTTTGTTTTGCAATATCATCTTCCTATTTTTGTTCTCGCTCTAGTAAAGACTAACTAGAGCATGAAATATCTCTTTGGTTGTTTTCTTTACAAATGAATATGGAATTAAATGATCCTTTACCGCATCCATGGTCATCAACTTGGCCTTTACCTCTTTCTTTTTATGAGTTGCCAACTACTACGAATCTATAGGTGAAACCACCTAATTTTTTATCATATACCAGAGATCATTTTCTTCCAA
This sequence comes from Sequoia sempervirens, assembly GCA_007258455.2. Classification (NCBI taxonomy): domain Eukaryota; kingdom Viridiplantae; phylum Streptophyta; class Pinopsida; order Cupressales; family Cupressaceae; genus Sequoia; species Sequoia sempervirens. The sequence goes on from VDFB02373365.1 coordinate 78,886,111, forward strand.
AACCAAAGTCACCCAACTTTCCAAGGCAAGAAATTTAATGCACATTCCAGTCTATCCTCAAATTTGAGGCTAACTAGTGCCATTAAAAAAATAAAAAAAATCTTTCACAAAACTTATAGATCTAGAAAAATAAATTGCTCAATAGATTTTGAAAAATATCTACAAAAAATTTGCCCTAGCCATCACAAATTATAGATAAAAAACAACTCTAAAAAGTTGTTAAAACCATTACTGCGAATCACCAAATAGAAAAAACAACACAATTTTTATCAAAAAAAAAGGGTGTTTTTAGAAGAAGTTTGGCCTGATTCTCAAACAAAAAGAACTATGATTTTTTCAAAAGAAATCGGCACAATTTCATGAAAAAATCTTCCATGATTTTTAGGGAGAAAAACTCTGTGAAAACCTTGCAATTAAAAATCTGCAATTTCCTTAAAGCCAGTGCAACTTCCTGAAAAAAAATTGTCAGTTTTTCCTAAATGAAAAAAAAGTCACATTTTTTTCCTTGAGGAAAAACAGACACAATTTTTCTTCAAAAAAAACTGTGACCCTTGCAAATTTCCCATGCAACCCCTTTGCTCTAATACCACGAAGAGTTTCAACCCAAGCAACTATCGTCCTAGTGTTCTAATAATCAAAATTATTCTTTTAACATTGCATCAATCAAACAACAGCTGAAACTTTAAATTACGAAATCATAAAACAAATGTATAGAAAATTACATCTTCAAATCAGTTTTTCATTCTCTTCGAAGAACTTACAAGGAAACCTCTACAAACTGTTCATCACAGCTGCCTGGAATTTAGCTCTGTATATATGATTCTTCTATCTTGTGCCTATCTTTATATTATTTGGCAAAAATTTAATCTTCAAAAAGTTCCTTGTCTCTTACAAGAAATGAGTTGGAAGATAAGTCTATATCATTAATGTATATCTACAGTTTATTAGACTTAATTAGCTAAATAAAAGTAGCTTCCCTTTTTTACTACAAGTGACATGCAAAATAGAATAACTCGAACCACTTCCAACATGTTCACACTAAACCCATGTGGAAGTTCCTATTCGAGCTAAGAACTCATGTAGTGCCCCTCAGTTTGTTATTTGTTATACTGACAGTTGTTGTTTTGTATTGGGACATTATGACACTTTGCTTGATGTTGGACTCACTGCTATGATGATAGTTTGATGCTACTTTTATCACTGATGTTCTATGCTTATGCTAAGATTAGTATATGGATTTAATTGATTACATGGATTAAACTTGCTATGAGTATCATGTGATCGTCTAATGATTGTTTTTATCATGTGGTTAGCATTTGATTATTGTGCGTTGATGTATTTTGGTGAAAGGGAACAATGTTGCATCACTCACTTCTGAGTGCCCTACGACGCTGCGACTTTCCTTTCACGGTGTGCCTGACTGTATGACCATGTATATGCTCAACTGTTTTGATTTGCTGCAGGTTGCGAGTACCAGGCATCGACTCCACCTGAAATGCTAGGTTTGAGTGTGCCTTAAACCCAATGGGAATCGTTGATGGGGATAGCATTTGGTCCCTTGTTTAGCCATCATCCTTGACGAGGATGAGTATTCGATGTCACACCCTAGTAGTGTTGTCCGTATGTGATTTGGTTCGTCTCTATTGTCGTGGTTTTGTTTTCCGTCTTCGCGGTGAGGTCAAGTATTGCTTGGTATTTGTACATTTGATTTAAATTTGGTTGATTAGTGTTTTGATTAATTATAACATTAAAATAAAGTCATTAAAGTTAAAAGGAATTTTTGGTAATTAAAATAAATGCTTTTATATAATTATGGTTTTAATGAAATAAAATATTATTAATGCCTTTATTAAGTTTAAATAAATTAAGATTATGTCTTAATAAAGAAATATAGAAATAAATATATTAATTATAGTGATGTGCAAATAGAATTAAAATGTATGTTTAAATTAATAAATAGAATATTTTAAAGTTGATTTATTAAGCATAAATAAATAAGGATATGTTTATAAACAAACATATTGAAAGAGTGGTGGTGAACGGTAGAGGTAAAATTAAATAAAATAATTAAATTAAAGAAAATTTGCATGCAGCAACGTGCAAGGAAGAGTAGTTAATATGTGCAAGGAAGAGTAGTTAATAAATTGGTTATCTTTGCAAAAGATAAGGGATGGGAATTAAATCTGGAAACTAATCTTGTTTCTAGTGCCCATGAGTATTTTTCTTGTTTTTGAAGGTTTTCACTGTAGGAAGAAAATGCCCTCTAGAAACTTCAATACTGTGATTGTGGGGAAGACTGGAGCTACAACTTTGGAATCTCAGAGTCGGCATCAACCTTCAGCTCAACCAATCGATTTGAACTAGGTTCCATTTCCTTGTGAAATCCCTCTTTGTTTTTAGAACAAAAGCTTGAATGCTCATGTTATCTTGAAACAAACCATTTCTTGTTTGCGTAATTTGTAAATGGAAACAATTAGAAAGTTGCATATTCGGATGGGGATGTCAAAGCCCTCTTTCTAAAAATCATTTTGTGCTTGCTTTGCAACCATTGCATCCTATGAGGTAGCACCTGTCATTTCCTATTGCTTGAAAGTTTCTTGAGCCTTTCTACATATTCTTCATGGGTTGCCTTTGTTTTTTCTGCAAACTCTTATATTCTTTGTATTTGTTTGGGCATACTGCCTACTCTTTTGTTTAAAGGCGCAATGTTCTCTATAGCCTGCTTATAGCCTGGTGTCGGTTGGAGGTGTTGCATTAGTAGTGCATTAGTATTGGTCCATTTCTCTTTGTCATGGAATATAGCATAGGCGTTTCTTGCCTGCGTTCCTTGTACTACGAATTCGCGGAAGGCAACATCTTGGTGTAGTCTGTGTTGCGAGTTATACTCAATAAATGGTTTTTAGAGTGCAATAAACCTTTCACTTTGTAGAGAATGTAATACCAATGGTTTATTCACCAGCTGCGCGCCCAAATCATCTTGGCCGCACTTGCTGTTTTGGCGTGCTGGGTAGGCATTGTTGTGGAATTTGAACTCTGCATTTTCCCTTGAACTCACACTTGGTATTTGATTTGAACCCGAAGGTTACCTGTAGTTCGCCATTTTTATTATGCCTTGCCTTTTAATAAACATTGTTTTGAATCAAAACATTCAATTTGTGTAGAATTTGATGGCTATATGAGGTACAGACTTTGCAACCGACATTTGATAGTAGGTTTCCATTTTTCCTTAATCGTTGGAATGCATGTATCTAGCAATTGTTACCTTTGGATTATGTGTTTTGTACTGAAGAGCGATGAATTTACATGGTTAATGTGTTGGAAATCGTTGAGAACCGCATGTTGATAATTCGATTTATTATACAGTTCGATATACATGTATTTTCCATTCAATTTAAAATAAATGTGTGTGTGTGTGTGTGTATATTTACAGTTTGGGATTCCAAGTTCAATTGATTCACTACATACACTCTGCTTCCTGTATTCTTTAAGAACAGAGGTATGATAGGAAATGTTTAAATGACATTCAATTATGGTAAGTGTGTTATATACGCTGGAATATGTATGTTTATACTTGTATGAATATGGTGACATAGTATAATCTATATATTGAAATCAAAATTCTGCTTTTATGATATATACACACACACACACGTATGTGTATTGTGTTAATATGGAAGAATTGTTGTCTTTGTATTTAAGTAAATGAAAGATTGGTTTATATGGGAAAATAAATTATCTTTTATTAAGATTAATTCTTGGTAATCATGAATAGGTTGAATTGTAAACCCACTCTGTATCCTTGATTATATTATCAGAATTATTTGTTTATAAAACGTATTATGTTTGTTAGTTGGATATTGGAGTATTATTGTTGTTGCTCAAAAGTAGTCTTTTTGTGTTTATGGAATTGGGACTCTACCAGAGGCATGGGAAAATATGTTAAAGGTTGAATTGTTGTGTTGATCCTTGATATGGTTGTTATTTTACTTGCCATGTGATGTTGTGGGTCTTTAGCCATGCTCTCCTTATTTGTTGTTAAGGTTGTGTATTGAAAGCAAGATGGTCCATACCTTGCTCGAGATATGTACTTTGTGGTTTTCATTTCATGTGCATGATGGCTTTACCCTGTTGCTTTTATTGGGTCTTCTAGCTACTAGTAGGGGGAGTGGCTCTCAATGGGGATCGGAGCCCAAAGCGGCATTTAGGGTAGCCCATGTGGGAGTTTCTTAATTCAATGATAACTTAAAATGAATTAGGGGTTGGGTAGATTACACATTAATCAAGATAAATGAATGCCTCACCCATGCTTGTAGTGCTCGTTTAGGCTAAAGATGGGTTGAGAAGGCCTGGTTGGCAAGACCAACTTCCTTGTCTTCACGAAAGGAAGATTGATTCCGCATGTGTCACCTATGGGGCCGGCATCTAGTGAAAGACTATTAGGATAACCATAGATGGGGGGCGGCATCTAGTAAGAGACTGTCAGGGTAACCCATGTCAAGACCATGCAACGACAATCTTCCCTCTGCAAACTAGTGTTCCCTTGTTTGCTCTCTCCCTTTGGTATGTGATATCCTTTAGAAGCAATGTATGTTCTTTGTGTTGTTAATGTTGTTGTAGTGTTAGGTTGGAGTCTTGTTTAACCTTGTTATATCCATTGTGGTATCTTTGTATGTTTGTTGTTGTGCGACCTTATTGCTATCTCTTAACACGGGGGGTGGACCTTAGGGTTCCACATGGTCAAGTGGATTGTGCTTTTTCCTCCATTGGGTTTCCCCTTGCGGTTGTTCATGTGTGTGGCGATGACTCATGGTGATATGAACTCCGGCACTTGACTCAACTCGAGTGAATTTTCTTCCATGTACATGTATTCAACTGAAATCAGTTGTATCATGCATTGTAACTCAGATGTATATTCTTCCCTATTGATCTCGAGGAAGCATTGTTGTAATAATGTAATGTTGTAATTAATTGTGAACTCTCTCTTGTAATGGATAATGTAAACGATGTATCTTGCATATGTGAATTAATTGAATGATCTTGGATGTTGTTATTTTGATGACATGATATAGATAATCATATCAGTTGATCATTCAATGTTATGGAGTAAATGAACTTTATATTGTTAGATGAAATTTGTTTAATGAGATGATTTATAATTCTTGTTAGTTTGGTTAATGGTATTCTAGTAGCGTGGTCATGGAACCTTAGAGGACTTAATTTTAGAATACAAGTTATTTTATGATTTGCAATCTTTAGTATGTTGCTCTTTTTAAAATAAAATAAAATTGTTCCATTTATAAGTCTTGTTGCGTGTCATCCTTTGGGGTTCTGTGGCGGGGCATTACGACTCAACATAAAATGATCAACCTCTTGGAAGTAAGCAAGCTTTAAATTCAAAGGTGAAAATAGAAAATGTAAAAATTGGTAGACGGCCATTCATAAGGGCTCTAATGAAAAAATAAGTGAATATTTTTAAAATTGATTATATTAGCTTGTTTATGAAAGGAAATAATGCAAAAAAATGCAACAATTTCCTACTTAATTCTATGAGGAAAGCAATACAACTAATCCAAATCTAAATACAACTTCAGCAAAGTAACAATCCTTAGAAAGGAATAAAGAAGAGAAGAAGAATAGAACACAAGAGATACCCTAAGAAAAGCCACTAAGAGGTGAAACCTAGCAAGAAGAGCACCTCAATGTATTAACAGCAATAGAAAGATTACAATACACTTCCTATCATGTCTCGTTTTCAATTAATTTAAGTCTAGAGATATTAGGTCTATTATTTGTCTCAAAGAAGCATAAATCCTCAAAAAATCGCAAAAATCCCAATTTTTAAAAAATCTTCGGCCGAAAGGATTTTTTCCCCAAAAATTCTTGATTTAATCAGCCATTATTTTCAACAATGTTCAACAATTTGTAAGGGTTTAAATTGCAAAAAAATCGCATAAAAATTGCAAAAAATTGCCCAACCAACCTGTCACAAAACCATAACCGCACAAATTTTCTATTTAATTGGCTTTTTTTGTTGATTTTTCACAAAGAATTGAGTGTTGGTCGCTGGACGTGGTTCACCATAAAAGATTTGCTAGATTTAATCAAGTTGCTGAGGCACATCGCAAGTAGGCAACCTTGAATGGACATATATTTCTAATTGATGTTAAGGACATTAAAATAGAGACATGTTCTTTGGTATGCTTCTACATTTGATGTTAAGGACATTAACATGGAATGTTTAAGAGATGTGCTGCATTAGACTCATAGTAATGCTTTCCATGTATATAAATCCAAAGACGCAATTTAGTGAAAAATAGTAGACAGTATCATAAACACTAATTAAGGCTTCTATCTTATTTTTTTAACATATCTGAAACTTATAAAAGTACTTTCCAAAAGTAACTATAGAAATCCAAACTAAACTAAAATGAAACTCTATTGGATTGATATCAACCTAAAGAGATTTGTTTTCTTTGAATTCTTGTGATCTTGACTATTCAAAAGAATTTTAACATTTCAATTGTCAACAATAATACCAAGGTGGTTGTTTAGATTATCAAGGTTAGGTTAGGACAAATTTCCTGTTCAAATGCTAACAAAGTTGAAATAACCTTTCCGGATGTATGAATAGATTTTTGCCATTTTTTTTCAATTTCTATAGATGGTTTGTTTCAGCAAATGATACATAGAGTATTGCAAACAATAACCCATTTCATAAATCCAACATACAATTAAATTTCTGAGTTTAATCACAATTTATTTTTGACATATAATTGCTCAGGTTCATAGTGCGGACCGGACACATGCATAAAACTTATCCCAGATTAACAAACTATCATGGACGCCTAACAAGTACCTCATGGAATATTACAGAGATTACATCGGAGTATAAGTAAATAAAGAACCTATGACATCGTTGGTCTATAAAATAGTATTCTCTGATATAGCGCCCAGAATCTCCCTTAATTGCCATGGCTTGATTTAGAGAGAGCCCTCCACAATCGAAAATACCCATAAACTCACCTTCAAATACCACATTTAGTTCAACTACTAACAATCCTTTAACAACCAAGCCGCTTCTCAATTCCTATATGCAATGCTTCAGACTTGATGGCCAAACGACATTGCAATACCAATTCAATGATTACAACCCTTTGTTTCAAACATTGCAACATGCTTATCATCAAGAACTTGCATGAATTGCTCAATGGTGCCAAAGGAAAAACCAAACCACGTATTGGGGTTTTCGTCCCAATCTCCTCAAGGATTTCGTCCTGGAGAGAACTGCAACATAGTTCGACAAGTGATTAAAAATCAGATAAATTTTCCAGAATGTCGCCTTCTCCCGTTCTAGCCTTTTATCAATCTGAGTTGCCAATCTTAATTCGCCCACAAAGCTATCAATCACCTTGAGAGCACTCGAGTTCCCTTTTAGAAAAAACATAAGTCATCCATATCACAATTCGCACTTATTTGAATAATAGGGACTTAGGCATAATTTTTAATTTATTTACCACTATGAAGAAACGCCTAGTGAGACGTCACAATTCGAGTGGCCCCTACCACACTTAAGAAGTGAATAATTAAATATAATTGATTGACTTTAACTTAGGCTCCACTTTAATTACTCTTATCATTCCCTTAATATCCATTTAATTTCTAACCTTCGAGAATTAAAAAAAGGTTAGGAAAATTCTTCATGTTTGGCATCAAGCGAGGAGGGACATTACAGTCCTCCCTTCTCGGGATTGCTGGTCCTATAGCAATCGCAAATTAGGATGTTGTAGAATCTCTTCTCCTTCCCAAGTTGCATCCCCAACTGGTAAATCCTTCCATTTGATCAAGTATTCTCAGATCATCTTATTTCTCAGCTTCCTCTCTCTCTAATCTACAATACCTTCAAGGACTAACACCAAGTTTCCCTCCTTGTCAAGTGGAGGTAGCTCTAGAGATGCCACAACCTGCTAACCCCGTGCCTTAGACACATGGAAGACATTATGTATCTTGCTACCCTCTGGAAGTTCCAACTCATATGCAACTTCACCGACTCTCCTCACTACTCTGTAAGGACCATAGAAGTGTGGCTTAAGTTTTTTTGCATCACTTTTCTTCAATGAGGATTGTCTGTATGGCTGCAAACGCAGAAAAAATAAGTCCCCAACCTCAAATGATCTCTCGATTTTGTGCCTATTTGCATACATTTTTTGCTGGTTCTGAGCATGTTGCAGATTATCCTTCAATGCCTTGAGAATATCCTAATAGTTTTGCATTGTCTCCTTGGCCCGTGGGACCCTACTATCATCAAAGGCCAAATATACAAATGATAGGGCATCATACCCGTATAAGGCTCTGAAGAGAGACATGCCAATCGACATGTGGTAGGTGGTATTGTAGCAATACTCACCTAAATGCAACCATCTGATCCAAGCACGCTGCTGCCCTAACACATAATTCCGTAGGTATCCCTCCATCCACTTGTTTGCTATCTCTATCTGACCATCAGTTTGAGGATGGTAACTCGTGCTTGGTGTCAACTCTGTACCTGTCAAACAATACAACTCCTACCAAAACATACTTAGAATCTACTGTCTCGGTCATTGACGATTGTTTTGGGGAGTCCATGCAACCTGAATACTTCCCTGAAGAATACCTCTGCCACCTGAACTGTGGTGTAATTAGTAGACATAGCGAAGAAACGTGCATATTTGGTCAATCTTTCCACAACCGCATATATGCAATCTTTCCCTTGGACACATGGCAATCCTTTGATAAAATCCATGAATATTCCTTCCCATTTATGCTCGAGTATCGGCAAAGGCTGTAGAAGTCCGCTAGGAATGTGTGTTCTGCCTTGTTTTGCTGACAAGCCAAGCATTCTCTAACATGTTGCAACACATCATCTTTCAAACCCTTCCAGGTGAACCTCACGAATCTGGGGATAAGTTTTGAAGATCCCTGGATGTCCTAATAGAGGGGTATCATGCATAGCCCTCAAAATCCTAGCCTTTAGCTTTGATCCTGGTACAAGATAGATTTTGTTCTTATAATAAATAATGTCACTGACTACTGAATATCTATCATCCTATACCCGACCATCAATCAAATCACAAGCAAAAGTGTTTTTGGTATATTCGGCCACTAATTGAGATTTCCAGTAAGCTGAAATCTCAGTGAGAGAGCAAAGTGTTGGCTTCCTGGATAGAGCATCAACAACAATGTTCTTACCCTTAATGTATTCCACATCAAAGTCATATGCCTAAATCTTGCTCACCCACTTTTGTTGTCGTTCATTCAGATCCTTCTGCTCAAGAAAATATTTGAGACTGTTGTGATCAGTCTTGACCACAAATTTAGTCCCCACTAAGTAGTGCCTAAACTTAGCTATCGTGTGCATAATCGCTAGCATCTCCTTATCATAAGTGGAGTACAACCTCTCATTATCTCTTAACTTTCCGCTCTTGAATGTAGTCAGATGTCGATTCTTCATTAAAACTGCACCAACTCCCTAACTCAATGCATCAAATTCTAAGACAAATGGCTGTGTAAAATTAGGCAATGCTAAAATTGGACATGAGCTCATGACCTCCTTGAGCTTGTCAAATGTCACCTGTGCCTCCTTAGACCAAAGAAATGCACCTTTCTTAGTAAGGTTTGTCAAGGGTGATGCCAACTATGAGAAGCCCCTCACAAATCTCCTATAGTAAGAGCACAAACCCAAGAAGCCTCTCAACTTTGATATGTTTTTCGGTGGTGGCAAGTCCAAAATTGCCTATATTTTCTCTTGGTGTACCTTCACACCATCAACTCCAATCACATGCCCGAGATAGAGTATCTCAATCATCCCAAACTCACATTTAGAAGCCTTCGCAAAAAGTAATTGAGCCTCCATGATACTCAACACTACATCCAAATGTTGCAGGTGATCCTCCCAAGTTCTGCTATATATTAGAATGTCATCAAAGAAGACCAAAACAAACTTCCGCAACTACTCACGAAAAGTGTGTTTCATGCACGACTGGAATGTGGCTGGTGCATTCATGAGTCCAAATGGCATGACCAAGAATTCAAAATGCCCGTAGTGACAATGGAAAGCAGCTTTGTGAACATCTTCTTCTCGAACCCATATCTGATGATAGCCCGATCGGAGATCAATTTTGGAAAAGAACATGGCCCCATGTAACTCATCAAGTAGTTCATCAATCCTGGGGATAGGATATCTTTTCTTTATGGTTTTCTTATTCAAGGCCTTGTAGTCTATGCACATGAGCATAGTTCCACCCTTCTTTTTAACCAGAACAACTAACGAGGCAAACGGACTAGAACTAGGCCCAATGTGTCCCATGCTCAGTAACTCCTTGATCATCTTCTCAATCTCCTCCTTAAAATGGCGTTGGTGTTAGTAGGGTGTAGTTATGGCAGGTTTGGCCCACTCTTCAAGCTCAATGACGTGCTCGAACCCACGGTCAGGTGGTCGGCCTGGAGGAATGTCCCCAAATACTTTCCCATTGACATCCAACATTGTTTAGATGTCAACATGGAGATGTGGTTTGCTGTCCGAGGTAGGCTTGGTAGAAACAAAGCACTATACTCCCCAATCCACCTCCTCATGTCTAAGTAAAGCCTCCAACCTCCTGGCTAACACTACACGAGGACCACCATCAGACATGGCCTTCAGCGCAATCTTCTTATCATCAACCATAAACTCCAACTCCATTTTGCGGAAGTCCTGAATGTATCTCCCGAGTGATTGCAACCACTGCAAACCCAACACTGCATCAGTATTACCTAGACTCGACACATAGAAGTCATCAGTCAAAGAGTAGTCTCCAATCTGAATGCTAACCTGGGGAATCATCCTGGTGCAATTCAACTAAAATCCATCTACTACAGTCACATTGAACCCTGAAAATTCCTCAACCTAAAGCTCGCGCTTCACCACAAGACCCTGATCAATGAAATTGTGGGTGGCTCCACTATCCACCAAGCAGACCATGCATTGTCCCTTAATGACACCCTTCAAACAAAATGGATGAAGTCTAGGAACCCCGAATAGTGTGGCAATGTTGCTCTGGGGAGTCTTCTTGGCTCTCGAATCCACCAACTCTAATTGTGGAGGCTATTCCTCTTGTCCACTATCCTCTTCAACACTGGTCTCATGAACATCCTGCTCCTCCTCATCGAAAATGACCTCAATCAAATGAGCTTTACCTTTCCCAAGGCAGTGGTGGTCACGGTACCATGGCTCCTTGCAGTAGAAACATAACAATTTCCTACGAAGCTCATTTCTAGACTCCTAATCAGATTTCTATGTGGTGTTCTTTTGCTGCTTGAAACCTTTTTGCTTTGATGGAAATCCACCGAAAGTCTTTTTCTAGGTCTAGAGGGGCAGTGTAGTCTCCAAATCCAAGGCTAGGCCAATGGCATCATGTAAAGTACTAGGCTTATGAGCCTTCACTAAACCCCTTAGTCTGTCACTTAGACCCTCGATGAAAAACATAGTAGCACGCCTCTTAGGCATATCCGAAACCATGACTGTAATCTTCTGGAATTCATTAATGTAGGTCTCAACATGTCCACTTTGCTTAAGCTGAGCCAAGTCTCTGTAGTATACTTCGATATCCTTCCTGTCAAAGCGTGCAATCAAATTATCAACAAACTCTTCATATGAATGAATCATGGCATGGTCCTGCGAAACCAACCCATGGTGCCACCAGTCATATGCTACTCCCTCCAGATGCATCGTAGCGAATTGAATAGCCTTTTCTTCCTCCATAGTTTTCAAGGACAGGAAGGTGTCAAGCTTATGCACCCATGATCTTGCACTTATTTTCCCACTTCCTTCAAAGGTCAGTAAAGGGATCCTATTTAATGCTTCCTTGTATTCCTTGGATTGAGTTCCTTGGCCAATCTTCCTTCGAAGACCCCTTTCTTGCCTCTCCAGTCTAGCTCTGGCTTTATCCCTCCGTTGATTCATAAACTGATTTAAATTAATTGTTTGCCTCACATCAGGTGGAAGCATTATGTATTCATCGTGGGCCCCATAACATCAACAGTAATATCTGTCTTCCTCCAACTCCGGGATGGTCTCCACTTCTAGTTGTCTTGTCACAAATGTGGGACGTAAAGGCCAATTAGACCTTGTGCTTGTCCTAACGGCATTAGTGGCTGCTCTTTCACAATTCCCATGACCAACATCACTTCTACTATGGCCACTGCTTGATCTACTCGATCGAGCACGATCCAATCTCATTTGACCCATGGCTATGATCATGCGATCCTAAAACTGTTGTAGCATTTGTTGTTGCTATTGGGAAAATGTAGTTAGGAAATTATCCAATTGTGCATTCAAATTTCTTGGTGGGCTTTCACCTCCTCTATCACCCATCTCAGCTTCAGCTGTGTTATTATCAACTCCTTCCCCCTGTTGCCCGGACCTACTTTAGGTGAAATATCTATGTGACATGCAAATTTACATTCCCAACAGGCTGGCAGGTATCTAGGCTTTGATACCACTAAAATAACCTTTCCAGATGTATGAATAGATTTTTGACAATTTTTTTCAATTTCTATAGATGTTTTGTTTTAGCAAATGCCACAGAGTATTGCAAACGATAACCCATTTCATAAATCCAACATGCAATTAAACAATGACTTTTCTAAGTTTAATCACAATTTATTTTTGACATATAATTGCTCAAGTTCATAGTGCAAACCGGACACATGCATAAAACTTATCCCAAATTAACAAACTATCATGGACGCCTAACAAGTACCTCATGGAATATTACAGAGATTACATCGGAGTCTGAGTAAATAAAGAACCTATGACAGTGCTGATCTGTAAAATGGTATTCTCTAATATAGCACCCAGAATCTCCCTTAATTGCCACAACTTGATTCAGAGAGAGCCCTTCACAATTGATATACACATAAACTCACCTTCAAATACCATGTGTAGTTCAGCTACTGACAATCCTTTAACAAACAAGCCGCTTCTCAATTCCTATATGCAGCGCTTCAAACTTGATGGCCAAACGACACTGCAATACCAGTTCAATGATTACAACTCTTTGTCTCAAACATTGCAACATGCTTCTCATCAAGAACTTGCATGAATTGCTCAATGGTGCCAAAGGAAAAACCAGACCACATATTGGGGTTTTCGTCCCAATCTCCTCAGGGATTTCATCTTGGAGAGAACTGCAACATAGTTCGACAGGTTATTAAAAATTAGATAAATTTTCCAGAATGTCGCCTTCTCCCGTTTCGAGCCTTTTATCAAATCTAAGCTGCCAATCTTAATTCGCCCACAAAGTCATCGATCACCTTGAGCGTGCTCGAGTTCCCTTTTAGAAAAAACAGAAGTCGTCCATATCACAATTTGCACTTATTTGAATAATAGGGACCTAGGCATATTTTTTAATTTATTTACCACTATGAAGAAACGCCTAGTGAGATGTCACAATTCGAGTGGCCCCCACCACACTTAAGAAGTGAATAATTAAATATAATTGATTGACTTTAACTTAGGCTCCACTTTAATTACTCTTATCATTCCCTTAATATCCATTTAATTTCTAACCTCCGGGAATTAAAAAAAGGTTAGAAAAATTCTTCATGTCTGGCATCAAGCGAGGAGGGACATTACAAAAGTGTGAGAATTTGGAGCTTCAATTTGACATTGGCCATCAAGCTTGAATGATAAGCAGGTAGGGTAGTGACAATTATATAATCAAGTGGGAAGCATAAGTACAAATATAATAATATATAGACATTGTCGAACTGGAAGCAGAATGGTTCCTATCAAAAAGATAAAAATCAACTTGTAGTGCTGAAAAAATAAACTGTAGCAATATTTTATATCAAAATGAAGGATTGTTTTGGTTATATTTAAATTTCCTATGTATTTTGCAGGCTTAATGCTTTGTTAATTGGTGGAACTCAATACTCAAATCATGCCATGCACTTGTTTGAGAACTACATTCCATTTAGGATCGTCATATACATGAAAGTTCAAAAGGCCTGCAAAGAGTACAAAAGCAGTTCATGAATGCTTTAGACATATATAGTGTAGCATTCCATGCATGTTAAATAGGTATCAGGCAAACTAATACATGCCTTGAGAGAAGTCATGCCCTAGTCTTGTGGGCTTATCTTAATCCCTCCTGAAGCAAGCCTCATATATTTTCTCTTTAACGATCCAGATAGATTTCAAGACCAACTATCCCATTGAAAGGGAATGTTCCTCGTGCTTTGATTTTCCATTGAAACTTGTACCTATAATCTCTCAAATTCTCAACTCAAAGTCCATCAATGTTTTTAACTCCATCATCCACTAGCAGGTCTTTATTATCTTTTGAAAAAACATTTAACACTCCCTTTACTCTTTTACAAATCTGCTAAAATAGTTATCAATGAGAACATTTCAATATCATTTTTGGTCTTTTGAAATTTAAGATTTTGTTTCAAAAGCATTTTCTAGTACTCTATCTTGAGCTATTTGATTCAAAACCTATTAATTTGAACTTTGCAATTGCTTCCTTTGTCATATAATTTCCCTTTCACACTCTTCATATAGTTCTCTTTGACATTGTTCTAGAAACTACAAGTATTGTTAAATCACAAATATGAACCAGTTGATTCCCGTTTTGTAATTTATGATGTTTGCTCAGCAAAGGAAAATTGTCTTTTTAATGACATTCTTGAGCCTGAGGATTTTGACATCCTAGAAGCCAACTTGGATATCATGAGGTTCAATGACTTAGGAGAATCTTTGAACCAGAGCTTCATCATTAGGACTTGCAGCCCTCTAGTATAGCTCTATTTGTAGTAGCAAGAGTCATTGGCTATGTTTGATTTTTTGTACTTAGTTTCTACTTTATAGGTTACTTTATACAAACTATATTGTAATTGAAATTTAATCAACTGTAACCATCTAATTATTATTTATGCACTATGAAGTATGCTTTGTGCAATGCAATGTAATCAACTATATGAATATAAACAACAAAATCTTATTCTCTACAATTCATGTGTTAAACTCTCTTTTTTATTTGCTCTTTATGTCTATGATATGGAAAAGCCCTTAAATTTCCAAAAAAAGTGTCTTTTTCTAAAAAATTTTATGTTTTTTCTTATATCCAATTTTTTCTCAATTTTTTCAAAAAATCTTATAAATTGAGTTTGTCGATTTTTTTCCCAAACAAATTTTGCTGCTATGATTTGTCTCTTGTATCTCCTCTGGTCCTATTTTGTTGTGTGTTCTTCCCCTTCTTTTCCTATGAGTCTTTCTAAGGTCTATTCTTCAAAGTTTGTGATTAGTTGTTGGAGTTTTCCTTACAAGTATGTATTTCCTTCCAACTTTGTTTTTCCTTTGTATTTGTTGGACTTTCAGACCTGTCTTTATCAGCATACCCATTGCTCAACACCCGACACCCTGACTTGTGGTGTGAGTCTTGTGGTATTTCCAACCCCCGAACCCCGATATTTCCACCTTAAGTTTTGTTCTCTTTCCAACTCTTCAGCACGTGTTGTAATGTCATTAATGGTCTGTTTTGGCACCATAACTTTCCTAGGTAGGATTTTCCTACCCAAGATCATTGTTCAAATTGGAAGATTTGGATTCACTCTGTGGCTGACCTATTATAGTTGTGGTGGATTTAAAAGGGTGAGTGCATCCATTCAAGAATCATGATCTATCACTTTACACAAACCCCTATCTACAAACCCATTCAGCACTTGTGTTCGAGAGTGGAGATCAAAAGATGAAAACCCTTTGATTTCAAAGAGCGATCTCATTCAAAGGTTGCATGGGATCTTCATTGATCACAGATTTCAGCTGCATTGTATTGGTCCAATTTACTATTGCCACAGGTATGAGCATGAAAGTTTAATTCTATTGTAATCACTGATGTTGCAAAGTATTTAAATGTAATTCAATCATTATTTGTGATAGAAGAAAGATTGGGAGTTTATCTATTATTTGTTGTTTTTTGATTAAAATGTAAAGATTATGATAATGTGTAAACAGTAAATTGAATCTGAGTTATTTAAGATCTGATTTAAATATTAGAATCTGATACTGTCCCAATTAATAAGTATTTGTAGAAGGTTAAAAATCAGATTTGCATGAGTGTTTTGGACCAGTATATTACACTTCCAAAGATGATCTCTTCTTAGAAGATCTTCAGCCTTCAATTCAAGAGACAATCCAGGAGCATAACTTTGCAAAACAATCTTCAAAATACAAAGAATCCAGCACTTGTCTCCACTTTCCATACTTGCAAAGATAACTTTTTAAATAAAAAAATAACTCACCCAAGACTTGTTTATATAGGCACATAGCTCACTTGGAAACCACTAGAGGTATCCAAAACAATGGCCTAATAACATGATACCTCATCAAGTGGTTCCAAAGTCATCCATGAGGTGGCACATACTTCCAAAAGCTCTCTTAGAAGTATTACAAGATGTGTTCAAAAAAGTTTGCACATTACAACAACCATATCAAACATGGATGATTCTATCTTAACAATTTTGTCTTTACTCACTACTCGACAAGTTTGTCACATCTCAACCAAATTTGTCCTTATGTGTGTTCTTTTGGTTTTGGCTTTTAGCACCCCTAATTAATATTTCATACAATATTATTATGCAAGGTGTACAACACCTTCCCAACAATCTCCCACTTGTATACATTGCATAGGTTGCCAATACTACAATAACCATGAGATTACAAGGTTGGGGCAGAAAGACCCATAGCCCATAGCTTTCCTAGACCAAGAAAACTTTTTTGTGCTCACAAGCTTCATCAAATAATTTACAACATTCTCTGAAGTGCCCATCTTTTTAATCAAAACCTGCTTGACCTCCGCCATATCTTGAACAAAATAATATTGCACATCAATGTGCTTTGTCTGTGCATGAAATGTAGGGTTCTTGGCCAAGCTGATTGCACATTGATTGCCATATCCAATCCATATTGCATCATGTCTCAGGCCAACATCTGAACACAATCTTTGAGAATACACTACCTCCTTGCAAGCATGAGTAGCTGCCATGTACTCAGCTTTAATAGTCAAAAGAGCAACAACCGGCTGCCTCTTGCTCATCCAACTAATTGCATCACCAAATTAGTCAAATACATAACCACTAGTGGATCTCCTATAATCAATATCTCCAACCCAATCTGCATCAACAAAACCCTATATGCTTAAGTCCTTATTCAAATTAGGTCCTCCTTGTTAGCAAATTGAATAGTCTAAAATGCTATTTGAAGACCCTTTTCACTGCAGTCTAGTGTTCTTTTCCTAACTTTGACATAAATCTGCTTAGAACTCCCACTGCTTAAGCAACATCTAATTTTGTACAAACCATTGCATACATTAGGCTTCTAACAGCACTAGCATATAGATTATGGTGTCCCTAGGGTTTGCTCTTAGAGTTCAACTCAAGTAAAGTCAAATAACAACTGTCAAGTTACTGTTAAACACTAGCATATGATAATCAGGATCTGCAGATACTAAATTCACTCCTCGAATGAACTCAGAATAATTAAAATCAAACAATCGTTAATTTCTATAGATGACAGCAATTATGGGCACTGTGATATTTTAGGGCTAACAGAGGGTTAATCAACACTTCCCTAGTCTATGTCATGCACAGAAAACTACTGAGATAAAAAAAATTTACTGAATTTCTCACTTCCAATCAGCAGGTATAGGAATCTCAAATAACAGTGATAGCAACTTAAAATGTTTACAGTTTTATTATTGTCACTGAATAGTTCAAACTACAATGGTTCACAGCACTCACCATATGGCTGCAGATCCATATGTAACTGGTACTGTGGCCCCTTAGGAGGTGTACACAACATGCAGATCTGTAATATATTGTGGGCAGACTGCAGTATGCCGCCCAGATCTTGGCAAATGGCTACAGAGGTTCACTCCGGTGGTCTGATCTGGGGTAGCGAACCCAGGTGCAGCTTGCAATAGTTCAAATCTCCCCCTTTTAGGTCTCTAAAGCGCTCTGTATGATGCCTTTCCAGTGCTGATGAGATCTGAGTGAAATGACTGGCAAATGGAATGACTGTGAATGAATGTGATCTGATTGGATCAGCAGTCTGGTGCTCACTCCACTTGGTGCCCTCTAGATTTAAGTGGATTCCTCAAGATGTGGATGCTAGAAGTCTCCTGGCTTGCATCCTTTTTCTAACTTGAGTTCTATCAATGCCTGGAGCCTGAAACTGAAACAATTACTCAGATTAGTTCAACTACAAACCCTGTTTAGATTTGCCAAGCCAGAGGTAGGGTTTTCGATTTTTCATCCTAACCTTGATAGTGCAAGTGAGGGGTTTCGTCCTTTTGCACTGAAAGTTGAATTGCAATAATTCACTTCAAAACTCTCCATCAAAAATTATTAAAAGAATGAAATAGGAACTGCCTTTTATATCTATTTTGAAAATAGGTCTCAAGGGCCCAAATTTTGGCACCCGAAATTCAAATTCAAACCTTAGCTTATTTTATTTTATTATTTACATGAAGCCGACCACAATTTAAATTGAATCTACTTATGGCACCAACTTATAGGAAACTATTATAAATATATATATTTATTATTATTATAATATTATATTATTATTAGTGTAGTTTTTATATTAAAATAATACTAGTTTATCCCTTTTGGACAGAGGTGACATGACATGGATCATGACTCATGTCCTCAATTTCAACAAGTGTCTTTAGACATTGTTCCACTAACAACTTTGTTCCCACAGGGATAGGACATTCACTAGCCTACTCCCATGCATCCTGAAGCCCTACAATAGAGAGTTAACACACCTTTTTTGGCTTAACCAAAGTTTCTTTTTAATCCTATCTCTCCTAGTCTCCATTCCAAGAGTGAACTTGGCAATCCCTAGGTCCTTCAGATCAAATTGAGATGAAAGTTGAGATTTAAGCATCTTAATTGTATCCATGTTGTTAGCAACTAACAGCATGTCAGCAGCATACAAAATGACGACAAGAAATTGATTTATCAACTTGCTTCAAATAAATACACTAATCAAATTTTCGTATAACAAATCCCAACTTCAACAAATAACTATCAAACTAATAAACACATCTTACGTGACTACTTCAAACCATAGAGAGACTTCTTGAATCTGTAAACTAGTTTTTCTTTACCTTTCACAACATATTGCTAAGGCTGATTCATGTAGATTTTCTCATTTAGTTCTCCAGGCAAAAAGGTTGCCTTAACATCCATTTGCTAAATCTCAAGATTATATGCAGCAACAACAAATAATAAAAATCTAATGGAAGTTAATTTTGCAACTGGACAGAAAATCTCGCCAAAGTCTATTGCCTCAACCTATAAATACCCTTTCGCCACCAATCTTGCCTTGTACTTTTTGATCTTACCCTTACAACTGGATTTCTTCTTGAAAACCCATTTGCAGCCAACAGGTTACCTATCCTTAGGAAGCTTCATCAATTTCCATGTACCATTTTTCTCTAGTGCAACCATCTCTTCATCCATGGCCTTCTTTCAGGACTTCTTGTTTATAGGTTATAATGCCTCCTTCAGTATTCAAGGCTTATCAATGTTAGTAGTCAAGGCAAAAATGCATCTGAATTCCAATGAGCTATAATTCTACGTCTCAGGCACTTCCCTTTGTTGAGTAGACCTTCTAATCAATAGAGTATGAGGTTCTTCTTCTTCAATTTCTCCACTTGAACTCTTGTCTACTTTGATTCCATTTATAGGTGCCTGCTGAATTTCTTGTCCAACCTCTAGTGCAGCTTCCTCAGTCTTTGGCTCTAGCTACACTACTTCTTTCTCTTCATCTCTAGGTTGCTCAATAGAAGATGACCCGATCTCTCTAAAGATCACATTACAATTGTACACAGTTTTCTTCCTTACAAGATTCCAAAGCTTACATCCCTTCACACCTCCATTGTAACTAATAAGGATACACTTCTCAGCTTTGAAATCCAACTTGGATCTTTTCTCCTTAGGAACATTCGAGTTTATACATTACAACAAAACACTCTAAGATGTCAAAGTGGGGGCTTCTTTCCCATCCAAACCTCCTCAAGGGTCTTATCAACAAGAGTTGATGTATGAGATCAGTTGATAAGATAGCAAGCAATACTCAGTGCTTCAGCCTAAAACTTCTCCTCCAAACTTGAACTATTGAGCATACTCCTAGCCTTTTCCATAAAGTTCTATTTGTGCACTCTACAACTCCATTTTGCTAAGGGATGTATGGAGTTGTCTTTTGTCTTGATATGCCATTGTTCTTACAAAACTTTTTGAGCTCTACTAAATAGAATTCTCCACCATTTTCTATTTTCAAAGTTTTCATCTTCTTGTCATTTTGGATCTCCATGAGAGCTTTGAACTCTTTGAACCTACAAGAAACCTTAGACTTATTCCTAAGAAAGAAACCCAAGTTTTTCTAGAGAAATCATTAACAAAATATAATAGTAAAGATATTTGCCTAAGGAAGGTACATCAACAGGGCCAAAGACATCCGTATGAACCAAATGTAAAATCGCGTCAGATCTAGATGACACAAAATAGAATTTAGCATGATTTTGTTTCCTATATATACAATGTTGAAAGAAATCAAAATCTAAAGAACAATCAAGAAGCCCCTCAACCATATCTTTAAAGTTCATAGTCCTTAGACCTTTCTCACCAACATGGCCTAGACATTCATGCCACAACATTGCCTTTTCAACAGAAAATTTCTGATGTCCAAAATCAGAAGCCTCAAAAGTATTGCAGTCAATCATGGTGCTTTCAACAAGCCAAAATAGAGTTCCAATATTAACTCCCTTGGTGAACACCATGGCTCCTCTCACCATTCTACATCCATCAATGCTTAAGACAACCTAGTTGCCTACATGATTCATTTTCGTTATAGAAATCAAATTTCTAGCTAGACCAGGAATGTGCAATATATTAGTGAGGGTTTTCACCCTTCCATCAAGAAAAACCAATTTAACCTTCCCACAACAATACTTTGAAATAAATTGTCTCCTAAGAAGACTTTACCTCCATCATGTCCTTCATACTCAAAAAACCATTCCTTGGGAGGAGTCATGTGGTATGAAGCATCAAAATCGACCAATCACACATCAATGCATACATGCATGTTTGAAGATGCCAAGAAAACATCTCCAAATTCTTCTATAGAGGTTTTGGACTTTGAATCATCATCAGAATCATTGTTTGCCTTCTTCTCCTTATAGAACTTATGAATGTGGCCTTTCTTCCCATAGTTCTAGCATTTCCCTTTTGACTTTCCTACAAACTTGGATCTACTTTTTAACTTAAATTTAGGATCTCCTTTATTTCACTTCCCTTTCTCCTTTGAACAACCTGTTATCACTCGGAAATGCACCCTGCTAAACAAGAGGTTCAGCATTCCAGTGAAACAATGGAACTAACCTCAAGGTGTGGGACCTTGCAAATGAGGTTAGATCTTTGGAGAAGGTTGGCTTCCTTTCTAAACCAGGTGTAGTGAAGGCTGGTCCAACCCAACGCCAAAAAGTTCTAACTATGAATTGCAGGAGGAAAAGGGGGAGAAGGAGAAAAGCATAAAATAAAGGAAACGGTGATGCACCAAGTTTAATGTGTTTCTTCTTGCCTATGATTGCACAAAGCATCAACAAAACCACTAGAAATGCTCACACAAATCTCTATTTCACCAATTTTATAAAGAAAAAATAAAGGCTAGGGTCTAAAAGATCTTAAAAAGGGTGTAGATTACCCACAATCAACACTCACAACAGATTAGCACAATCATATAACTTGTAAAAATGATGAAAACTCATGCATGCAAGGAGGTATCAAATGTTACACAAGATACAAGCACTGAGAAGAGGTAAAACAGAGATTGTATTAACACAAAGGCATGAAAGCCAATTTTACAGTTGTAGAATGCAAAAAATAGCAAAAGGCTGCTAGAGAAAATCCAAGGAAGAACCCTTTGAAAATGGACAAGTGTTGCCTTTATAGTTCAAGCATAACTTAGTTGACTCCAACTAAACCCTAACCCTACCCAGGGTTAGCAAGCAATAGAAATCCGTCCCCATGAGAGTTGAAGCAACTAGATCATAAAAGCCATGCTAAAGGACGAGACGAAGACGCACCAAGACCTACACACCACACCTCTACAATAAATGTTGTTCAAAAAACCCTACAAAAATGCACCCACGAAATCAACGATTTGGGCATGGGAAAGAAAGGGAGGACAATAATCAGCAATAAATAGGCATGGGCACCCATGGAATCAATCACAACCCTCAACAAGTGCAATAAATGTCGTCCTCGAGCCTCAAAAGTCGAACAAGCAAGTGAGAAAGTCGCTCGGGCATTAACAGCGCCACTATGAAAAACTCGTTGAAATAGGGAAGGTCAAGGCCTCGGGCTCGAAAGGAAACCCTTACTAGATTTGGAATTAAATGGCTTAGACCCCCGAAGATGTGTTCCTGTCAAAGGTCAAGCATCGGGCCTCCCTCATACCGCTTGTTGCATGGCGTCGAATGTCAGACCTCGAGCGTCAGGAGTACCGCTTGATGACCACTAAAGATTGGTAAAAAGAACATCGAAGCCGCAAAGACTAAAGTCGGGGTCGAGAGTTGGCCTGTCAGCTTACCTCACACTGCTGGATGGTAAGAGGTAAGGTGAAACCCCGACCTGCGAACTCCAAAAATCTAGCACTTAGTCGGATTTCGATGGAAGGAGTTAGGGATAAGCGAAACCCGATGCCCAAAGTCCGAAAGACAAGACTTAGGAAAATTTCAAAAGGACTTGATCAGACTTCAAGGATCGGGAAGGAGGCCTACGGCCTATGAAAAGAAGCGGTAAGGCTTAAAGGGGAAGGCCGAAGGCCGACACCCAAAGCATTAGAAGAAGAGGATGGAAAAGTGGGAAGGACAACCTCGACAATTTGAAACTCGACACTTAGCTAATTTTAGGACTTTCTCAAAGGGGACTTATGCAAGGTGACCCATGTCAGATCTCTCAAATCATTTTTCAATGATGGGTCAACATGATGGCATGCAATGGCAACACAACCATCACAACCAAAGCATCATTGAAATATTCAAATATTTTCTACCTCATTTCTTCAAACAATAAGGCACCGACCACCTCCTCGAGTTTCAATTTGGAGACAATGCTACCAATCATCATGACAAGTTTGTCCCATGAGTTTGGCAAACGAACGCAATAGGGTAATGCATTGATCTTCCTCCATCTTCACATCTATGAACCATAATGTTGAATGCATTCAAACGCTCTAGAACAAAGTATCCATCACTCATCTACAAAGAAATATAGCTTCTTCCATAGATAAAGCTTATTTACTTGGGATTTAGTCTAGTACAAGTTCCCCAACTTCTTCTAGAGGAGTGTTGTGGGCACTTCTCTTGAAACATTCAAGAGCACTAAATCTAACAAACAAAGACTAACTAGGCTTCTTTCTTTCCAATCTAACACTTCCAATCATCATCAATCATGGTTGTAGGTGTCGAACCAAAAATTGCAACCATAGGTCTCTGTCTACAAGTATGTCATCTGTCTTGGGCTCCTAAAGGTCAAAGTTGGTTCCATTGAACTTCTTGAACTCAATCCTTCCACAAGAGCTTGCCATCACTCTATACCTAAATCATAAATCCTCATATGCACAACTCCCACTCAAACAAGAATTAATTTCAAATTAGCCCTACTTCTCTCAAAAATCTAACAAGTGAGCTAGGCTATAATACCAAATGAAAGAAAATAATCCAACAAATTTCCTCCTTAATTCTATGAGGAAAATAGTACAACTAATCTAGATTTTAAAACAATTTTAGTAAGTAATGATACTTAGAAAGAAATAAAGAGAAGACAGAAAGAAAACAAATATCTTGGGAAAACCCACAAACGGGAAAAAACCAGCAAAAAGAGAGCCTAAATATATCAACGGTGATAGCAAAATTACAATACACTTCTAGAGATGAACTATTCTTAGAGGAACTTTTGTCTTCAATTCAGGAGACAATCCAGCAACATAACTCTACAATACATTCTTCAAAACACCTGAATAGTCCAACACTTGTCTCTACCTTCAATAATTGCAAAGATAATTTTTTGAATGAATAAACCATTCACCCAAGACTTGTTTATCTAAGCAAGTAGCTCATTTGGAAACCACTGGTGGTATTCAAAACCATAGGGCTAACCAACATGATACCTCGTCAAGTGGTTCCAAAGTGGTTCCATGAGGTGGCACATACTTCCAAAAGCTCTCTCAAAAGTATTCCAAGATGTGTCCAAACAAGTCTGTACATTACAACAACCATATCCAAAATAAATGTATCTGAATGGATTTGTCTTCTCAACAAATATGTCACACCTCAACAAATTTGTCCTTATTTGTTTCCTACAAGATTTGGCTTTTAGCACACCTAATTAAAATTTTGTTCAATATTATTATGCAAGGTGTGCAATACCTTCCCAACAATTGCGTGTACATTATAGTTGTTGCAAAGACGGTTGTCGTTGCACCAAAAGATCGACTTGTTAATGCCCAAAACAACTGCTAGAGCTAATGAATCCACGAAAGGCGATTAAGCCATGTCATGAACTTGAGCGCTACGCTGCACAGCACAAGGAGACCAAGGGCACACACCTTGCAACAATCCCCCCCCCCCCAACACAAGCAAGGTGTTTGAACCCGTGACCCAGGCTTTGATACCAGTTGTTGCAAAGACGGTTGGCATTGCACCAAAAGATCAACCTGTTAATGCCCGATACAACCACCAAAGCTAATGAATCCACAGGAGTGATTAAGCCATGTCACAAACCCGAGTGCTACATTGCACAGCACAAGGAGACCAAGGGCGCACACCTCGCAACAATAGTTGGATAGTCAAGGTTGGTTTGCTACCAAGTTTGGTCATGACATCAAAAACCCAAGGGTACAAAATGTGAACAATAAATAAGGTAAGTGCAAAACAATATTTCATTCACCAAATTGGTCTTTGCATTGGTTGTAACCCATAATACAATTTTATAGGTTAGTGTGTTATCACAAGGGATTAAACCCCCATATTTATAACAAAGTATCTTCTGAATTTCATCAACCTAATTCTATATTGGCGAAAGTTTTCTCTTTTCTGAATGATCAATCTAACTTCTAAAAATTGTACGAAATTTGGATGATTGCAAAAAACAAAATTGTTAAAATTAGCCTTAGCCACTTGAAGAATCCAGTTTAAAACTTGTCAAAGATTAACCAAAAATTACCCTCTAAATTTTTATTTAACCATAATCATTGAAATTCAAGAAACAACATCTATTGAGGCATATCGTCAACCCCTCAATTGATACGGCATTGCTAAAAGGAAGTTGTACAATATGATATTGCTCTGATCTTGAATATGTATCCAAATAAAACACCTCAATGGAGCTACCCTTCTTGGTAACAAAGACTAAAAAAAAATTCTTCAATGATTTTTTAAAATAAATCACCAATTGGTAAAATATAACTTTTTCTTTTTTTTCAGATCAGAGGTCGAGGAGAAAGCAATCAACACAGTAATTGGCACAAGTCTGCTCCCAAGGGCTCACACACATAATGCAGGAATTGCTGGAAAGGCTATTGTACAACATCATGTGGACTTCAGGCAGCTTTGAGTGGAGAGAAAAGGCAGTCGCGCTGTTTGTCAACAACAAACACCAGGCTGTGGCTAGAAATGCCCTCTCCTGACTGAGCAAGGACCCCAAATCCGGCCTTATGGGTGATGCAATATGCATCGAGATTTCCAGGGAGAACAAGGCAATGAAACAAGCAATCACACTCATGTGTGAAGGTCTGGCAAGAAACATGTCCAGTTATGCTTTCTACATGTCGCACTATGATACTCTCTTCTCTCCTACCCAATTGGAGACTCCAGAATGTAATTGAGGGGTTGGGAACCCTCTTCTTCTGCTTGTACTAATCTTGGTCCAATTTTGTATTTCTTTTTCTTAGTAATGAAATGGGAGGTGTCCCCTAGACAGCACTTAGACTCTATATATATATATATATATATATATATGTTAATAATATATTAACCCATAAGATATTGCCTGCTTGCAAGCATTTAGTCCTAAGAAACAGCATTTTGTTGAGGCATTTTTTCAAACATATTCCACAAATTTTTTCTTTCTTAGAAAATCTCACAAAGTTTTTCATGCTGGGAACCATTGAATTTCAATGAACAACATTGCATCTAGGCATTCTGTGAAGCACGTGGCGTGCATTCTTCGTTCTTGCTAATAAAAGATTAACATTTTTTTGATTCCTTAGATATTGGTTGAAAACTTGTCAATTGAAAAATATCTTAAGAAATAGAAAAACGGTTTGGCAAAAATTGTATACCTGCAATCATCGAATTCCAAGAAACTACATTCCGCTGAGGCATTTTGTCAAACACTTGGCGCGCTTCCTTCATACTCCCGCATTTCCCATACATATCCACAAGAGCATTTCCCACAAACACATCGCCCTCAAATCCACCTCTAACTATATCTTCATGAATTCTCCTCCCCCTTTCCAATGTCCCTAAATCCCCACAGGCAGGAAGAACACTGGGAAATGTAAACTGATTGGGTTCAACACCTGTTCTCTGCATTAATTCATATAATTCAAGGGCTTCTTCGGCTAGTCCTTCCCTTGAATAAGCTGCAATTACTGTAGTCCATGAAACCACATTTGTTCTGGGCATTTCATCCAAAACCCTGCGTGCCTCTGCGAGCTGAGCATGCTTTGCATAGATGGTAATAACTTTGTTGCAAATAGATATTAAGCTATGGAAGTTAAATGCAGTTTGGATCATGTGGCCATGTATTAACATACCCTTCACAAGGTTTTTATGGCTCACGCAACCCTGAAGGAAAGCATCATACGTATCATAAGATAAACAGTATTCCATTGTAGAGAAAATATTGAAGGCTTCTTTCAAGTGGCCTAGCTTACACAGTGTTTTAACATGGTCGTTTGAAAGGTAAGCATCGGTGTTATTGTACCGTGTAGTTTCTGAAGTAGCTGCATTGGTAATTGTTTTTATACAGAAGGAAATTGGATTTTTCTTCTTCTGTTGATTTAGAAGGTACGATAATATTTGTTGGGCTTTGGTCATTGATGGTCATGAAGGAGTTTGTGTGAGTGTTGCTCAGGGCCATGAGAATAAAAATTATTATCAGCAGAAATTTGAGTATTCAATATTTTACCTCGCTCATATTGTAGTTTGAGTTACAGGACCGATGAGCTGAAATAATAAATTTTGGATTTATTTGAATTCAGCGAGAAGATGGTGTTTTGGTAAAAAGTTAAAAAACACGGGGACAATTCCTAGCCTGATCGAGCCCTAAAACGGCTTGGGAAGCTGTTTTAAATGAAACCCAACTTAAAGCGTCTCTAGCAAGGTTATGGTTGTATTATACAGGCGATTAGCTTAAAAGTGTTTTGCTAGACAAAATTAGAAGCTTTTTAAAGGGTTTAGTCAAATTTAAAAATTAGTTTTTTTAGAATATATATAAGATTTTTGGTTTATGTATTTTGGGTTTTTTTCATATTATATGTTCGAAAGTTTTGTGGGTTTCAAATTCTAACAATTTAATATTTGTTATTGGTGTTAATAGTTTGATGGTGTATGAAGATGGTTTTATCAACTAAGGAAATTTATTCTTAAAGTGTTATATATGTCTTTTGAAATGCATACGATACAAGAAAATATTCTATGTGAAGCACTCAATAAAGATTTCAAGTTTGAACATTTTTAATTTGCAAGGGGTTAAAATTATAATTTTTGTGTTTTATGATGTTTGACATGTCATATGGCTAGCAAGTTGTTTTTTATGTAGTGAATATGAAGAAAATTGTGATGGTGTTGTTAGTTTTCTCTCTTCTAAGTGGCATTTGCATTTAGTTGAACATGGATGTGACCCCACTAATGAAGCACTACAAGCTCTTTTAAATATTTATAACCATTCCTTTAGATTTATTAATGTTTATGCTCCTAATAATGTCGAGAGATCTTCTTTTAGAGATGGATGGTTTGTTTAATTCTTGCATCCACTTGGGTTATGTACAAAGACTTTGATATGGTGGAAATGGTTTCTAATAAGTGTGACACATTGTCTATGCATTACATAGCTAATGAAAAAGAAATTTGGTTCTACATGCATAATAAATTGAAGCTTTGTTCTCCAACATTGGCTACCATCATAATTAACCTACTTGGTATACATGAAGCAATCTTCATTCTAGATCTAATAGAGTTTACAAATAACTTGGCAAGGCCACATTGTCAACTTAATCTTTATTTTCCTTTGTTAATAATTCCACAATATTAATGAAGCATCCAGGTCAAATATTGTCCTTTCAAAACAAATTCCCATACAATTTTGCATTGAATGGATTTTTTCTAAATACAATATTAAAAGGACTCAAGTTTTCCTAAGCACATTCATGTTGACTCATCAATCCCAGTTGCGCATGTCTAACATGGCTAGAATTTGAATCCATGTTCATGTCATCAAACTGAATGGATCAAAGGGGTGGAGGGCCTAGCTTGATTGGCTAAAGCATCATGTTGTAGGCAAAGAGGTCACAACTTGTCTAGTCTCCCCTTCATCCCCGTGGTACCAAAGGGTGTGTCACACTAACATCATCAATCGCGTGAAAAAAGTTTACCAAGCACACTACAATTTATAGGGGGCCTACTTGATTCTTGTAGTCTAAAAAAAAAAGTTGAATGGATCAACTAGTCAATTAATGCACTCAAATGCACCTCCCACTTCCTTCACATTTATGGGTTCCAACTAGTGTATTCCACTACCACTCCTAGAAGTTCACCACCTTGGATCTTCATTGTGCCACTATCTATCTTAAAGCACAACTCTTTGCTCCTACTCAATAGCTTCATGTTGCTAAACTCCATTAATAGAAGTAAATTGTTAGCAACCATTTTTCTAAAGGAGCTCAAATCAAATCCCGTCTTCACTAGCTTAAAATTACATATAAAGTTTCTAAGAGAGTCTTCCAATCCCTGCACACTTCTCACACTTCTTGATTTGTCAAAAGAATCAAGGAGGGCTAGCATCTTTTAACAAAGCTTCTTACTATCACTTAGGATTTTGTGTGTCATTAGGAGTGGGTATTCAAATTTTTAAAGGAGAATCCTAAATGAGGCACTATCATATAAAAATATTTAAATAAGGTCCCTTTTCATGTTGCACACTCTCAAAGAGCTCTACACAAGAAACTTCTAACTGAAGAGGACCATTGTGAGGTTTTTTTCTTTATGGTTATTAACAAGACTCCAAATTTTGATGGCTTCCACTGTGCATTCTACAAAACCTTATAGGATATGATTGGTTACAATCTTCACAAAGTCTATCTTAAAAATTTTAATTCCAAATTTTTAGGTAATATTACTAATAAAGGCAATATCAATTTCACACATAAGTTTGGAGATCTTGAAGACATGTGCAACTAGAAACTAAATACTCTACTCAATGTCTCTTATAATATCATTATCAAAGCTCTTAATCTCAAGTTGTTTCATCTTCTTCCTTTGACTATTTTCCGTAAGTGAACTAGCTTTATCAAATATAGGTACATTCTTAACATCATTGTTATGTGGGAAGAAATGGAATGGACCAAGCATTCTCAATAACAAGTCACTTTTATCAAGATAGATTTGTTGAATGAACAAGACAACTAAGAGGGGGGTGAATTAGTTGTAGTAAATTAAAACATCAAAACCCTCAACAATAATCAAATCCATAACTATTCATTAAACCCTTATTTTGTTAAAGTGATTAATCATGAAATGCAAATAACAAAAACTAAAATAATAACACCATACACAAGAAAACACCAGACTTACATGGAAAACCCAATGAGAGAAAAAAAAATGTTGAGGGTTTAGCTCACAATATAAGTAATTACAAAACTGGTATAAGGGCTCACTACCAAAATAGGACACACTGTCTAAATGGGCTCACAACTAGGGCTCACTACCACATAAAGAAACAAAGAAGATAGAAGAGAAATGTTACACAGAGAATCACTTCTAAATGCAACAAGGAATCCACCAAAAATGCTCCAACACTTTCACAGCCTTGTATGAAAGATTGTGGACACCTTCAACTCACTGCACTCAAGAATTCAACACTTTGAAGTTTGCACCGCTCTACTCAAATTCACATCTATACTTCTACAATTCATATCACATTCATCACTCACATCAATATTCCATATATCGTGCCTCTCTTTTGCATCTTACAACAACATTAGTCTTATTTATATCAATCTCAACCTTGAAAACCTTCTCCAAAGTTGATAACTATCTATTACATTTAAAATTTCAAATTAAGTCAGCACCTAAACATTCCCGCAATGGATAGGAATGAGGGCAACCCATATAAATCCTTAGTTAGGACCCAAATTAATCCTAACACACCTCAACATGCTTTCATAAACTTCACATGTAGTGCTAACACAAGGTTAGTCAATACCCATGATAAACACCATAAAACATTAAGTACATGCTTCCTTAAATTAATCTGAAACTTTCGAACAACAAAATTCACTTGAACATAATCTAGAATAATCCTTGAACCACCTGAGATCTAACAAAGACTTCATCCAAACTCGCATCGTAGAAATACTTCAACCCAAAACATTTGATAAACCTTATTCATACACTAACGCATGAAACACACACTATACTGCACAAAATCAAGTGAAACCTTGAATTTTGAAAGATACAAACATTATAAGAAACTTTCCAAATTTGCACAACTCGAAGTCAAATTGTGGAGAAACACATAGCAAATACATTTCTCCCATACTACAAAAAAATACCATTGAAAAAATGGTTCACACTAGTGAAAATATCTTACTTTGCACAACGATCTAGAAACCCAAATTTTGGATATAGAAACTACTGACAAACTTGAACAATATGTCAGATCCGCACAGGCATAGCATCAACATAGAAGAAACGTGGAGCACATTCTGAACACTTGCACAACACTATTTTCTTTGTTTATCAAAATTTCTCAAAAGCACTTGGAAACCAAGTACCAAAGACATCATCTTAGCACATTATTTCATTCCAACACAACTCTAGACACTGCAACATAAAGATAGTTCCATGTACTCACAACACTTCCTCAATATCTCAACTATACATGCACAACCTGCAACAACCTATTTTCCTCTTTTTCATAATTTTCTCAATATTCTTGACATATTCATTGTGCAACAAACTTCCTTAACACATAATTGACATTAATGACAACACTAGCCTATTGACATCTTGTTGACAATAATGAAAACACTAGCCTATTGACATCCTGTTGACATCAATGACAACACCTTCATACTTGCAACAATCTCCCCCTTTGTCATTGATGGTAACACAAGATGTGAAAAAACATCAAAGACAACACAAGAGCTTTGAATACACTTTCTTATGATTTTCTTTTATTTTCTCCCCCTTGAGTAGATAAACTTTTTCACATGATTCTTTCTCCCCCTTTGACATCAATGGAAAAGGATAAAATGTTTTGCATTTTTCTCCCCCTTTAATACTGAACCAAGACACTTTCTTTGAATACTCCCCCTTAGGAGTACACCCAACCAAATCAACAACTCTGCACAATGATAACATTCCTTACTGCAACAATGAAACTGCATGATACTACCTACTCCTCCTGAGTGGTAGCCACCAGCATCAGTCTAGAAAAGAGATGAAACTATAGATCCATTGGACTGATGCATCTCCATTTGCATCTATTTGAAAGGAGGGGAAATAACCCCCAACTTCTTCTGAAGATACTCAAAAATATTCTCAAGAAGAGCCTTAATAAATATGTCAGCTATCTGATCCTTTGTAGGTACATATTCAAGCTTCACCTCATTCTCAAAAACCTTCTCTCTCAAAAAGTGATACCTGATTGATATATGCTTTGTCCTTGAATGCATCATTGCATTCTTTGAAATGTTAATTGCACTTGTGTTATCGCAAAAGATAGATATAGGCTCATCATACACTCCTCTAATATCCTTCATTGTCTATCTCATCCACATGATACTTGTGTACAACAAGATGTTGTTGCAATATACTTAGCCTCTATAGTAGATAAAGAAATTGAATCATGTTTCTTACTTAACCATGATACCAATCTACATCCAAGAAAGAACACACCACCACTTGTACTTTTCATGTCATCAACACAAACAAAAGAAATTACATTTATGTAAGCACTTAATATGAAATCAGTATTCTTAGGATACCACAAGCCATAAACCAAAGTGTCTCTTAAATATCTAAATATCATCTTCACTGTTCCAACATGTGTTTCCTTAGGATCTTTTTGAAATCTAGCCACAAGACAAATTGCATGCATGATATCTGGTCTAGTTGCAATTAGATATAGTAGTATACCAATCATAGATCTATATTTTCTCTTATTAGCCTTAGGTGAATCATCATCCTTGCTCAATTTGCAACTAGTCACCATAGGAGTGCATACCAGTTTGGAGTCTTCCATTCCAAACTTCTTTAACATCTCTTTAGCATACTTTGACTATGAAATGAAAATACCTTTATTTATTTGATTGATCTATGACCCAAGGAAGAAATTCATCTCCCCAAACATTGACATCTCAAACTCTTTATGTATTTCTTCTAAAAATTTCTTATGCATGGCTTCATTGCCTCTAAAGACTATATCATCCACATACACAACCACCATCACGATTTTTTCTCCCTCAATTTTGAAATAAATATTACTATCTGTAGTGCCTTTATTGAATCCTTCTTGTGTCAAATATTTGTCTAATCCTACATACCAAGCTTTGGGAGCTTGCTTCATCCATATAATGCCTTCTTCAATCTGCAGACCATATTTAGTTGATTTGATAACTGGAATCCTTTTGGTTGTTCCATGTAAACCTCTTCTTCCAATTCACCATTTAGAAAAGTAGACTTCACATCCATCTAATAAACTTTAAAGTTTTCGTATGTTAAAAATTTCAAAAACATTTTGATAGCTTTTGTCCTAGCCACTGAAGCAAATGTTTCCTCAAATTATATTCCTTCCACTTGTGAGTAACCCTTACACACAAGTCTTTCCTTGTTTCTCACCACTTCTCCATTCTCATTCACTTATTTTTGAATACCTACTTAGTTCCAATTATGTTCTCATTTTCCATTCTAGGAATCAATTCCCAAGTTTGATTTTTCTCAACCTACATAAGTTCTTCCATTTCCTTCATCCAATGTTCATCTTGCATGCCTCACTCATTATTTCATGTTCAACTTTAGAAAGTAAACATGGATTTACCTCAGCTTCAACAACTTTGCTTATTGTCAACTCTCCTTTCCTTGTGTCTCCAATAATTTGTTCTTTAGAATGATTCTTTTGCACATACTTAAGGGTCTTAGGGTCTTATTCAAAGCTTCTTCCTATTCATTTTGCACTTCTTTTCCTTCAACTTTTTCTTCTTCTTATTCTCTACAATCAAGTTCATCTGACACATATCCATCTACTACAATTAAATTTTACAAATTTTCATCAACCTTAACATTTGCACTTTCAACAATCTTTCTCAACCTTTTGTTGTAGCATATGTAAGATTTTCTTTTAGTAGAATATCCAAGGAAGATACCTTCATCATACCTTGCATCAAACTTTCCTAAGTTTTATTCATCTCCTTTGATATAACATTTGCTTCCAATACTCTCAAGTACTTGACAGTAGGAATCCTTCCGTACCATAACTCATAAGGAGTCTTTGTGTTGTTATCTTTGGCTTGAACTATGTTAAGTATGTAAACAACAATATGAATTTGATGCAGAAGCATCCTTAATTCTTGGCAATCTTTCATCAACCGAAAATATTTTCTTTCAGTTTTTTGTTCTTATGTTGTTCTTGCTCAATTCATGTTGGTGGATTCATCATCTTTGCTCACCAGACCTTGTAGATCTTTGTGTACATTGTTGACATGTTCATTTTCCTTTTTCTAATATTTGAGCACGATTGGATTTTTTCTAACAAGTTATTGCTTCCAAATTTCATGGCAGTTTCTTGAACCAACACTAGAACAATTTCAAACTTTTCAGCCAGTTCGATCATTGTGGATCATCCCCGTGACTTGTGGATCTTAACGGTGTGATTTTAATTATTCCATGGAGTGTCCCCGACCTTCATTATAGGTCCACACTTCATCTTATGCACCTATTGAAGAGTAATTCAAATTTGAGGCTGACCTATTCATGCACACGTTACATTTTTTTCCTTGGATAATGTGATTATCTTTGGCTGATGCAGATGATTCTAGAATTGTGGATATGATATAAAGCTTTTAATCAATCATTATAAGAGTGGTAGTTGATTGAGTAGATTAAGATAGATTTGATTTGTAATATTTTTCTCGCATATAGGAGCATGTTAGAATGTTGTATTTTTTAGCATGTTGTATCAGCCCTGCGAGATGAGTCTGTAGGCCCGGATGTTGTTGGCCGAATGTGACTGAGATTTTTGTTAATGAGAATATTTGCATCTACATTTTCCTCCATATTCTATGTTTATTTCATTGTGTTACTCTAGTTGCATAGTCTAGATTTTTCTCTTTGAGGACCCTCCTACCGTGGTTGCACCAAATTGGTATTAGAGTGAGATTTTATTCATGTGAGGTCATTAGAATTTGCAGAGTCCTATTGAAGGATTGTTGTGGGGTGGCAGATTAAGGATCCAACCTGTAGCTATAGAGGACTTGTGTAAAGATGGCGGGAAGAAGAAAAGGTAGAGGAAATGGAGTGCGTGGAAATGCAGAACCAACTATGATGGAGATGTTAAGAGGAATTGCTGCCAAATTAGATGCAGTTGAAATGGCCCAGAGGAGAGGCCGACCAGTTGATGATGTGAGTGATGAAGAAGTAGAAGTACAGGAAGAAAGAGGAAGAGAATCACAACTTGGCCTAGATCAGGGAGAAGAGAGGTTCATAAGAGCCCTAACCAAACTGAATGCAATACCCCATTTCAATCCACTAGATTATAATGGTAAGTTGGACTTGAATAATTGCTTGATTGGATTATAGAGATGGAAAAATATTTTGAATTTGAAGGTACCACTAACAATAAGAAGGTGAAATAGGCTTGTAAAAAATTGAGAGGACATGCATCCCTTTGGTGGGAACATTTGCAGACATATAGGCAAAGAAGAGGAAAAGAACAATAGAAGAACAATATTTATTGAGGAATAACATGCTAAATCATCTAATAAATTGGAAGAAGGAGAAGTGTTGGTGAATAGAAGAGTATTGTGTCAAAGTGAGTTGGAGAAAGAGCCATTGCAAAGAAAGAATTTGTTTCAGACAAGATGCAAGGTGAATGGTAAATGTTGCAAAGTGATTGTTGATAGAAGAAGCTCAAAGAACCTAGTTTCTGAAGAGATGGTGACTAAATTGGGGTT
The DNA here is from genome assembly GCA_007258455.2 of Sequoia sempervirens. Taxonomy (NCBI): domain Eukaryota; kingdom Viridiplantae; phylum Streptophyta; class Pinopsida; order Cupressales; family Cupressaceae; genus Sequoia; species Sequoia sempervirens. The sequence goes on from VDFB02373365.1 coordinate 78,921,650, forward strand.
GAAAATATTGAAACACTCAAAGTCCTATCAAATTGCTTGGATTCAGGATGAGCATAAGATACTGGTAAGTGAACAATGTTCGGTGAAATTGAAGATAGGAAATTATCATGATGAAGTTTTGTGTGATATCAAGCCTATGGATGTATGCCATGTTTTTTTGGGAATTCCTTGGCAGTATGATAGACAAGCTATTCATGATGGAAAGAAGAACATATACACCATTGTTTCTAATGGGATGAAGCAGATTTTGTTGTCATTAGAAGATGTTCCTAAAGTTGAAGTTTGTACAAATTTTAGGGTTTTTCTGGTTGATGGAAGGATATTCCTTGATGGATTGAGACATAAGAATGTGTGTTATACCTTGGTTCCTAAAAAGGCTAAAGACTTGAAGCATGTAGAACACCCAAAAGAGATAAAGGAGATATTGAAAAAATATGAGGAGATCATTTCAGATAATGTACTTGACGGATTGCCACCTGTGAGGAGTATTAGTCACTATATGGATCTAATTCCTGGAGCTAGTTTTCCTAATAAAGCAACACACCAAATGACACCGATAGAGAATGAGGAGTTGAATAGACAAGTGCAAGAATTTTTGAGGAAGGGTTTGATCAAAGAAAGCTTAAGTTCATGTGCAATACCTATTGTGTTAGCACCCAAGAAGGATGGAGAATGGAGGATGTGTACAAATTCTAGAGCCATAAACAAGATCACAGTGAAGTATAGATTTATTTTTCCCTAGATGGACGACATTATGGATTGCTTGAGTGGAGCTAAATACTTTACAAAGATAGATTTGAAGAGTGGATATCATCATATCAGAATCAGAGAAGGGGATGAGTGGAAGACAACATTCAAGACAAATGAAGGATTGTATGAGTGGTTGGTGATGCCTTTTGGACTGACAAATGCACCTAGTACTTTCATGAGGTTGATGAATGAGGTATTGAACATATTCTTGCATAAGTTTTCTGATTGTGTATTTGGATGACATCATGATTTTCAGTAATAGTAGGGAAGAACATTTGTTGCATATAAGACAAGTTTGCAAAGGTTGAGAGAAGAGCAATAGTTGATAAACATTAAGAAGTGTAGTTTCATGAAGGAAGAATTGGTATATCTGTGATTTGTGATATTTGTGGATAGATTGAAGATGGATCTTGAGAAGGTAAGAGCAATTGTTGAGTGGCCTACACCAGATAGCATTGGAGAGGTAAGATCATTTCATGGATTGGCTAGTTTCTACAAAAAGTTCATTAAGAATTTCAATTCTATTTGTAGCCCTATTACAGAAACAATGATAGGAGATAAGAGGGATTTTAGGTGGACGTCTGGAGCAGATTGAAGTTTTGAATTGTTGAAACAAAAGGTGGCTGAGTAGCTTGTGTTGGCTTTACCAGATTGCAATAAAGTATTTTAGGTAGACTGTGATGCAAGTGGAAATACAATTAGAGTAGTGTTGAGTCAAGAAGGGAGACTTGTAGCTTATTTCAATGAGAAGTTGAATGATGCTAGGAGAAGATATTCAATGTATGATCAAGAGTTTTATGCCATAGTCCAGGCCTTGAAGAAGTGGAGGCATTATTTGTTTCCTAAGGAGTTTGTGTTGTATACGGATCATCAAGCATTGCAATATTTGAGTAGTTAGGGTAAGTTGAATCAGAGGCACATGAGATGGGTAGAATTCTTGCAAAGTTATACTTTTGTTTTGAAGCATAGGAGTGGAAATTCAAATAGAGTTGTTGATGCTTTGAGTAGGAGAAGGAATTTACTGATAGAGATGAGAGTGAAGGTATTAGGATTTGATGAGTTGAAGAACTTGTATGAGGAAGATCCAAATTTTACAGAACCTTGGAGAGCTTGTAAAGAACCTATTTTGGAGGATAGAAGTCAGTGGTTGAATTATTTCATTAATGAGGATATGCTGCTCAGAGATAATCAATTGTGTATACCCCAGAGTTCAATGAGGGATAAGTTGGTGAAGGAGAAGCATAATGGAGGATTATTAGGACACTTTGGAGTTGACAAGACAGTGGCATTGGTGATGAGAATTACTTTTGGCCGCAGATTCATAAGGATGTTAGGAGATTTGTGCAGAGTTGCAGAATTTGTCAAGTTACAAAAGGGAGTAGTTAGAATGTTGGATTGTATAAGCCTTTAACAATTCCAAAGAGACCTTGGGAGGATGTCAGTATGGATTTCATACTTGGTTTACCAAAGGCACAAAGAGGTAATGATTTTGTATTTTTGGTGGTAGATAGATTTTCTAAGATGGCACATTTCATACCTTGTAAGAAGACAAAAGATGTAGTACATGTAGCAGATTTATTTTTCAAAGAAGTGGTCAGATTGCATTGATTACCTAGGAGTATTGTTTCAGACAAAGATGTAAAGTTTATTGGTTATTTTTGGAGAACACTTTGAAGATGTTGAAGAAAGATATGATGTTCAATTCTACTTTTCACCCACAGACTAATGGATAGACAGAGCTAGTAAATAGGAGTTTAGGGAATTTGCTAAGATGTTTGGTTGGAGAGAAGATTGAAAATTGGGATTTAGTCCTTGCACAAGCATAATTTGTTTACGATAATTCAGTAAACAGAAGTACAAGAAAGACACCTTTTGAGATTGTTACAGGGGTTCATCCTAGAGGTATATCAGAGTTGAGAGACGTTAGTATGGAAGATAAGAGGAGTGCAGAAGCAGAAGAATTTGTAAAACACGTGAAGGAGTTGCATACTCAATTGAAACAACAATTGGAAGACATGAACCAAAATTATAAGGAGAAAGCAGATGAAAAGAGGAGACATAAGGAGTTTGAAGTTGGAGATGAAGTGACAGTATATTTGAGGAACAAAAGATTTCTAGTTGGCACATACAACAAGCTGAAGATGAGGAAGTTTGGACCTTGTAAGATTTTGAAGAAATTTGATTTAGGGAATGCATACAAAGTGGAGTTACTGGGAGGTATGGGTATATCACTTATATATTCAACATTGTCGATCTACTTCAGTATCATGAAGCAGAATTCAGTGAAGACAGTGAAGCAAAATTGGAGAATCAATTTCGTAAACAACAGTTAGATGATATTGAAGAGGTTTTGGATATCAAAGATGGGAAGAAGACTTGTGGAAGACAGTACAAAGAATATCTTGTGAAGTGGAAAGGTAGAATAGTTGAGGATTCTTCATGGATTTCTCAGGATGAGGTAGACCATATTGGTTTTCCTTTAGCCCTGAAAAAGTGAGGGACTCACTTTTCAATAACCTCAGATGTCTGATGCAAGAGCATCCTTGGTTCTTGGCAATCTTGCATCAACCAAAAAAAAATCTTTCAATTTTTTGTTCTTATTTTGTTCTTGCCCAATTCATGTTGGTGGATTTGTCATCTTTGCTCACTAGAACCTATGGATCTTTGTGTACATTGTTGACATGTTCATTTTCCTTGTTCCAATATTTGAGTGTGATTGGATCTTTTTCCAACAAGTTATCACTTTTGGATTTCATCACAGTTTCTTGAATAGGCACTAGAACAATTTCAAACTTTTCAGCTAGTTCAATCATTGTGGATCATCCCCATGACTTGTGGATCTTAACAGTGTGATTTTAATTGTTCCTTGGAATGTCCCCAACCTTCATTATAGTTCCACACTTCATCTTATGCACCTGTTGAAGAGTAATTCAAATTTGAGGCTAACCTATTCATGTGCACGTTACATTTTCTTTGCTTGGATAATTTGATGATCTTTGGCTAATGCAGATGATTCCAAAATTGTGAATATGATATAAAGCTTGTAATCAATCATTAGAAGAGCAATAGTTGATTGAGTAGATTAAGATAGATCTGATTTGTAAGATTTTGCTCGCATATAGGAGCATGTTAGAAGGTTGTATTTTTTAGCATGTTGTCTTAGGCCTATGAGTCGAGTCTGTAAGCTCGGATGTTGTTGGCCGAATGTAACTAAGATTTTTGTTAGTGAGAATATTTGCATCTACATTTGCATCCATATTATGTGTTGCTTTCATTGTGTTACTCTTGCTGCATGGTCTGGATTATTCTCTTTGAGGACCCTCCTACTGTGGTTGTGCCATAATTGCTTCTCTCCAATAGAATTTCGATAAATTTTCTTCTTTCATCACAGTCCTAGTAGCTTCTTGAATAGTTTGGTTTTTCCTTTCAACCACTCCATTATGCTCATGAGTTCTAGGGGAAAACAAGTACCTCTTTATTCCATGAACTTTACAAAACATGTTAAACTCATCAGAGGTGAATTCTCCTCCTTTGTTATACCTTAAACATTTGATTTTCAAATCCATTTTTTTCAACCATAGCTTTAAATGCTTTGAATCTATCTAGTGCATCAAATTTCTCTCTAAGAAAAGTAAGCCATGTCATTGTATAGTGATCATCAATCAAAAGCATAAAATACCTATCACCTTGAAGACTTCTCACCCTTGTAGGACCACACAGATCTATATGTATTAATTTCAGTAGTTCGGTAGCAAATTGTTCCTTTCCTTTGAAACTACTCCTTACTTGTTTTCCAAACTGGCAATTTTTGCAAACAACATTAATAGGCTTTGTGATTCTTGGTAGATCTCTTACTACATGAACTAAATTGATTATAACTAAGTTATCAAAGTTCATGTGACACATCGTCTGGTGCCATAGTCAACTATCTTTAATCCAAGACATAAAGCAATGACCATCAACGCCCTTAAGCTGATAGATGTTTCCATTAGTCCTTTTTCCAACAACAATCACAATTTCAAACCCTTTTCTGATCTCACATTTTTCATCCTTAAACACAAGATTATATCCTTTGCTAAACATTTTTCCAACACTCAAAATATTATGCCTTAAACCCTTAACATAGTAAACATCTTCATTATTATGCTTGTCATCAAAATTGATTGAACCTATTCCATAAATCTTAGCTCTGAAATCATCTCCAAATTTAACTAATCCTCCATCATACTTTTCAAGTTTAAAAAACTTACTTTTATCTTTGGTCATGTGATTAGAGCAACCATTTTCAACAACATAGTAATTCTTATCCTATTTAACATGAAAAGCAAAAACCAAAGTACCTTTAACCTTCTCTGAAACACTTTCCTTCACACAACTTTCAGAGTTAGCAAAAGTAGATTCATCTTTTAAAGCCAAGAACAAACATTCATTTTCATCAACATCTCCATAATCAAATTCATCATTAGAAATATCGGCATCTTCTTAGACATAGTAACTTATTTTAATCATCTTTCATTTATTCTCCTTACTCTTATTGTTCACAACTCTGTTTGGAAATCATGAAGCATAATGACATACTATTCCACAACTAAAACATTTGAAAGGTAGTTTACGTTTGTACTTACTATTACCCTTCTTCATCCTTCTCACAAAGTTAGCTTTCACATCATCAATATCTTCTCCATCTAAATCTTCAATCTTTTCTAATTTTCTAGCCTCGAAAGTAGTTTTCACTTTTGTACCATTTTTCAAACCAAGTTTTCTCATTTCAAATAAGGTTATTCTACCAATCAACTGATCTCTAGAATAAGTATTAAAGCTTGCAAATTTCTCAATAGAAAATACCTTTTCACTATATGAATCAAGAAGAGTTCTGAGAACTTTCTTTACCACCATAGGTTCTTTGACTTGTGCACCAATACCTCTCAAAACACTTACCAACTCATCAGTTCTTTGTATGCAGGTTGTAATTGTTTCATCTTCAAACATTCATAGGGTCTCAATCAAATTGTGCCTTCAGATTCTGCAACTTTGTAGTTTTACCTTGTCATCGACTTCATATATGCTCTCTAGCTTATCCCAAACTTCTTTAGCAGTATTAAGATTCATAAATTTAACCAATTCAGATTTTGAAAGACTTTCTTAAGAATAAATATTGCCTTAGCATTTACCTCATGTGCCTTGATCTCATTACTTGTACTTGGACCATTTTGAGATGCAACATATGGAGTCTTTATTTCCTTTTCAATCTCAAATCCATGAGATGCCAAATATCTTTTCATCTGTCTTCCAGAATGCATATTTTGTTCCATCAAATCTAGGGAAATCTATCTATTTTTCCATCCCAGATCTACCTCAAGCGGTTAAGATCTTCTCCAAGGAACCTTGCTCTAATACTAATTGTTGAGTGAACAAGACAACTTAGAGGGGGTGACTCAATTGTATCAAATTATTAAAACATCAAAACCCTCAACAGTAATCAAATCCACAAATAGTCATTAAACACTTATTTTGTTAAAGTGATTAATCATGAAATGTGGATAACATAAACTAAAATAACAACACCATACATAAGAGAACACCAAATTTATGCAAAAAACACAATGAGGGAAAAACCATAGTGAGGATTAGCTCACAATATAAGATTGCAAAACTAGTACAAAGGCTCACTACCAAAATAGGACACACTATCCAAAAGGGCTCATAGCCACAAAAAGAAACAAAGAAGATAGAAGAGAAATGTTACACAAAGAATCACTTCTCAATGCAACAAGGAATCCACCACTTTCGTAGCCTTGCATGAAATATTGTTGACACCTTCAGCTCACTGCACTCAAGAATCCAACACTTTGAAGTTCACACTACTCTACTCAAATTCACATCTATACTTTTGCAATTCGCATCACATTCACCACTCACATCAATATCGCATCTATCTTGCCTCTCTCTTGCATCTTACAAAAATATTACTCTTATTTAAATGAACCTCAACCCTAAAAACCTTCTCCAAGGTCGACAACTATCCATTACATTTAAAATTTTAAATTAGGTCGACACCTAAACATTCCCGTAATGGATAGGAATGAGGGCAACCCATATAAATCCTTAGTTAGGTCCCAAATTAATCCTAACACACCTCAACACACTTTCATAAATTTTGTATGTAGTGCTAACACAAGGTCAGCCAATATCCATTCTAAACACCATAAAACATTAAATACATGCTTCCTTAAATCAATCTGAAACTTCTGAACAACAAAATTCACTTGAACATGACCTAGAATAATGCTTGAACCACTTGAGATCCAACAAATACGTCATCCAAACTTGCATCATAGAAATACTTCAACCCAAAATATCTCGTAAACCTTATTCACACACTAACACATGAAACACACACTGTACTATACAAAATTAAGTGAAACCTTAAATTCTGAAAGATACAAACATTATAAGCAACTTCACAAATACGCACAACTTGAAGTCAAACTGTGGATAAACGTGGAGCAAATAGATTTCTCCTCGACCACTGAAAAATTGGTTCACACACTAGTGAAAATATCTTATTTTGCACAATGATCTAAAAACCCAAATTCTAGATATAACAACTACAAACAACCTTGAACAATATATCAGATCTACACAGGCATAGCATCAACATAGAAGAAATGTGGAGCACATTCTAAACACTTGCACAACATTATTTTCTTTGATTATCAATTTTTCTTAAAACCACTAGGAAACCAAGTACTAGAGACATCATCTCAGCACATTACTTCATTCCAACACAACTCTAGACACTGCAACATAAATATAGCTCCATGTACTCACAACACTTCCTCAATATCTCAACTACACATGCACAAATTGTAACAACCTTTTTTCCTCTTTTTCACAATTTTCTCAATATTCTCAACATCTTCATCATTCAACAAACTTCCTAAACACATAGTTGATGTCAATCATAACACCAGCCTGTTGACATCTTGTTGACATCAATGTCAACACGTCCATACTTGCAACAATATTTTTTCAAAGCCTATGACTGCATTGAATGGAATTTTATACTTGGTATGCTCAAGATTAGGATTAGGTATGATCATTAGATGCTCAAGATTAGGATTAGGTATGTGTACATGACCATTAATGATCATCAATTTGAGAGTTTTGGGTATTTTTGTTCTATCCATCTAGGATTCTGTTTGACTCCTACTTTGGATGTGCTTATTTTGGAAAGCTTTGGGTATCTTTTGGCTAGTGACGTATCATAGAATCTAGATAAACGCATCACTCTACCCTATTCTACTACTTGGCTAGTCAATGGTAATTTTATTTATTATTCCTTTCTCACTCTTTTAGAGGAGGAAATTAACTTGAATCAAGCTCGCTATTATTCAAATGTTTTTAGAAACCTTCAAGTTTGAGCATTGGATAGTAGAAAGTTTAATGCTATAGGCAATATTTATTAGCTAATCCAAATTGGTTCATACCTTATGGGTGGAAGTGGATTGATCATGCAAAAGTTTTTATATTCTTGAGAATACCTTTTACATTTCAAGCATCTCCTTTCTCTATATGGAAAGCCACCATTTCCCAAGTTAAAAAAAATTGATCTAGTAGATTACTAAGCCTCTTTCACTAGTAGGGAAATTTGAAGTATGTTCTAAAATCCTAGCCACTACACATAGCTATTTTTCTTCTTGTTAGGTTCCTTCAAAACCTTCATATCAAAAGATTGTTCAATGCTCCTTGGGTGTTTTTATAGGCTTCCTCTAACAAAAAAAAATGATTCCGTAGAGTGGCTTGGGGGTTTTGTTGCCTCCAAAATATTGGTTCACTTGGTTTGATTTGAATTCAACTCCAATTTATAGCATTGTGTGTCAAATGGGTTTTCAAAACCCTAGATAGAAATGAAGGTTTGGAGGTCTTGATTAGGCATTATACTTTTGTAGTTGTTCCTAATGGCTATCACTTGCTTAGGAGGGATTTGATTTTCATAATATTCTTATTATGGAAATATATAAATACATGACACTTTTATCAACAAAAGCACATGAAAAGCTTGAGAAGTCATAAACCCATAGATTTTATAGTATGGTAATGATTTTTACAAGTGTTTATCTATTAATCAACAATATATATGGTGGTCTATTATTATACCTTGCCACCTGATTGACCCCTCTAATATATATTTGATTCATTCTTTCAAAAAAAATTCTCACAAAGGTATCAACACTCTTCCTAATCTCTTCTTTGAGACTACTGGGATCTTTCTTTATTGGTTTGAGGATAAATTTAAGTATTGAATTTCTAATAAATATTTTGGATCATTTCAAATTATTATTGATTTTTTTGCTCCTCATGTATTCATAAAAATTAGGGTGAGAAGCTTTAAAAACCTTGGTGGAAAGATTGGAAATGGTATCTAGATACACCATCTTGCAATTACATGACCACACAAGGGATATGCTTAGTTTTCTCCATACTTGCACATAGTTTCAAAGCTAAATTACAAATGGATTTTTCAATCTTCTTTAGGCATTAGCAACATAGATTTTAAATTATTCAATCAATTATATTTGAGTCGTGTTTGTGTAATTAATTAATTATTACACTTTATTTTAAGTTTACTTAGGTAATTAATATTACTTACCTAGGTAAATTAGGAAATAAGAATATGTAGCATCTTCTTGATTGATGGGAGCACATGCCACGTCTACCTCATTTAACTCTTTGATTGATGGTAGTTAGGTGACAAATCTCCTTCATCAAGATGACTTCACTTGGTCATCACAGTTAATTCACTTGACACCTTAGCTCCTATAGTTGATTTAATCCTCTATTTGATTACCCTCATATAGGGCACTTGTCACCTTGACTTGTGCATTCTATAGCCTATATATTTTATTTCATTTGTGTTGGAATATGAAGTCAATTTTATTATTATTCCAACAGCGATAGATAGTCAACATTGATATCTAGCATTCAAGGTATGTGCGTGATGCAAAGGCCTAATATACAACTGAAGGTTGTAGTGATAGGGGGTCCCAGGGGGGCTATCATAGCCCCCTTGCATGTTGAAGGCATTTTTGGTAGACAACCACGCCGAAGGCATTTTCGACAATGACAATTTTTTTTTGAGGGGCTCTTTATTTTTGGTCATTTGACCAAATGTTTGACATGCAGTTGTATGAGTCACACTTTTTATTTTTGGAAAGTTGTGTTTGATAAGGACTCTACAACTCGGATTTCTTATACTTTATTGAAGTCACATTTTCTGTAACTTTCTCTGAAGATTATTGTAATTGTGAATTTCTTGAGAAATAAAATATAAAAGATCTTTTCCTGTTGTTTTTTTCTGGTATAATTTTACCAAGTTTTCCATGTAAATACTATGTTAAATTTGTGCTTATTTTTTTTCTCTATTTTCTCCACTATAAATTTTCTTACAATTTCTTTATTTTTCATACCTTGAATATATATAGGAATGTTATTATTATTATTATTATTATTATTGCATTGAATTTATTATCATCTTGTTTTTCATTACTGGGTAGATTATTTTTTATGCAAAACTCTAACATGATATGAGAATAAGTTAGTATAGGTATTATTTAATTTCAAATTTGGGATAGTAATTCATTTTTTCTCTAGGTTTATATTCTTGTAAATTAGGTGATTTTCATATCACTTATTACAAAATGCCTCTAGAGAAGAAAAAAACTATTTTTTTGCATTTAGAAGGGTCAAATTAGCTATTTTAAGCTTTCATTTTATCCAAATAAAACACCATGAAGTCAATCTAGAGCATATTTACTTGTAGGATTTGATTTAATTTTTGTATAGATAACTCACATTTTAAGACATTTTGACACAAATGAACCTCATTGTTGCATTTGGATTGGCCAAAATATATGGATCCATATCAATTTTACCAAAAATCAAAGCAATTTGTTCAAAAAGGTTACCAAGGAAGCCATACAAGCTCCATGTGTAATTCTATAGATGCTAGAAAATAAACTATTTTTAAAAAGTTTTTAAAACAAGTTTTTATTATTTAAAAAAATTTAAAAAATTTAAAATAAAACTAAACATATTTTTAAATACTTAAAGCATTGAGTAGTTGGGGTACAAAATTAGCTCATACCTTCTCACTCATGTAGTCACAAAGGTGGCATGATTAGGGCCTACCCCCTCCCAACGATATTTTAACTACTATTAGCTTTAACACCATTAAAAGCTATAGAAATTCTAGTAGCCTTAGCTCCACCCCCTAAAGGCTCGTAATGTCTCTCAAAAAGTGCCACCTTCCCTCAAGTGGAGCTTCATCGACCCAACGCTTGTCCACTACCTACATCATCCAACCATCAAACTTCTACTAAACTAAGTGGAAATGTCACTTTTACACCCCTTTTGGCCACTAGTTTGTTACTTGACCACCACCTCAACTAGTAGTAAAATTGATCCACCATTCATAGGCCACCAACTCACTACTAGCATCAAAGCCCCCTCCAATGTTGTTTTCACTTTATTTAAGAGACCGACTTGAGAAGGCCTTTTCTTGGCCATATGGAAGCCTTTTTTGAGTATTTTTTTGAAATGGGAATGATTTCAGGCTCTTCATAGTGATGTAACATTTTTACTTAGAATGACTAATTTTCTAGAAAATTAGTTCTCTCTCAAATTTTGTTTTGCAATCATAGTTTTTTGAGCTTCTAAGCCTTCTAAATTTCACAGCTAAAACTATATTTATCTCATTTTTAAGTGAATATTTTCTAAGCATTGCATGTTGCTTTGGGCTATATATTATTTTTCTATGATTTTACACTTTCATATTTATAGTCCCATTGGACATTTTAAAACTAAAAAGTTAGCTACCACCTTGTAAAAAACTAATTTAGAAAGTGACAAACATTATAAATTGTTGAGGATGCCTAAATTAAGTAATTTACAGGTGTGATTATTAATGCATATGCACTCAACTTATAAAGTGTCAATTCATGTACTATTCTTAGGAGCTTAACACAAACATTTTATAATCAATGAATTCAAATAAAATTTCAAAATTGCTAAGGGGTTAATCAATCTATCATTAATGGGTATAACTAATCATACCTATGTCAATAATTTGGAATAATGAAACTACATGTCCTAGAAAGATGGAATCCTAAAACAGTATCCATGGATTCATCTTTTACCACATTTATATAGGCTTGTTCTTGAACTAGGTGTTCATTGAAAAAAATAATGTATGGGGAAATAAAAATGAACATGTCTTAGGATTAATTAATCTTACTAAGGTGACCACACATCATGGGATTTATCACACATGAATTCCTCTACAATTTTTAGATCACACTATGGAAAATATATGGATATCCCATTGTACCTTCATTCTCAAATGATCCCACTATGGACAATTTTTTTCCCCTTGAATATTCTAAAAAATATTAGTGTGATGATGATATTGAAGAGGAATTTATTTATTACGTAATTCTTGAATGTTACAATGACATAGAGACCTCTCATATTGCTTCTCCTCCTCCTATACCTCTAGTATCAATATTTATTCTACCATAGGTCCATCACTACATTAATAGGATTATCAAATTCCAAATAGCCACTATAGATTATATTTAGTAGGTTCACTCTTTTCATTTTGATCATTGATATATCTACTTATTAGGAATACATTATTTATTTCTAGAATCTCATATTATGGATCTTGATGATAATATTGAGGACACATCTCTTCTCTTTGATGACAACTCACATCTATTAGAATCGCCCATGGACTCAAGCCTCTAGGATCACTTACAAAACCAAAAAAATCCTTCTACAAGGGAGAGAAGTAGGAGGATAAATTTAAAATAATATATGCAAGATAATATTAGATCAAATATGATCAATATGCAATACTCAAGATTGCAATGATTTCAAATTGAATGAAATGTGCATATGATGCCTTGCTTATAAAGGCAAAGTTGTGAGATACGATTGGACAAGATCTTGACATGTGTCTTAATCTTGTACAATGAGACAACTACCTCAATGTTATTAAATGACCTATGAAAAAAGAATTAAATTCCATGATAAGATAAGATAATGTCACATGACACATAAGACTTCTAGAAATATTCCTAGGACCTAAGTAAACTTAACATGTAAATAGGACCTATAAGTGAACCAAATAGGTAAAATATCTATTTACACCAACACCCCCCTAAGTGCAACTTAAGGAGTAGATTATTATGTAAATGGTGCAAATATGGGTCATGTCTACTAGGCCATATTAGTTAAACAAGTACAAATGCAATCTCTCACAAATGAAGAAAGGAGAAAAAACAATGGGACAAAGCTCCTCCCCAAAAGAGAGATGAAAACAAAGTTATCTCAGTGAAGAATGAGGACAAAACCCCATGTGAGGAAAAATACACCCCATAAGAGAGAAGAAGATAGAACAATAAGCTCCCCGTCAATGTAGAGTCTCCTAAAATGATGGTAGATTCATGACATTAAATGTTGAAGATGAGCCAATATTTGAGAACATTCTCCCCCTTAAGAAGAAACAAAACCAAGATGGTATACATGTAGGATGTCTTCCCATTCTGGAAAGGAAGATGTGGGTAGAAGGATGATATGTAATTTTTGTGAACTATGCTCAAGGGTCTCCATGTCAATGCTAAAATTTGACACACTCCAAACAAGAAATTCTAGGCCACACAAATGAATAATGACAATCCAAAATCTAGTAGAGATGAATGTAGAACACAATCCAAAGATAAAGAAGCCTCCTCCAAATTTTGTCCGAAATTATCCACACTCATGTTAAATTGTAAAGAATGATTATGTAGAGAATGAACAAGAGGGTCAGAGTATTCCCTCCCAACAACTAAATAAGAATCATCTCCATCAAAGATAAGATAAAATCAATGGTGTCTCCTTAATCTAAACTCAACAAATAAACTAGTAATGTTTGTCAAGTACTCATCCCATATAGCCATATCTAGAAGATGATGCATATCTTGTATTGAATCACAAGAAGCCAAATCTATGACAACAAAAGCATCATCAAATGCAATAGAAGATGGAGGAGATAGAATACAAGACTTAAGAATGGGATCACATGTGAGAACGGTTGCAAGTATGGGCTAGTCTGATGGTGTTGCCATTGATGTTGTCATTGATGTCAACACTATTTAGTATGTTCTTGATTGTACATGTATAGTTGAGATGTTGCTGAGATGCTATAAGTACATGGAGCTATCTTATATGGCTGCAAATGTGTTATGTTTATGAGTTTCCAAGTGATTTTGAGAAAATTAATAAAGAAGAGAAGTCAGAGTGATGAATGTGTTCAGATTGTGCTCTGGTATGTGCTCCACGTTTCTCCTGTGTTGATCCTATGCCTGTGCAGCTCTGAAGTTTTCATTACGGTGATTTGATGATGATATATTCTGAGTTCCAGCTTCTGGTGATATGGTACGTAAAATTTGTGTCCATTGGTATGTGTGTTCTACCAATAGAGTCAGTGTTCTATGGACTGGGAGAAATATTTTTGCTCCACAATCCTCTGTTGTTTCATTTCAGATCTTGTAGATCTTGGATATATTTTGTGAAGGTCTTTTCTATGCTCTGGTGAAGAAGGTTGAAGTTTCATAATCTAGAAGTCATGTTTCTATATTCCAGTATTGGTTTGCATAGTTCAAAAGATCTGGTGAAAGGTATTCAATTTATGAAGGATATTGTTTTGTTGCAGATGTATCTGAAGAAGTCTAAGATGAAGTCTCATGAATAATGAAGTGTGTTGAGGTGTTCACATGTCATCTTCTTGTTGAGAAGCATGTGGATCAATGTTCTTTTTTGTTTTCATTAGGTTTGGTCGACCTAGTGTTTACACTTCATTCAAAGAATAAAATTTAATTGAGGAAGCGTGTAGAAGATTTAAGAATATTATTTTTGGTCTTGGTTAAATGTTTCTATTGGTCCACTCTTATTATTTTCCACCACAAGAATTTTGAGTTGTCGACCTAACTTGAATTTATGAAATGGGTTATTTTGTGGCCGGCCTTGATAAATGCTTCTAAGGTTGAGAATGGTATAAAATCAAGTTGAATTGTGAAGAGTTGTATTATAGTATGATGCAAAGTGACGAAAGTGTGCCACAAATCATAAGAGAAGAAGTGTGTGTGAGTGAGTTGTGATAGCAGTTTTCAGTGTGCTAAAGGCAGTGAGTTGAAGGTTTCTGTAATTCTACAAATGTACTTTAATTGCAGTGGTGGATCTTTGTTCTCTTTTGTATCTATAGGTAGTGAGCCTCCCTATTCGACAGTGAGTCCCTTTTGTAGGCAGTGAGACTTTGTACTTGGATAGTGAGTCCTCTTTTTGGTAGTGAGCCCTTGGCAGTGAGCCTCTGTATTTAGTTTTATAATCTTTATATTGCGAGTTAACCCTCACCGTGTTTTTTCCCTTATTAGGTTTTCCACATAAAAATATGGTGTTCATTGTGTTGATTTACTTTCTCTTATTTGTGTTTCATGCTCATATTTAATAAAATAATAGTGTGGTTGAAGAATTGATAAGTGATAAAGTTTTCAAGTTTGAACTTGTGTGACAACTGATTTACCCCCCTCTTAGTTGTCCTACACCTGTTTAACAAGAACACCTAAGTTCAAGTAGCCAAAAGTCTCCTAAAAATCATAGTCCACACTAAAATTGTGATCAACAACCAAAGGATCAAAGCCATCATCAAAATAAAATTTAGGAAAGGTGTATAAATGAGATGCATGATCAACCATCCGAGTAGCAATAATCTCTCTACTCTCCAAGTCTATAATGATAACTAAATCAAGAGTGAATTCCATAGTCCTCCCATCTCCACCATGGGTAATCTAATAAATAGAGTGAATATTTTTTTAAATGAGACATACAAGACATCATTAAAATTTCCCTCCCCAAAATCAATAGATCCCTTCCCAATTACATTCATATATGTATTGTTACCCATAAAAATAGGTGACATATCACAAGGCTCAAAAGAAGAGAAATAGATTGTGAAGATGTCATATGATGATATGTTCATGAATCTAGAATCCATCTTAATCTAAAACCTATTGTATCAGAAGAAATTTTATGGTTAATATATTAGAAGCAATAAAACCAAAACTCTAAAGAAGTAATAGAGTACAAAGGAGAAAACATGAAAATAAAATGAAATACAATTACCCCAAATCTTCAATCTCCATGGCTGATCTCCATTACACCTTCTAGCTTGTTGCGAATAACGATTTTCCCTTAAATTTATGTGAGCAACCTAAGACTATGCCATGTACTACACAAGTGTTGAAGGATTTTACTATGAAGATGACTCTAAAGTATGCAAAGTATAAGAGAAAATGACAGCAGAATGAGAGCCAAAAAATTCATGTGAATGCTTGAGAGAGAGAATGAATTCAAAATTGCCAATTTATAAGAAAAGGAAATTTTGAATGGACATATGAGATCGAAAGGAAAACAGACAAACCATATTGAAAGTTGAGACAGGATGGCTTAAAAAATACAAGGGAATCAAATTAATAAAAGTCATTTGACCTTTGCATGCAAAAAGGCATCTTTTTGAATTAAAAATCATTTTAATTCAAAAATGGAGAATCAAATGACAGCAGGCAATAAATGCCCATCTTCAGCCAAAATAAGAAATTTTGACCATTTTAAATAAGTAATGTTTTTGATTTAAAATGAGAAAAGTGACATGTGGCCATAATTAAATAAATTAAAGAATTTATTTAATTAGAAGAGGAAAATGTAAATTATTGACGCATTTAAATAAATAAACAAGATTTATTTATTTAAATAATCTAGAAGAACTAGTGGACATAAATAATTAAATAAATTAAGAATTTTATTTAATTATAGGGAGACATTAGATAATTAGCGACATATTTAAATAAATAAATAAAATTTATTTATTTAAATAATCAGGAAAAATAAAGAGACTTGAATTAATTAAATAATTAAAAATTATTTAATTAATAGATGAAAAATGGACCGAATAACATAATTAAATATTTTAATTATGCTAGGACAAAAGTGGCGAGAAATAGAGCTTGCAGGCCTAGGTCAATTTTCAATGTCTACATTTTGCCCCTCTTTGTCATAATGCGGCTTGTTGTATTGTGACAAAGAAAAATAAGTCAAAGTCATGCCCTAGCGAAGGTACGGCGTATCGATGCCCCCTTGGGAAATTTTTCAAATTTTGGCTTGGTGATAGAAAATTTGGAAAGCGTCCTGACAAGTTAATTTAAAGACCAAAAAAGTGATGGCGAGATGATTCAGATTTTGGACGTGTTTAAGGTACCCAAAAGAGCAATCAAAGGTGACGAAAGGAGCCCCTAGTAATAACAATTGTGAAAAACCCCATTTTTACCCTATAAATAGTTGAAATTGGAGGTAAAACTCATTCGATTTTCAAATTTGTTACAGTAATTTCAGAGAGCCCAGAGTGAGGATAGCAGCAGAAAAGATGGCGATCCTGATCATAGAGCATCACAGATACATTTTCAGGACCTACAAGCGACTAGAGGGCACAGAGCTGGTGGTCTGTACCCTTAGCCTACTTCGTCAATTTATCATTTTTCGTGCTTTTTTAGGGTTTCTAGGACTAGGAACAAATGCACCACGACGCATTTGCGTTTGCGTAAGCTGCAATCTACTTTGCGTTCGACACATTCAATGCATCGTGATGCAAATGCAAAAGGCCATTAAGAAATAGTCAAAAGTCGCACCGCATTTGTATGAAGTTGTGACACAATCGCTATTTTAAGCTGCATTTGTCAGTTGGAAAGCCACATTCGAAATATTGAGACACATTTGATGGTATGAGTGACACATTTGAATTAGATGATGCATGTGTGCAAAATCATGACACAAGTATAATTGTGAGACACAATTGCGGAGCAGAATGACACAATCGATGTATAGCAATGCAAACGTAGCATTGAACGATGCAATCGCCTAATTGTGACACAATTGAATCCATTGTGACACATTTCTTTTTTCTTTTGATATATGTTAATTGAGTGTTGTTTCAACTTTTAACTTTCATTGACATAGATTAGGTGATAATGACAAGCTTCAAAAAGATGTTGAAACATGCATTGGTATGTGCAGAGATAATTAGTGCCTATTTACACATGAGAGAGTAGACCATCGGCCTATGCATTTAGAGACAGCTTGACAGATAGAGAGCAACGACGTTTGAGGTGAATGGGTCTCTACTATGTCACCTATATGCCCGTTGTACGGGCAAATAGGGGACTCCTTACAACGCTATGCGAGAGGTGGCATTCAAAGACCTATTCTTTCCACCTGTCAACTAGGGAGGCTATAGTTACCCTTGAGGATGTTTATCAGATTCTATGCCTACCAATCTGAGGGGAGAGGATTGTTTACGACCCATGACACAAACATTAGATTTTTATTACCTACTATTGTGATCAGGGTGCCGGATTAGGTATTGAGTGATATGAGATCTGGTGGGAGTTTATGGCAGAGCACTATAGACGATTTGATGCTTTATTGGCGACATTGATTGCCGGTTTGGTTGTTCTAGATCACTGGGGGCACAAGTTTCCGATTGGTTGGGGGGATGTACTTGTTGGCATGAAGCGAGACTAGATGGTTTATGATTGGGACCTTGTTTATTAGGTATGCTATATCATCAGCTGCATGAGGTTGCATATGGGAGGGCACAAAGCATTTCCTATGAGATGACCCTTCTTATGATTTGGGCATGGGAGCATGTTGCCATTTTCTACCCACCGATAGACAGGCCACAGTTGGCACATAATATGTCGTATGTCTACTACTATGCTAGTGCACTACAATAGAGCCACTATGGTGAGATAGGTTGGTGGAGACATATGATCGACACCATGATTGCATTTATCTGGAGACCGTACAAGGATTGTGGGCAGTGGGAGGGCTAGGCAGATCATCTCAGTTTCTGCCAATAGTATCGATATCTGATTGGACAGACAGTGTAGACGCAGTTGATTGTAGAGATGTACTTGCCACAACGTGTTCTCAAAAAATTTGGTGAGCAGTAGGGTATTCTGCTCGGGATAGCTGAGTATGCGAGGTCATCTCAGGAGTCAGCATGGGGACCACCCATATCTGTGGCCTTTGCTACTCAGTAGATAGATGGATTGGTGGCACAAAAATTGGGATGGAGAGGAGGTGTTGCAGATCCAAGGACCACTATTTTGATTTATGGTGGTAGACACATAGGCCTATTCCCCTCATAGATTGAGATGGACCCGCGCCAGTGGATCGAAGATCCATTATTCCACATGTGTCGTGAGCTAGAAGAGGGGGTGGAGTTGGTGATAGAGGGAGAGGAAGAGGCTGAGGGAGAGATGGGGATAGTGCTGGAGGCAGGGGAAAAGGGAGAGATGGGGATGATGGTGATGATAGGGGAGCCGGTGGGAGATAGAGGAGAGGAGGGGATGGAGGGAGACACCAGAGGCGGGTGAGGCAGGGAGTGGTCATAGCACCATTGGACCCTATCCTAGAGGTAGCCAGGGATGAGGGAGAGAGGGGAGGGGAGCATGCAGAGGCAGAGATTGGAGGAGAGGAAAGGGTGATGGAGGAGAGGGAGGCAGAGCATACAAAGGTGGAGATTAGAGGAGAGGAGAGAGTGATGGAGGAGAGGGAGGCGGAGCATACAAAGGTGGAGATTGCAGGAGAGGAGAGGGAGGCAGAGCATGTAGAGGTGGAGATTGGGGGAGAGGAGAGGGTGATGGAGGAGAGGGAGGTGGAGCATGCAGAGGTGGAGATTGGGGGAGAGGAGAGGGTGATGGAGGAGAGGGAGGTGGAGCATGCAAAGGTGGAGATTGGGGGAGAGGAGGACATAAGGGATGATGATGAGGATGAGGATGAGGCCGTTGATGAGGCAGAGTGCCTACTGCGATGGCGTATGGTGGAGGGAGATGATGGGATGTTGATAGGGCCAGTATTGCCAGCAGATGCCACTATAGACCAGCAGGTTGCCAACCTTCAGAGGAGACTTGATGGGAGCACTGCAAAGGTCAGGGCTTTATAGGTTGAGCTTGAGCTAGCGAGGGTCGAGCGAGATCAGGTTGAGATATGGAGGTAGGAGGTAACATAATGGTTTGTGAATTTTGCAGTGCTATGTGCAGGACCTTTAGGGGATATGGCACGTGAGTTTTCTAGGGTGAGCACCTAGTACGACCAGTACAGGACCCTCTATGAGCAGGTAGTGCCTCTCAAGCGACGAGATCCTACACTGTCATGCTCAAAGATGAGGATAGGAAGTGGCCACAAATTAGGGAGTGGGAGCAGTAGCAGGAGCCACACTAGTGCAGGAGGGTCTACCTCCTCAGGGCACACATCAGGGCATAGGTTCCACCACTCACATAGGCATGCCTCAAGTCATCATTCGAGCCATAGTCATGGGTCCATCAGTTCAGGGTAAAGGTTAGTACAGAGGCAGCCATCGGTGACAGATACCTTAGTAGCTTAGGTTACAGATATAGTTCAGACAACCTCAACAAAGGTTACAGTGGCAGATGCCTCAGCCATGCAGGGACAGGTGACAATGACCATGATGGCCTTAGTTCCCTCGACAGAGCACTGATCCCCCATATCTTCTCCTTGAGGAGATGAGGAGAGTACCTCCTGAGATACTGAATTTTCATGCATTATGATATTATTGACTATTGAGCCTATGAGCTCCATTTTTGGGATATCTCTTTGACTCAATCCTGTGACACTAATATTTTTGAGATTATATATATGCAATGCAGTTTTGACGTGGCCTATCTATTTTATGTTATAATGTGTTATGTGATGATGATGATGATGATGATTTAGATGACATGTGATTATACAACTATAATACCTATGTGATGTTTATTTGATGCATTTTATGATTCTTATGATGATGTTATATGTATGTCTATGTGCAAAGATAGAATTTCAACCTCTATGGGAAAGATGGATTTGGCTCCAAAGATAAGGGCGAAAGGAGTGGCACAGGTGGGGGTACGGATGCTTGTGCGGTATGCCCACAAAGCCGGGTTGAGTTGGATGTGCCAGTCGTGACCAACATCATTGATAGTCTTTTTGAGAAGTTTGATAATGGTTTTATTAGATGCCTCAGCTTGACCATTTCCCTGTGGGTAATTTGGCATGGAAAAGTGGTGGCTAATATGGAAACATTGATGTAATTCATGGACTTCATGGTTTTTGAAGGGACGACCATTATCCATGATGATGGATTGTGGAATGCCATACCAACAAATGATATAATTGAGGATGAATTTGGAGATTTGTTTGCCAGTAATGTAAGTGAGTGGAATGGCCTTGATCCACTTAGTAAAATACTCAGTGGCAGTGATAATGAATTTGTGTCCATTGGAGGATGTAGGTGAATCTTGCCCATGAGATCAAGTCCCCATTGTGAAAAAGGCCAAGGAGAAGTGATTGGCCTCAACTCTTGTGCTGGAGCATGAATCTAATCACTGTGAATCTAACATTGGTGATGTGTTCTTACAAATTCTAGTGCATCTTTTTCTAGTGTCGACCAATAGTACCCAAGTCTCGTAATCTTTTTAGCTAAGGTCAAGCGAACCCACATATACCCTCATGTACTTCCTGTAAGGTTGCTTTTGCTTCATTACTTTCAAGACAACGAAGAAGGGTATTATCGAAGCTACAATGGTAAAGGGTGTCGTTGATGATGGTATAACATGCAGCTTTGTGGTAAAAGGACTTTCTTTGGTTATTGGAAAGGTTTTGAGGAAGGATTTGTGAATGAAGGTAGTCAAAAATGTCCTTATACCAGGGGGAATTGGAACCAACAAGCTCACAAACCATTTCTGATTCAGGGACATCATAAGCAGGAACTAATAACTGCTCAACCAAAAACTCAAATTGTGGGACATTGTTGGGAATATCAAGCAAAGATCTAATTGTTGCCATAGCATCAGTAGCCTTGTTCTATGTTCTTGGAATCAATTCAAAGGATAGCCTGTGAAAATATGTTAGAAAAATATCAACCATCCATTTATAAGGCATTAGCTTCTCATCTTTGGTTTCGTACTCATCATTGACTTGCTTGATAACTAACTGAGAACCATTGAGGACCTACAAATTCCTAATTTTCCACTTGATAGACATTCAGAGTCCTGTAATTAGTGCTTCATACTCTACCATGTTATTAGTGCATGAAAATGCTATATGAAATGACCTTGGGATGGAGTCTCCTTGTGGAGTAATGAATAATATTCTAGCTCCTGATCCATGATTAGTACGAGATCCATCAAAGTATAATTTCCAAGGCTATTGGGATTCCACATGAAATATGGACTCATCTGGAAAATCTGTTGTAAGAGGATGATTATCTGGTATTGGTGCATCTGCGAGCTGGTCTGTTTTTACTTGTCCTTTGATGGCTTTTCACTCAACAAATTGAATATCATATTCACTAAGGATCATGACCCATTTTGCTAAACGTCTTGTCAATGCTGCTTGAATCAAGAGGTACTTCAAGGGATCGATCTTGGCTACCAAGTATGTCTTATGGTTTAACATGTAATGCCTTAATTTTTGAGCTATGCATACCACTGCCAAACAAGCATGTTCAATGGGTGTGTAATTTAGCTCATACCCCACCAGTGTTCTACTGATATAATATATGGCTCTTTAATTTTCTTCATAGTCATTTTGTGCTAGTAATTCCCCCAGTGCTAAAGTAGTTGCAGAGATGTATAGAATTAATGGTTTTCCTTGTATAGGAGGCATGAGAATTGGAGGTGACAATAAGTATTTTTTGATCTGGTTAAATGCATCCTGGTATTTATTTGTCCACAGAAAGGGGATCCCTTTACATAGGAGATACTGGAATGGTTGGCACCTATCTGCGAGTTGAGTAATGAACCGTCTAATAGATTGAAGCATGCCTTGTAGCATTCTTAGGTCACTAATTCCCTTAGGAGAAGGCATATCCAATATAGCTCTAACTTTAGTGGGATCAACTTCAATGCCTCTATGGGAGACTATGTATCCCAATAACTTGCCTGATGTTACACCAAAAACACACTTTTTCAAGTTCAATCGAACCTTATATTCTTCTAGCCTCCTAAGAAATTTGTCTAACACTAAAAGGTGGTCTTTTCTTGTCAATGACTTTGTCAAAAGGTCATCCACATAGTCCTCCATTAATGTGTGTATCCTGTCATGGAATATTATTGTCATTGCCCTTTGATATGTAGCACCTACATTTTTAAGACCAAACAACATTACAATCAACAGTGTGTACCCCAAGGGCATGTAAAAGTAGTTTTGTGTTGATCTTTAGGGGTAATACGGATTTGATTATAACTAGAGAAACCATCCATAAGGGACAACATCTCATATCCAGTTGTAAGGTCCACAATGATGTCAATGTTTGGCAAAGGAAAATCATCTTTAGGACATGCTTTATTGAGGTCTCAGAAGTCTGTGCATACGCGAATCTGTCTAGTATACTTGGTGATAGGGATGATGTTGGATATCCATTCTGTATAGTCAATTGACCTTATAAAACCTACATCCAACAATTTTTTGAGTTCAGCTTTAACCAACAATGCAACTTGCGGGTGCATTTTTCTCAGCTTTTGTTTTACTGGCTTGGCATCTGGAAATAATGGTAATTGATGCAATACTAAATTAGGATCTAATCCTAGCATGTCAGCATAAGACCATGCAAATTTTATCTTGTGTTCAGAGAAGAACTTTTGAAATTCTAGTTGTTCAGTCTCTGTCAATGATGCCAAAAAGAACCATTTTGGGGTCCTCCACAATAGTTATATTAACTGCTATGGTATCCTCAACAAGCATTGCTGATTTTTCCTTTTCTACAGGAAGAAAGTCCAATCCTCCACCCTTGGGTGCCTCAAGGAGGTTTTCACCCTCGGATATGTCCTTTATTTTTACTATTTTGTTGTCAGAAGGTGCCTTTCGGTTTTCACCTAGAGACATATCATTTTTTGTTTTATTTTTCCTTTTTAATTTTGTGACTAGAGGATGGTGTAATCTCCCCAAAATAAGTAGCACAATCCAATTCAATGGTAAATTCAACTTTGTGATCCCCATTTGGAATACCCTCATGTAGCCCTAGAAATTCTGCTAGAGCCTCATCATTTTGAAAAGTGTCCATTATTGGTGGGCCTTGCTAGTTCTAGTCAATTAGGTTTGGGTAAACTAAGGATATTCCATCATCAAAATTTACAAATTGAGGAGATGATGCAGAGAGAATGTAAATGGACATCGAGACATTGAAAATGAAGTTGTCATCATTTGGTTATATGTCAGATTCTATCCAGTATTCTCCTTCGCTTGTTTCATACTCACCAACGAAGTAAGGGACAAAGGGACTGACATCAAGGTCAGGGTCAATAGTGGCAAGTGATAGTTCAAGTGATTCTATATGATGGTCATCAATTTGGGGTGACTGGACAGGTACGTCGAGGCTAGGATGAATGGGAATAGGATGTGATCTGGACTTGGCATCATTTGGTGTTGTATCAATCTCGAACATTTTCTAGAATTGTTCTTCAAATGTAGGCTCACCAGGTTCAAGGAATAATTCATCAAGGCAACAGTCACTTAAGGATTGCTAAGAGTCAAATTCCCATTCGTGAGAGTTAGTTTCAGAGGAGGTGTCCTCAGTTGTCTCAACACAGTCTGAAGAATACACTAACTCACATGGAAGTACACTAGTACTTGGATTACTAGATTCTCGTGGACCTAACCCTAACCCAAGATGTTTTGGTCTTTCTAAAACTGATAATGGCTCACGCCTTCCATTCTTATCCTTGACAAGACCGCTTTTTCCATCATAGCCTTTTGCTTTTATCATGTTCTATCCTTTTCCATATATTGCTACTGGCAAGGGAGTCAAATCTTGTGGTTCTTTATAAATCCAGGATAGTATATCATCTATGTCCTCTTGACTCATTTCGCCTCACTTAATGAAAACTATATTTGGAGGAACCCTGAAGATTTATTTTTCCTGTATTCTAAAGCAAGGTTTGCCATAGACCTAGGGAGACTTGGGCATCTTGGTTATGCAATAGGCCATATTTAGCTTGTATTCTCCACATCCTTGGTCTTGAATTTGGAAGCTTGGGTCAACAGTTGGGGTGATAAATGAAGTGGTAGGTGTTATGGAAGCAGTCATGGTGGTGGAAGAAGCAGAAGTGGATGCAGTGGTTGAAGAGGTGGAAGACTTCACGAGTGTTGAGGGGTCAATGGATTTGGAAGACAAGGATGTTGGAGCTTCCCTATTGATAGGCACTTGACATTCTGATACACCACGTAAGTTGGTATAATATTGGAATGGATTAGGGTCTCCATATATAGTAATCTTAGTGCCCTCAAATGGAAACTTCAAACATTGGTGATACATGGAGGGGATGACTTTCAGTGTGTGGATCCAAGGTCGACTAAGTAAAATTTGACAAGTGGTGCTGACAATGACTAGCCCAATTTGAATTTGGAGTGTAATTATGCCCCGAGAGGAACATTCTTCATCATCATATGCCTTGATAAAAATTCTTCTTGTGGCATCTACACAAGCATCAAAAAATCCTAGTGCCTTGACTAATTTTACGGAACATATATTCAGTCCTGCTCCGCCATCTACTAAGACTCGTCTGACCTTGTGTTTATGAACAAGAACTTCGATATGAAGGGCATAATTATGGTTGGATTTGGATGACGAATAGTCCTAGTTAAAAAAGGTGATATGGTGGGGAGTCATGAGATATCCTACCATGGCTTCAAATTGGCTGACATCAATATCTTGGGAAACAGAGGATTCTTCTAATGTTTTATCTAGGATGGCCTTATGGGCAGGTGAGATACGTAACAACTCAAGAATAGAGATTTGTGCAGGTGTTTTTCCAAGCTGGTCAATAAGATTAAATTTTCCTTTAGGTTGGGACTGCTTGTTCTATGGACACCGTTGCGGCTGTGAAGTGGACGAGCCTGCTATTGTTACCTTTGGTTGTCTAGGGGGAGGAGGGTCGACTATGGTGACCTTTCTAGCGTAGGTGGTGACATTGTATTCAGGGGCCTTTCTAACAGTGACTATGTAGACATGTTCACCAGTTGTTCTAATGTGATGTATGATAGGTCCTCCAGAATAATCATATCCAATACAGGCATGGTTGGCGTGATTGTTGTTATTAGGGTTTGACGTAGAAGGGTTTCCTAAACCATGATCCTGCAATGGGTTTTTGTGTATTGTATGATTTGCATTGGAAGCAAATTGTGGTCCACTAACTTCAACAATACATTTTTCAATAAGGTCTTGTACCAGATTTTTCAATTGTTTACAGGAAGAAGTTTTATGTCCTTTTATTCGATGAAAGTCACAAAATGCATTATCATCCCACCAAGATGGTTTAAACTGCCTAGGGTCACATGGTTTGGGGTCCTCAAGTGTGATGAAACCATTCTGAAGGAATTTCTTGAGAACTTCTTCAATAGGCTCACCCAAGGGGGTGTATGTGCGACCTCTAGGGAATTGTCTTGGTTGTCTAGGTTGCCTTTGATTTTGATTGTTTTGATTGGCTTGGTTATTCTAATTTGTCTGGATAGCATTAGCAACATAGGTTTGCATCATCATCTGTGTGTTTTTTGGTTGTGTCCCTTTTAGGGTAATCATCAGACCCATAGTGTTGACATCCTTAGCATCGACTACACCATCATTCGTGACATGTTTGTTCTTAACCCATAATTTATCTTTGTCAATAGAAGGAGGGTTTGTGTTTGTGTTTTTGGGACCATATTTTAGTCTTCCTTCAGCAATGAGGGCTTGTTCAACTTGGACACCTCATTCAACTAGGTCCACAAAAGTTGTGCAATAATGAACACACAAGCCATTTTTTAGTGGGCCCAATAATGTTTGTACAAACATGTTGACTTTTTCCTTTTCAGGTATGTCTATATGATAGCGACTTGCTAGGCCCCTCCATTTTTGAAATAATGGTAAAAAGGTTTCACCTGAATCTTCTTGTGTGAGTTGGCATAGATTGGTAATGGAGGTGTCTATGTCAATGTTGTATGTGTGATTTTTCATGAATTTTTCAGCAAGTTCTTTCCATGATTGAATTCTGGGTTGTAGTGTATAGAACCATTCTAGGGCTGGTCCTGCGAGGCTTTTAGGAAACAATCACATTAGATATGTCTGCTCATGAGCAATATCCACACAACTTGTTACAAACTCTCTGATGTGGTCAAGTGGATTTGTTTTACCCTTGATTTTTGTTGAAGTTTGGAGCCACATAACCATGTGGAAATGGTGGCATGTACAAAGTTGTATCAAAAGGATATGGACATAAGTCATATGGAATTTGTGTCTTCTTGTTAGAGGTTTTCATATTTTCCATCTATTTTTGAAGGTCATCCACTCTTGCTAGCAAGGCATGTACAATGGGATCATTGGTTTCCTGAAAGTACAGTATGTTCTGATTAGGTGTTTGCTGATATTGCCAGTTGTGAGTGGGAATTTGTTGCTGAGTATGAATCTAGGACAAGTATGTGGGAATATGTGACCTAGCCATGTTTTTCTGTATTTGAGGTCCCTGGCTTGTTTGATGTCTAAAGGTATGCATTTGTTGTGTCATTTGAGTGCCTTGTGCATGTTGAAAGAATTGCCCACATGGCATGGTAGTGTTAGGTCCTTGAAAGTGCCCATGTGGTATATGCGTATTGTGCCCTTGTCCATATGGGATGTTCATTTGCAATGATGTGTTAATGTTGTGTTGAGGGCCTTGAATGAAAACGTGTCATGAGTTTCATCTAAAGGGATTAAATGGGGTTCCACTATGAGGATGTGATGAAGATGCTCCCATTGTCATAGATAAAGATCCAAACATAGGATTTGAGGAGGTGGTGCCTACTGATGTGGATGCAAAGGTGACTCCTATCATTTGTGAAGATGATGTGGACATTGTAGGCATGGACTGTGAAAAGGTGGCTCTTATCGTTTGTGAAGATGATGTGGACATTGTAGGCACAGTCATAGTAGATGTTCCTCCTATAGATGTCGTGTTGGTTGAAGAGGAGGTGTTTTGATTTATGGTGCCACTAGATGTCACATTAATAGTGGTAGTGACAACTTGCATAGTAATGACAATGTTATTGGTCGAGGTATTGTTCTTGTCATGTTGGGATGTTGTGTTTTGTGTCGTATTATTAGGAGAGATGGGTTGTATGGTATTAATGTCAAAGCCTTTTGGTAATCTTGTGCCTTGGTCTAAGAGCATAAAAAGGGGTATAGTTTAGGATCGTTCAAGACCAAGTCTTCCACAAACAAAGCAACTTCAGGATTTTGGGCTGCTGCCTCTAAGTTTTCAGCATAGACTTGTCCATTTTGGTCTCTTTGTATGAATTGTTCAAAAAGTGGATTTTGAAAGGAAGTTGACATGTTCATGGAAGATTGTGCATTGAAATTTCCAAATGGGTCGTCAAAAATCCAGTCATTGGAATTGGTGTTGATGTTGGTGTGGTTGTCAAAGTCTTCTCCAAAGTCTGCCATTTGTTTTTTCTTTCATTAAAGTCTTGTTTCTACCATCAAAAGAAATTGCTCGAATGAAGATAATGACAATGCAAGTATGACACTAGTCTATGTTTTTTTTGTCTTTTTGTGCGATAAAGGTTGATGCAACGAGATAATAATGTTTTCCTAAGGAGATGTGTAATGCTAAAAAGCTAAAGTGACGATTATGACTAGGATGATGACGATGACAAGGTGCAAAATAAGGACTAAGATGATTATGTTGACTAAAGAGGCAACTAATGCAAAGTATAGGTTCAAAATGATGACTAGGATGAATAATATTTTTGTATTTTTGGGAATAAAGTATGCAAGGTATAAACTAGAATGCAATTTTGAGAAAATGATACCTCAACACTCTAAGCTTAGTCTTTGTTTTTTATTTTGGTTACCAAAGGACTTGTTGAAAATGACAAAGTGACAAGGTCAAGATGACTAGTGAGTTTTCCTAACTAGACTGTTGAGTTAGAAATTCACACAAAAGGGACAATGACTGAAAATAGGAATGATGACTAAGTCCAAGATAACCTAGTTTCAAAAGCAATGATTTTGTAAATTGTGATGAGGTTAACCTAATCCAAAGTATGCAAAGATGAAAACCTAGGGTCAAGCTAATGTTGAAAATGATGATTATGAAGCCCAATGGATGAAATAAAAAAATTGAAAGTTTAATCCTAGGGTCAAAAATGCAAACTAATGGTTGAATGATAAAATTTTTGAGCAATTTCAAAGTTGGTTTTTGATAGAATCCTCTTGGAAAAGGTGTTTGACAATAGGTTGACAGTGTTTAGACTCAGATTCGACTTTGTATCAGGGTTTTATTTATGTCATGAAAATGCATCGTTTGAGACCTCAGATGCATCACAGTATTTTGAATGCGTTTCAGTTTAAGCGAACACGGCTCTGAAATTGACAAATGTGATAGAGTTTGGTAGATACATTTCTATGAGATTCATATGCGTCGTGAGGCAATCAAATGTGGTGTTTATGGCAGCAAATGTGGTTTAACAGAGCGACTATGCCTCAAGGATTTTCAGATGCATTTTAGGACAATAGATACATTTCAATAGTTGCATCACAGGTTGTAAAAATTGAGTTTTCTAATGTATTGAGAGAAAATATGATCTGTCAAAGG
The DNA here is from genome assembly GCA_007258455.2 of Sequoia sempervirens. NCBI lineage: Eukaryota > Viridiplantae > Streptophyta > Pinopsida > Cupressales > Cupressaceae > Sequoia > Sequoia sempervirens. The sequence goes on from VDFB02373365.1 coordinate 78,951,163, forward strand.
TCAAATGTTTTGTCTAGAATTGTAAATGTGATGGATACTGTTTGAAAATCCAACAAGCACTTGACAAGCACAATGTTTTAGTGTAAGAAAACGCATGTAAGACAAACATGATCCTAATAGGCCAAGGGTTTGTGTACTTGGTATAGCCCGCCGATATACCCCAGATTGGTGTTGAACACCTCTCCTTCTCAAGAGCGGATAGCTTAGAAGTTTGGTGGCACTGGCTCCCCTCCACGACACTCACTTCTATGAGCACACCAACTTTCGATTCTTGGGTAGTCACTTCCCAATAACTACTATCTCTACTCAAGGGAGTCAGTAGTGAGTATCTTTGAGCATGATATTGTACCCTACACTAAACCAAGCAACAATTGAAAATGGTTGGCTTCTAAAATAATAGGTGTCTAGTAAGGGCATCCATTTGAGTGGCCACACATGGGGTGAGAGATTAATCACCGATTAGGTGGCACTCCAGCCTAAAGAGGTTATGCTCAATAGGGTTTATGGGAGTACTACTCCGTCCGTGTGACACATCCACACTCGTCGTACTTGAACTTTCCTTGAGCACCCATCTTATATCCTGGATGGAAGTGGCTTGGCTTTAGCCTATTACCAGTCGGGTCGTCCCTTAAGGTGAGTACTTTTTCCCTTAAGGCAGGCCCATTTCTAGAAATAATAACCATTTCTCTTACACCCAGAATTGCCTGAAAGCGCAAGGGGAGAGGATACTTCAATTATTAACTCTTAAGGGTTTACAACAAATAAAGTGGGTCTGGTTTTCTGATCACCAAGTTTTCACAAGGTGAGAGCATAATCACCTACCACTTTCAAGCACAATCAAACACTTGCAAACACAAGTTCATTTTAGTGCACCAATGGAAATGTTCCTAAACTAAAAATCACAAACAGATGGTTTGAAAGATTAGTCTTTGACAAACGTAGCTGCAAAATCACATGTCAGTAGTTTGGATATATGTCTTTGACTCATGAGCGTTGCAAACCCACATGTTATTAATTTCAACAAATGCCTTCGACACACGAGAATCCTAACACCACACATTGCAACTAGACATTAGCAACCATAAAATCACATTCTAAAGGATGCAAGAGAAACAAAAAAGACTGAAATGCAACAATCTGAAAAGAAAAACTGAATACAAAAACTGAGCAGACAAATGTGTTACGACAGAACAGATGCGTCACAACAGTTTCTATCAGAGTTTACTAGCCGAATGCGTTATTCTATAGACAAATGCATCATAATCATGCAAATGTGTTATAATACCTGTCAAATGCGTCATGATTATGTCAAATGCATCACTGGAGGTCACTAATGCAGTTTGATATTTCAAATTCATTATTTGTTTTGTTGTATGCATTATGATGCGGCGAATATGGTTCAGTAGGATTCAAATGCGTTGTTCAGAAACCTGTAGTTGCAAAATAGAAACAAAAAGCCATATGAAAACAAAAAAAATGCACAAAAAGATGTTGGGTTGACCAAATGTATCACTGGAAATTTTATGGTTAATATATTAGAAGCAATAAAATCAAAACTCCAAAGAAGTAATAGAGTGCAAAGGAGAAAACATGAAAATAAAATGAAACATAGTTACCCCCAAATCTTCAATCTCCATGGTTGATCTCCATTACACCTTCTAGCTTGCCGTGAATAATGATTTGCCCTCAAATTTATGTGAGCAACCTAAGACTATGCCATGTCCTACACAAGTGTTGAAGGATTTTACTATGAAGATGACTCTAAAGTATGCAAAGTATAAGAGAAAATGACAGTAGAATGAGAACCATAAAATTCACGTGAATGCTTGAGAGAGAGAAAATGAATTCGAAATTGCCAATTTATAAGAAAATGCAATTTTGAATGGACGGATGAGATCGAAAGGCAAACAGACAAACTAGATTGAAAGTTGAGATAAGATGGCTAAAAAAAGGCAGGGGAATCAAATTAATAAAAGTCATTTGACCTTTGCATGCAAAAAGGCTTCTTTTTGAATTAAAAATCATTTTAATTCAAAAATGGAGAATCAAATGACATCAGGCAATAAATTCCCATCTTCAGCCAAAGTAAGAAATTTTGACCATTTTAAATAAGTAATGATTTTTTTATTTAAAATGAGAAAAGTGACATGTGGCCATAATTAAATAAATTAAAGAATTTATTTAATTAGAAGAGGAAAATGCAAATTATTGACGTATTTAAATAAATAAACAAGATTTATTTATTTAAATAATGTATAAGAACTAATGGACATAAATAATTAAATAAATTAAGAAGTTTATTTAATTATAGGGAGACATTAGATAATTAGCGACACATTTAAATAAATAAATAAAATTTATTTATTTAAATAATCAGGAAAAATAAAGAGACTTGAATTAATTAAATAATTAAAAAATATTTAATTAATAGATGAAAAATGGACTGAATAACATAATTAAATATTTTAATTATGTTAGGACGAAAGTGGCGAGAAATAGAGCTTGCAGGCCTAGGTCAATTTTTTAGTGTGTACACCTATAAAAGAACAAATAGCTTGTCCCTTTTTACTTGTTGTAGTAACCAAACCAACATGACCCTTGTCCTTATTAGACTATTTTGAGAAGGAGAAGTTGACTCAAATATTCTAGAAGGTAGATCAATGTGATTGTTTTTAAAAGAAGATATTTCTATTCATCAATATCCTTCTTATAACAAGAATGTTTGTCATGCCCAAGCTTCTTAAAATATGAACAAGTAGGATTCTCTTTCTTAAATGATTTGTCTTTGGAAGAGGATTTATTATGTGCTTGATTTGAATGTGGATTATTATTTTATTTCTTTTGTTTCTTATTAGATTGTTCTAATTCTTTCACTTGATTAATCGACAGTGCTTGAGATTTAGGTGGCTTTATGAGACCCATAGAAAGAAGATTTTGTTGCTCTTGTATTAACATGTCAAAAAATATATATAAATGAAGATGTGGTATATGAAGACCTCGTAGTTAAGCCATGAGTATGAAAGCTAGAAATAAAACCTACATAATCAAGGAAATTTTTTTTCAATGCATTATAAACCAACCAAATGTATTTTTTTATCAATTTCACATTCTTTACATTGCTCTCTTAGACCACTAAACTTAGTGATGTAATCCTAGATGCTTTATAAGTTCTTAGGATCAAGGATCATCAGTTTATTATCAATTTGATAGCTTGTTATATCATTTGATTTCCATATGATTTTTTCAATTTGTTCCAAGCTTCATGAGAATCCTTACATGATTCAATTTGAAACAATAGCTCTTGATAAATTAAGCTACAAAAGCATTCAAGAGCTTTAGTATGTTCAATCATCTAGATTATATTTTTCTCATCATCTTGAGGTTTAGGTTCCTTATTTTCAACATATAGAGAGTGACATTGATTTATTAGAGCACTCCACGCATATTGATGCCAATTTGAATAGTTGTATGATGTTATCAAAGTGACCTTATAATGATCCATGGAAAATAAGAGAATAATAAAATAAATCAAAATAATGCACTAAGAGACCCTCCCCAAATCACTCAATCAAGAATTCCCCCAAAATTATGATTTGACACTTTATATGTAGTGTGATTACAATACCATAATTACTTCCAAAGTTTTCAATACCAAGATGAATCAAAGATGGAAAATTATAACAATATTTTAGAATGATATTTTCAAATTGTAAGTATAGTTTCCTAATATGATCTAGACTAAAATGGAGCCTTCCCAAAAGGATAAATATTCTCTAGGTGTCACTATATCCAAGTAATCAACATGAATGCAAACACACACAAATCTAAATAAAAAATACCTGAGACTTAATCTAGAAAAGTGCATGGATAGAACTGTAGATCTCCTCAATACCTTTTCAACATTGTAAAAATCAAGAAAATTGGATAATCTAGCAAAAAGCTATGATCTCAAAGGCCCAAAAAGGAAAAAATGACTTCAATCTTCAATAAAGTTCAACTAAGGATTTTTTTTAAATGGCTTAGACCACTATGAAGTGTTTGGAAGCATCTTTTTATCAATATCTCATTTGTAAAATTTTGACACCCTAGTGGAAATTTATGGCATTTTGAAAAAAAATTCCCTATTAGGGCTTGGGGACAAAAAATTAAGAGCCTAGGTGCTCAACACCTCGTTCTCCATGTGACCTTTACACTACAAAATTAAAAAACAAAATAGTATTGCCAATGGTTGTGGTGGTTCCACCCAACCAGTGATGGCCATAAAGTGGTGGGCTCGACTATGCTGCTAGGGCTTGTAAGCCCCCAAAAATAGCACAAGACGTCCCACTGGGCTATGTGAGAACCAAGTTCTTAACAAAAATACTATGTAGGCACAAAAATCTAATGTATATTTAAAAAAAATCTTATTAATAAAAACATGATGATGTATCATGGACAAATTCGTACCTCTGTCGATAAAATTGTACATAGATTGAAGAAACCCATATGTAGATGATGTGACATAAAATATGCTAAGAATATTCCCTACGACTCAATCCATGCTAATGACCTCACCTACAACATGTATGGATATGCATGGATCCATACCATGTGGCTTCCTTATGATTGTATGGAAATTTTTTCTACCAAAATATGAAAACCCCAAAAATGGCTCAAATTTTTTTCACCCAAATATCAAGTATTTTATATGAAAATAGGGGTTTTTTAGCCTTCTAGACTCAATGATGAGATTAATTTTTCCCCAATGTGTACCAAAAAATATCAAGCATGAATCACCCTCATATCTAAGAAGGGGGTTTACAAAGTTGAAGCTCTGATACCATGTTAGAGTCACTCAAGGACTCAAGCCTCTAGGATCACTTGCAAAACAAAGAACAACCTTATACAAGAGAGAGAAGCAAGATCATAAATTTACAATAATGGATGCAAGATAGTATTAGATTAAATATGATCAATATGCAATACTCAAGATTGCAATGGAATTGAAATTGAATAAAATTTACATAAGATGCCTTGCTTATAAAGGAAAAGTTATGAGATAGAATTAGACAAGATCTTGTCATGTGTCTTAATCTTGTACAATGAGACAACTACCTCAACATTATTAAATGACCTAGGAAATAAGAATTAAATTTCATGATAAGATAAGATAATATTATGTGTTATGGTGTAAAATTGCACCCTTATGCAATTTCACATAACGTTAACCTTTACTTTATCTTAATAAGTTGATAATGCAAAGAATTTCCCTCCTAGCCTTCATTTTCATCCATGCCTTGTCATTTTTTGTCAGTGAGGGATTTTTCTCATGGACGCTTCCGCATCATGTAGACATCCACACACTATGTTGACAAGATTCCTGATCTTGAGGTTGTTGGGATGTTACACTATTGCCTGCCTATGAAGTGTAATGCCTCTATAGTCGTAGGCACACTGGGGAACCACTCTTTTGCATGCAATTTGATCATATTCTTCCCTCTTCTTATCATTCTATGTCATTCTTGTAATTATATTCACTTGACTAGCTTGAACACTCTTGAGATTTAGGTGGCTTTATGAGACACATAGAAAGAAGCTTTCATTGCTCTTATATTAACATCTCAAAAACTCTACAAATGAAGGTGTGGTATATGCAGACCCCATAGTTAACCTATGAGTATGAAAGCTAGAAACAAAACCTACATAATAAAGGCAAAGGTTCTTCAATGCATTATAGACTAGCCAAATGTATTTTTTATCAACTTCACCTTCTTTACATTTCTCTTTCGAATCATTAACCTTAGTGATGTAATCCTAGATGCTTTATAAGCTCTTAGGATCAAGGATCATCAGTTTATTATCAATTTGATAACCTTTTACATCATCTGTAGTTCCATATAATTTTTTAAAATTTTTCCAAGCTTCATGAGAATCCTTATATGATTCAATTTGAAATAATAGATCTTGATAAATTTAGCTACAAAGACATTCAAGAGCTTTAGTATGTTTAATCATCCAAATTATATTTTTCTCATCATCTTGAGGTTTAAGTACCTTATTTTCAACATATAGAGAGTGACATTGATTTATTAGAGCACTCCATGCATGTTGATACTGAGTTTAATAGTTATATGATGTTATCAAAGTGACCTTATAATGATCAATGTTGTAGACATGTAAAATTGACTTAACGCCTATCACGGCTCAGAATGTCTCAAAACAAATCGAAATCAACCCGAAATGTCTCAAAACATCTTGGAATCAACTCAAAATGTCTTGAAACAACTCAAAATCAACTTGAAACATCTCAGAATGTCTCGAAAAAACTCATAATCAACTTAGAATGTCTCGGAACATCTCAGAATAAACTCAAAATTTCTTGAAATAACTCAGAATCAACTTGAAACATCTCAAAACGACTTTGAATCAACTTAGAACATCTTGAAACGACTCCAAATCAACTTAGAACATCTCAAAACATCTCAAAATCAACTCGAATCATCTTTGAAACATCTTGAATCATATCAAAATCATCCCACGATCATCAAACAGCATCAAACAACATCTAAAACCCTAATTTCCTCTATTAATTGAATAATACAACATTATTTAATTAATTCACTTTTTCATCATTCTCAACAAATTAAATAAATATTGTTTATTTAATAAAGTCTTGAAAACCCTAATTCTACTATTAATTGAATAAAACAATGTTATTTGATTAATTCACGTTTCACCATTTCGATCAATTAAATAAATTATATTTATTTAATAAAGTCCTAATCTAATCTTATTTCGTCCTAATTAGTCAAACAACACCAATTATTTGATTACATCACTAAATCACCTTATTCCCCTAAATTGATTAAATTATTAAATTATAATAATTTAATTATGTCACTTTCCCTCCAAAATTTGAATAAGCAAATCAAACTATTCAAATCAATTATCAAAAATCAAATCAAACTAATGCAACTCTATTTGCAAAAGTAAAATTTGATTTGCATGTTCAACTCCAAAAAGGAATTAATTAATTAAATCAATTAATTCATATTCCTCACCCACTTTTTGATTGAGAAAATCATGGGTTGTTGACTGAGCAATCTAATTTTGCTAACTTAACCATCTATTTCCTAACTAAAATCAATCAATTGCTAACTGATCAATCAATTGCTGACTGATCAATCTAAAACCCTGACTAGCCAATCTATTCTTCAATCACCCTAATTGTACAATCAACTTTGCACAACCTTCTCATGTCTAAATCCTCTCAACACATGTTGACCGTTGATCTGGATATTCTCCAATGCGATCTTGATCATTGATTAAAAATTCATTTCCTATATAACAAACCTCTCTCCTCACAAATATGGATAAGAGAATCAACTTACTTTTGAAAATGAAATGTTGTCACAATCACCATTGATAGAGGTTCAAGATTTTTTCAATCAACCAAACATCGTTCATCAAGCTTTTACACACGAACAATGGAGGCTTTACAGTGATACGAACAACCCAAAATCATGAAAATACACTCCAACATGGGATGGTAACCTCTCATTTTCTTTTGAATTCATTGTGTTAATCTTAGGAAGTTCAAATAGCTTAGATTGTTCATTTCATGAGTGACAAAATAGGAATAGATTAAGTGTTTTTGGATTAGATGGATTCTAATTTCAATTTTCAATCTTGATCTTTCTTGCATTTTCCAATGGATTCTTTCCCCCTCACACAAATGTAAAAGAAAAGCACAAGAAATAGATCAAAAGAATGCACTAAGAGACCCCCCCCCCCCAAATCACTCAATCAAGAATCCCCCCTAAAATTTTGATTTGACACTTTATATGTAGTGTGATTACAATACCAAAATTACTTCCAGAGTTTACAATGCCAAAATGGGTCAAAGATGGAAAATTATAACAATATCTTAGAATGAGATCTTCAAATTATAAGTACACTTTCCTAATATGATCGAGACTGAAATGAAGTCTTCCCAAAAGGATAAATATTCTCTAGGTGTCAATATGTCCAAGTAATCAACACAAATGCAAATACACATAAATCCAAATAAAAGATACCTAGGATTAAATCTAGAAAAGTGCATGGATATAACTGTAGAGATCCTTAATACTTTTCCAACATTGTAAACATCACAAAAATTGGATAATCTAGCAAAAAGTTATGATCCCAAAGGTCCAAAAAGGAAAATATAACTTCAATCTTCAATAAAATTCAACTAAGGATTTTTTAAAAAATGGGTTGCACCACTGTGAAGTGCTTGGAACCATCTTTCCATCGATATCACGTTTGTAAAATTTTGACACCTTGGTGGAAATTTATGGCATTTTGAAAAAAGGGCCAATTATGGCTTGGGGAAAAAACTTAAGAGCCTGGGCACTTAGCACCTAGTTCTCCTTGTGACCTCTACACTCAAAAATTCAAAAATAAAATAGCTCCACCACTTGGTGTGGTGGTTCCACCCAAGTAGTGGTGGCTAGAAAGCGGTGGGCTTGGTTTCATTGCTAGGGCTTGTAAGCCATGAAAAACACTATAGGAACTCCAATTAGGCTATGTGAGAACCACGTGCTTAAAAAAAGACTATGTAGTTACAAAAATAAAATATAGATTTAAAAAAAATCTTATTTATAAAAACATGCTAACATATTGTGGACAAATTTGTACTTGCGTCAATAAAATCATATGCAAACTGATGAAACCCATACGTAGACGGTGTGAGATAAAATATGCTAAGAATATTCCCTACAATTCTACCAATGCTAATGACCTCACCTTCAACTTGTACGGATATGTATGGATCTATACCATATGGATTCTGTATGACTATACATAATATTTTTCTACCAAAATATGAAAACCCTAAAAATGGCTCAATTTTTTTTTCCTAAATATCAAGTATTTTATATGAAGATAAGGGTTTTTTTGGCCTTCTAGACTCAGTGGTGAGGTCCATTTTCCCTCAAATTTCACCCAAAAAATATCAAGCATGAATCACCCATATATCTAAGAAGGGGGTTTACAAATTTGAAGCTCTGATGCCATGTTAGAGTCACTCAAGGACTCAAGCCTATAGGATCACTTGCAAAACCAAGAACAACCTTCTACAAGAGAGAGAAGCAAGAGCATAAATTTGCAATATTAATGGATGCAAGATAATATTAGATAAAATATGATCAATATGCAATACTCAAGATTACAACAGAATTGAAATTGAATAAAATTTACATATGATGCCTTGCTTATAAAGGAAAAGTTGTGAGATAGGATTAGACAAGATCTTGTCATGTGTCTTAATCTTGTACAATGAGACAACTACCTCAACATTATTAAATGATCTAGGAAACAAGAATTAAATGTCATGATAATATAAGATAAGATAAGATCACATGTGTTATGGTGTAAAATTGCACCCTTATGCAATTTCACATAACATTAACCTTTAGTTTAGCTTAATAAGTTGATAATGTAAAAACCCACCCTCCTAGCCTTCATTTGCATCCCTATCTCATTATTTTCTATTGGTGGGGGAATTTTGTCACATGGAAATTTCCACATCACAAAGATGTGTGCACATTGTCTTGATAAGATTCCTAATCTTATGGCCGTTGGGAGTTACACTATTGCTTGTCCATGAAGTGTAATTCCTTTGCAATCATAGGCACGCCCCATAATGGATATTTGGAATGCAATTGATTGTTTGATTCCTTTTATTCTTATTCTATCTCATTCTTACAATTCAATTCCATTCTACTCACTTCTTGTACTTCACTCTCACAATCTCTCCATTCTACCTCTCTACTTGTAGCTCTACACCATGTTTATTGTAGGTCCAAGCTTTCTACAACACATTCTTGCATGATCCTCTCACCTTCGAAGTGCTACTCTTCCATTCAACTTCACCCAACTTGTTGGAGGGAGGGTAACCTTTTAATTTCATTTTATTATCATCTTTGTTGATTAACATATTGTTATCTTACATGCTCTACATCTTCTCTTGTCAATTTCTTTATCTATTTCTCTATATTGTTGTCTATTTGGTTGTCCATGGAGGTGGAAACACCAAAGCAAGGGTTTGACCAAGGCAAGCCTCAAAAAGTAGCCACAATATTTTCTCTATTTTTGTGTGTAGGTTTGTTCATGAGAAGCTTGTGGGAGGCTGGACCTACTATAAGTTAATCCCTTTTCTTTCACTACCTCGTCATTTTATTCAATAGTTAGTTTACTTGTCATTTCACTATTCTTCTTTTTGTACTTCTTTATATTTGGATGCCTTTGAAATGTGGCTGGAGCATTGCACAAACCAAAAGGTAAAACATTGTATGCATAGGTACCCCAAGGACAAGTAAATGTGGTTTTGTCTTGATCTTCAGGGGCGATCTTGATTTGGTTGTAACGATTGAAACCATCAAGAAAGGAGAAATATTTCTTCACTACCAAAGAATCTAAAACTTGGTCAATGAATGGCAATGGAAAATGATCTTTCCCGGTGGCAGTATTGAGTTCCCTGTAGTCAACACAAATTCTCCATTTACCACCCTTTTTAGGTACTATGACTAATGGTGAAACCCACTCACTGTCTGAGATAGGATATATAAATCTTGCATTCAAAAGCTTTTGTAGTTCAACTTTTACAATTTCTCTAAGGGCTGGATTCATATGCCTTTGTGGCTACCTTATGGGTTTGTAGCCATCATTGATGTAAATCTTGTGCATGCATAAGGCAGGATCAATGCCTTTCATATCACTACAATCCCATGCAAAAGTTGTAGCATGTTCCTACAACACAGTATGCAAGGACTTCTATTGTTCATTAGTCAATGCACTATTAACATTTAGCATCTTTCCAAGATTGACCTCTAATTGTATGGACATGTCTTGTACATAGGATAGATCAAGGTTGGGTATGATTGGAAAATATTGTTGGGGAAAAAAAGTATGGATTATCTGGGATACTTCTTGTGAGGAACTAGTAGGTATTATGCTTTCCAAAGGGTCTTGCAAATAGGATAAACAACCCTGCTATTGTGGGTGTTTACCAAAGTCATTTTGTGTGATATGAGCTATCATTTTATGCTCATCTTGAATGTCAAGTAGAGGACTAGGCTCAATGGTCATTAAGGTTTGTAATGAATAGTTGTCCTCATCATCTAGGTTTTGCCAAATGGTCTGCTCAAGGTCTTGATGTGGCTAAGCTAGTGGATAAAGTACTAGATTATTGGTTACAATTTCGTTGGATATGATCATTTTTCCTGATCTACAACATATGAAGGCATCAAATGTGGCTAACCAAGGTCAACCTAAGATCAATGGATAACCATCAAGATTAACTTTGGGCTAAAAAACTATAAAGTCAGCAGGGTAATCCTAGGAATCTAATGCAATTTTAAAGGTCCTCAATAACTCCTTTAGGCTTAACTGTAGACCTATCAGCTAATTGTAAAAATATTTGGTAGGCCTAATATTGGCTAATTGTATTAGCTTCATGGTATCCTTGGTCATCACATTAATTTTAGCATGACCTAGGTATATCAAAGTATTCTTAATAAGAGTTCCATTGATTTTGACATCCACTACTAGACTACCAAGATCCATATATTTGGGAACAATTATATTTCCCAACATTATATCAACAAGATTACCCAAAACATGAACTGTTTGTGGGTCCTTTTTCTTCCTTCCTAGATTCTTAAGGTAAAGATCCCTAATAGTCTTAGTATAAATGGGAATATCTTTGATAGCTTGGATTAAAGGGATTTTAATACTGACATCTTTCAAATGGCCTAAAAGGTTTGTTTTAGCCTATGTGTGTTGTTGTTGGATAGCCAAACGTTTAGGGGATGGAGGCTTCAAATGTGATGTGGGTTGGAGCCCTTGATTGGACTAGGATTCCAAAGGTGGGTATCTAAGGCTTCCCTTGTAGTTTCTTCATCATCTAATTCTATAATTCTAGGGGATGAAGGTCTTGCAAGCTACTTCCCTGATCTGAGATGAAGGTCACTCACCTCTACCCCATATGTGGGGTATTGGACAACTTCATTAGTATAAGCCTGTTGAACATGCTTAGTGTTAGGGTTAGTTGTAGGTTGGATAGGTATTTGAGATGGTTTAGGTGGGTGAGACTGAGGATTTTATGGAGGCATTAGAGTTTGTTGCTGAGGTGGAGCAGGAGGCAACATAGGCTATTGGTAATTCATATTTTGCTGCCATTATTGGCCTTTCTTCCATTGAGGCTGCCATTGATTTTGTTGGGTTGACCATTGTGGATTGTATTTGGAACCCTGAAAGTTTTGTTGTGGCCATGGATTTGGCTATTGATTCCAATTTGACTGGGCTTGTGGCCATGGTTGATAATTTTGCCACTGGTTTGGATTTGCTTGCTAGGGCTAGGTATTCCAAGCAAAAAAGTTTTGATTTCCCATAGGAAAATATGGATTAAAAGTAAGGGGGTCTGGTGGCATACCTTGTCTTTGCTGCCAAGGCCTCCTTTATGTTATGTAGAAAATTTGTCCATCACACCTTCCATTGCCTGGAAATTTGGCTTCTCAACCCTTTCTCGTTGGATACTAGCCACTCTTTTGCACTTTTAATTGACTTTCCTTTGTCTACATCTAGGATAGTACTCAGTGAGCATGGCTTCTACTTCCTCCTGCTTCTTCTTGATATGGAGGGTGTCTAACTGTGTTGCTAGATGATTGATTATATCATGTTTCATGTTGGACAATAAATTACTGATTTCAACTTTAGAAACCCCATTAGAGGACTTACTTGTGATGGATGACCTCTCCCCTCTTGGGTTCCTAGAAAGAGCCTTGGAATAATTTCTATAGACTTTTAAAATTTCTTCAAATGGTTGTTTAGAAATGTCTCCTCCCCTAATAAGGTTGATGGCATCCATATTGTCTTCATTAACGCCCCTTAAAAATACCAACTTAAGGGACTCCTTTGACAATTTATGCTGGGGGTTTTTCTTCAAGGAAAATTGAGACCTTTCAATATAATTTTCTAGTGGATCATCCTCTTTTTGAGACAATGAGAAAATGTCATCTCTTCTTCGGTCTAATCCTCTGCAATAGTCCTTGTATTTTCCAAGAACTTTGTCTTCATAGTTTCCCAATCTGGAACAACACCCTTGCCAAGCCCCATAAACCATCTAAGGGTAAAATCCTTAAGAGTGGCTGGGAAGAGCTTGAGTTGGTGGGCATCAAAAGTGTAATCATAACTTCTACATAAGACATCGAACTCAAAGAGGAAGGTATCTAGTTCATCCGTTACCAAGCCATAAAATATCAGTAATGCTGATGGTGGAATGTTTTTCAGCACAGTAGCTCTGGTTTGATTATTATTAGGAAACTCAAAGGTAGCATGCTCTGGATCACTTGGATCTACCATTATCCCTTTAGTGGATGTGGAAGAAGAAGATGATGATGATGAAGATGAGATGGATGGAAAAGCAGTGTTTACTCTTTCAACATCCTCCGTAGTATAGTCAACAAAACCAAGAGTATCTTCTCTATCTTGAGTGTTTTAAGGGATGAATCTTCCTTGGTTATCTCTCTGCCTCCACATACGGTAAGTTTTTCTTTTTATGGAAATGACCTTGCATAATTTTAGTATAACTCTAGTTTTGGATGATGAAATCTATCAGTCCTAATGTATAATAGAAAATTTTAACTATGAAAGCTTGTAAAAATAGGCCTACAAAGATAACACCATCCTTGACAATAGTGCCAAAAATTTAGAGGCAAACTAATGTGTTATGAACTTGGTAAATTTTACACAATTAAGGGGTGTACCAAATTGAACAATCCTCTTGACATTGCAAGCCTACATTAAATTATCGACCAAGGTGCATAAGCTTATGATGACACTCCACTATATGTGTCTTCATAGGCTTGTACTGACCTAAATTACTCCACTCTAACTATTTAAAACTATTCTACCTTGCTCGAATTAAGAAAATTGTAAGAAAAATAAAAGTAGTTATAGAACCTAGTGGCTACAAGTACCTACAACATAGGCTATAGGTGAATGCTAAAAATTTGCAAATGAAAAATCAATGTGAAACTATTTTAAATGATAAGATAATCAATCCTAATATCTGGAGAACTATGAATTCTATCTCTATTCATGAACAAACATAACTTCTAACTAAGCATAAACACATTTAATTGCAATGCATGTGTAAGATAAAGAAAATAGAGTTAATGAAAGCATATAAATAACTGAAAGATAAATGAAGTGATGAATAATACCTGAGTGGCCAACTGAAAAGGCTACATCACTTAACTAAAAACCAAATCTAATTTAGATTCTCATACATCCATGAATCATACAACTCCATTCATTACACAACACCAGATATCAGACAAAATCCTTCTTCATATTTTATTCCATAAATTCATTGTAACAACATGTCTTTGACAAACTAAAAAATTGGAAAACTAATAACTGTTGGAAATTTGTAGCAAAATCAACTAACTAATCTATGAGCTCATCACTTGAATTTATACAAAATGGGGAGAGTCTTATTCGAACTTCCAACTAACTAACTAACAACAATCATAAATCTCACTCCTAGATACGAGGAGGTGGAATAATGATTTGACTTATTCATCTAACTAGAAAAGAGACCTATTTAGATAAGGACAACTTGCATGTGAAACACATGGATAACTGTCCAACATTCAAGAACAAATATTTCCAACATTTATTTCTTCTATAATGACCATGTTTAGCTCCATAGTTCCCTTCACCTTGATTAGCTCGAACTCAATCCCTTACTCTGCTACTTGATATTCGCTACAAATACTCCTTCCTTGCCACCGTGTGCTAAGTTACAAAAGAGATTAATCCATCCAACACACATATGCAACTAACTACCATGATTAAATCACAACATTCATTCACATACATATATATTAATATTTAATCCATGCAATTATACAAATAGTTTCACCATATTTAATTTTCCCAAATAGGTTCAAGGTGGCAAGGTATGCATAATTGGATAACATACTATGGAGATATTGTCTGAGAGATACTTTAAAATCATATGTAAATTTTCTTAAAAGTATACAAAAAGTAATAAAATGTTGGAAGACTATAATCACTGAGAGGGGGGGGTGAATCAGTGATTCATGTAAGTCACAAACATTTTACAAATCCAAGGATTTAATTGACTTTTGAACCAAAAGATCAAATGACAGTTTATAGAACATATTTGACTTGTGCATGAACAGTATTGTGTTTTCATTAATCATGAATTAAATATATAGACATAACATTAACATAGGTTGAACTTAAGATATTTTACACTTTTATATGTATTAGAGCCCACATTAATAACAAAACTGAGTTTATGCTTGATATTTTGACATAAACATTGGAAGAGATGAAAGAATGATACTTAACAATCATTCAATGCATTTGGTGACACATTGAAACCAGACAGATAAGAAAAAACACACACATAAAATCATCACATAACACAATATATGTCCTGAGTGGAAAATCCTCTTGGGGAATAAAAGCCACTAGAAAAATATTTCTCTTTATTCACTTAGAGCACCAACTCTACAAAGTTTAGGAGCACCAACTCCACAAAGTTCAAGAGCACCAACTCCACAAAATTTAGAAGCACCAACTTCACAAAACTTAGAAGCACCAACTTCATAAGATACAGGAGCACCAACTCCTTTACAATGCATAACAATTATAATATACTATCAATGCCCTAGAAGTGCAATTTGCAGTCCTAGTGTCTCAATAGAAGACTATAAATATTTTCAATAAGCACATTGAAGAATGTTGTATGAGAATGACAACATCTTCCTTAAATACAATAATCTTAGAATCACTGTTATAAATATTTTCAATGCAATACAACTTATGTACAATATCTGTGAAGGATAAGCTTGAAGTCTCATAGTCTTCTTCCAGGTCACCCAAAAAAATTTCTGAAGGTTGTCTTTTAAATACATTGCATGTAATAACCTCTGTATGCAGTTTCAATAATTGTAAACCAACTTAGGTTAGGGTTACACATGAGAAACCCTAAAGAGTCTTTTAAAAAATTATTTAACAAGTTTAAGCAGAGCAAATGAGAGTGATTTTGTTACAGTCCGAGAAGAATCATTTAGAAACCCCAAAGGGTTTTAATCATAATCAACAAAAGTTAAGCCCTTATCAATAATATTTCAAAACCAAAGGTTTACTCGCAAAAACCCGTACATATTTCTTAACCAAAACCACTCTTAACAATATTCCTTAACAAATTGTCTCAAGGCCTGTAAGCATCAAGAGAGTTTTTGCATTACCTAACTACTATGGAAGAAAACTGAACAAATACCATAAAGATCTGTTGAGGAGTTCCATAACTACCCAACTGAAAGATGCCAACAAATCTTCTCTAGTGTATTCAAGCTTTGTCACTTCAAGCTCCCAACAACATTCCACTTGATCATTGCAAACCCTGGACATACTTTCCATGTGATTTTCTACCTATCATTCCCTAATGAGGGCTTTGAAATAATGAAATAAAAAATTCCTTTTATCAAGCTTCGAAAATAAGCTTTTAACCTTTAGTATACCCGAAAGCCTCAGGCTAGGATAAACTTTATGACATATTTTAGCATGCCCGATTCTTTCCAATAGAATTTTTTTTATGTCACTTTGAGTGCCTAATACCTTTGACAAGGTGATTGCTAGCAATGCCATAACTTATAAACCATATAGTAAATCAAAGATCTCACAACCATATAAGATGTTGATTACCTTAGCAAACCATAGAAGTATGTATTGACAATGACACAAAGAAATATGTGTAACGACTTCCTTAAACATTATCATTACATTTGAATGTAACAAGGAATCTTAAGAATCCTTAGCAAAATAATATGAATATACTTGAATCACCTTATTTGATCAATTTGAAATACTTCAAGTGCAAAGACCATAGTGATATCAATGATGCCAACGCAAATTGGGCCAAAAGTCATCTCAAGAAGCCAAATGCAAACATCATTATACAAATCCAGTATAAATATCATGAATGCCTTAAAACAATACAATAGTGCAATAATATGAGATTAATAATGCACTAGTATATCATTTAAAGACAAACTGATAATAACTAACTGAATATACCTATGACTTGTAACCTTGAAGGATCAAACTCAAAATCAACCTATCAAAATGATAAACACTATCAGCATCATCATATATCAAAATTCTGAATCAAAAACCTGTCATTGCATATCATGTAATTGCATATCGTGTAATTGCAACATATCATTCATCAAACACATGTGAATAAACCAACACAACTACATATCATATCATATCATGTAACTACATATTAGAGAACTAGTTTTGTCATCAAGGAAAAAAAATATCATAAACAACTGAAAGCCAACAAACTCCCCTTTTGTCCTTGGTGGAAAAAAACATATCATCTCTCCCCCTTTTTTCCTCAATGACAAAGAATGAAAGAAGAGAATGTGAGATGCCATGAAGATAAACAACTGAGAATCCAACCAATTATCCAACACAATAACTAGCTGCAAGTAGAGCAATATAATGGAAAACTAAATATGCAAGAGATCTGTGAATGAAAAGATATAGAAACAAGCTCCCCCTGTCAAGAAACAATCAACACTGAAAGCATATGTGGCAAAGAATAATGGATTGAACAAATTAGAAGCATGATATCAATCTATCTCTATCTAATGTTACTTTGTGTAAATAGAATAAACATATTCCTTCTTACTCCAGTACTTGAAAATGACTTTTGTCATCTGCTACTATTTTGCACCATGAACCAACAAAGCTCTGTCACATCTCTTTCCAAGAACACAAATCTCACATCCAGATCCTCGAGCCATGCATACTGTGAAGAATGCTATCACTGCCTAGACAGAAGAAGTGCATGTTCACAAGGCTGAGTGTTTAAACTTTCTCAAAGTCAAATGTTGTGCACTAAATATAGTATAAGTAATCACTAGTTCAAGTTTGTCTTGAAAAAAAATGAATCATTGTCAGCATGAAACAAACATCATTAGCACTAACAAGAATGAATCAGATACTGAGTTAAAGAAATCATAACATAAATAAGCAAAGACACTGTCAAGTATATTGTCACTTGCATAACATAATGAAGCTGTCACTTGCTCATTTGATCATTTGATACAAGCACCACTACTAGATCATATGAATGTCATAAATAATCAATAATCCTAACAACTATCCTTGTCCTATCTGTAGAATTCATTTTCCTTGTACTAATCAAAGTCTATTTGCTCACATTTCCTTGAAACACTACTCCCTTTTTGATATAGCATAGTTTTTCTGAGATACACAAACTATTGAGGTGTGAATGAATGTGAATCACCTTATACAAATGAAGACCAACTACCTCACAATTATTACAATCACATGCGAATGACACTATGTAAACTGTCACCATGCATTTCCATAGCCATGTGTCCTCTTTTGTATATAAAAATGATTTGTATTTAACTCATTGTCCACTGTCTTTGAACAATCACTTTTGTCATAGAATGAAAGTATTATAAGGTCTGTCACACCATAATAATTTGCACCACAAAAGGTGAAAGACTGCACCATACATAATTAAAGGTTTGTTGCTCTGCTTTACATACCAATTGCAACAAAAAATCATGAAAACTAATGAAAGTCACTGATATCCTTGGTGAAAATCACTATTAAGAGTCACTATCAAAGTCAACATAGAGATATTTCCCTTTCCTCAAAATACATACAAGTCACCTGTCTAAAGAAGGTATGTCTGAAACAAGAGGTCTACTAGATCATTAAATAACAAAATTTTGCATCAAACCACAATTACATATGATGCTTCTCTGCTAAAGGATTGCTACCTACAACAACACTGTAATGCTACCCCGATTTTGCTACTCAAACATGTTCCTTGCTTTTTAAGTGCTACACTCTTCGATCTTACTTCTTCAAGAATAATAAAAAAATTGTAATGTTCAAACAACAATAAATAGTACTGTCATAAATCACTCTTCTTACCTCTACATTGAACTGTTAGAATAGGTTAAGGTTACAACTGTCAACAATAAACAGACAAATGATCACTTGTTCACTGAAGGAACATTACATAACATCCACAAATTGTCATAGTGTATGATAGTGTCTTGAGGAGAAGTTGACATTCAATAAAATGATTCACTACTGTCAATTGTCAAAGATCAATAACAAAAAACCTTATTCATGCATAGCACTACACCCTAATAATTATGCAAACTTGTTGTCTTTAAGAAGCATCATTCATTTGAATCAAATAGAGTGCACATATCACTTGAGATATCATAGCACACTGTCATCTTAAAATAGATCAGACCAAAACAACACTACAAGGGCACTATTTTCAAGATAATGATTTGAATCGTTAAACACTATCAATTGTAAAGGAAGAATAATCCCTAAAGAAGAATGGTCATTGACCATACACCATAAAATCACTACACTAAAATTTCAACAAACTTTGTCCTATCATTGTCATGAAGGATGTCCTTATTTTCAAATGTCATTCAAATTACAACTAATTAGTTGCATTTTCTTACCAGCTTCTACATTCTTATTTCAAACCCATGTTGAATATAAAAGAATATGCTATTTCTTTTAAAATTCATGTGACGTATCTATGCTTCTACACTTTGCATACATGTTTATCAGGGCACTTGCAACAACAACTTTATATACCCTAATTCAAAGAAGGCTAGTAGGGACTAATAATACACTTGCTAACTGCATTTTCTAGAATTTTTCTCAAAACCTTTTCAAAAAATCTACTTTGTCTTCTTGCATTCACTGCATATCCAAGGTTCACAAGTTTTAGCTTTTAAATGATCACAACAACTTTAACACATACCTATGAAAAAAATCACAATGCTCAACAAGTGATGCTGACATATCCACCATTTGGACACAATCTTTAATAGCACTACACTTACAATCACTACATTGTGCATAATAATACTTACAACTTCCTTGTCTTCTCTAGGGGCTGAAGAGTAAAATGCTAACCTGCTCCCCCTTACCTCATGTTGACTTTCATGCAATAGTTGAAACCTTTTGAGCAATATGCACTAGTTTAGGATTTTCATTCCCTAGGTCTTGTTTTCTTCTCCAAACCTATATGGGCCCTTTCTTTTTCTTACTCAATGCATCTACATTTTTGTTTTTAGATGATGCCTTCAACTTACTCCTACATTGTTGTGCCTTATGCCCAAGGTTATGACACTTAAATCATGTGACATTATAACCAATTAGAGGAGTAAAGGAATCATATTTTCTTGAAATTCCAAAACTTCTATGATCATATCTTCCATACCTCCTACAATTTCTTGTACAATCTCTTGCTCTGTGACCATAAACATGACAAAAATAGCAATAGCCATGAAATTGAGAGTAGTTGCACTTGATAGATGGAGGTATTGATGGCATGTTTTTCCTTCTACCTTCATCAACACATTTATCTTCTGTCTTATTTGTAGGATCAGCAACATGATGACCCAAATCTATCTTCTTTCTTGGTGACTGTTTAACCTTGAAACTATGTCCATCTTTTGTTGCAAATACTATTTCATGTTGAGACTCATCTTGAAATCTTGAACTTTGTCCTTTTTCATAACCTAAACCAAAAATTTCTTTGTGATGCTTTTTCTAATTCAACATCTCATTTAGCTTAATGGTGCTTTGTTCAAACTTCTAATTTCTTTGAATCTCGACACTTTCAAGATCTTTATTTAGAGCAATTACCTCTCCTTCTAGTTTTTGACACTCAATCTTCTTAACTTCCAAATCAAAATTTTTCACATCTACTATCCTTTTATACTCTTGGACTTATAACTTCAGACTAATGATTAATTTGTCTGATTATTGTCTTTTTATTAGCAAATTATTCTCCTCCATCTTTTTTCCTTCTTCAAGTTGATACCTACAATCTCTAACCATTTTTTTCTACATTTTTAAGATCTGTAAGAGTTTTAACCTTAGCCTCCCTTTCTTCTTGGAGTTGCTTCTCTAATTTTTTATTTACCTTTCTAAGCCTCTTAATCTCATCTAGAGTAGAAATAAGTTCTTCCTAAAAATGAATTACTCCCTCAAAATCACTAACACACTCTTCTATATCTGATTCATTCATATTTACTATGAATTCACCAAGTTCTATATTAGATATATTTTCTTCTACAAGATTTTCCTTATTAACACTTATAGAGTCAACTGGCAAAGACTTTTCTTAAGACAATACTTCACTAGACTTGACACTAGTGTTTTTCTTTGGACTTCTATTTCTTTTGCACTTAGCCATGTAGTAAGTCCTCCACAACTAGGAACCCTTTAAGTTGGTTAGACTTATGCAAGGGTCTAGCTCTGATACCACTTGTTGGAAGACTAGAATCACTAAGAGGGGGGTGAATCAATGATTCATGTAAGTCACAAACTTTTTACAAATCCAAGAATTTAATTGACTCTTGAATTGAAAGATCAAATGATAGTTTATAGAATAGATTTGACTTGTGCATGAATAGTATTGTGTTTGCATTAATCATGAATTAAACATATACACATAACATTAAATAGGTTGAACTTAGGATATTTTACACTTTCATTTGTATTGGAGCCCACACTAATAACATAACCTTTTATGCATGATATTTTGACATAAACATTTGCAGAGGTGAAAGACTGATGGTTAAAAACCATTCAAGGAATTTGGTGACACATTGAGACTAGAAAGATAAGAAAAAACACACACATAAAATCATCACATAACACAATATATGTCCTAAGTGGAAAACCCTCTTGGGGAATAAAAACCACTTGAAAAATATTTCTCTTTATTCACTTAGAGCACCAACTCTACAAAGTTTAGGAGCACCAACTCCACAAAGTTTAAGAGCACCAACTCCACAAAGTGTAGAAGCACCAACTCCACAAAATTTAGAAGCACCAACTTCACAAAATTCAAAAGCACCAACTTCAAAGATATAGGAGCACCAACTCCTTTACAATGCATAATAGTTATAGTATATTATCAATAGGTCCTAGAAGTGCAATTTTTAGTCCTAGTGTCTCAATAGAAGACTATAAATATTTTCAGTAAGCACATTGAAGAATGTTAAATGAGAATGACAACATCTTCCTTAAATACAATAATCTTAGAATCACTTTTATAAAGATTTTCAATGCAATATAACTTCTGTACAATATCTGTGAACCTTGATAAGCTTGAAGTCTCATATTCTTCTTCCAAGTCACCCAAAAAAATGTCTGAAGGTTGTCTTTAAAGACATTGTGTGTAATAACCTTTGTATGCAGTTTCAATAACTGTAAACCAACTCAGGTTAGGGTTACAAGTGAGAAAACCTAAAGAGTCTTTTAACAAACTCTTTAACAAGTTTAAGCAGAGCAAATGAGAGTATTTTTGTTGAAGCCCGAGAAGAATCATCTAGAAACCCTAAGGGATTTTAATTATAATCAACAAAAGTTAAGCCCTTATCAATAATATTTCAAAACCAAAGGTTTACTCGCAAAAACCCATACAAATTTTCTTAACCAAAACCACTCTTAACAAATTTCTTAGCAAATTGTCTCAAGGCCCTTAAGCATCAAGAGAGTTTTTGCATTACCTAATTATGGTGGAAGAAAACTAAAAAATTACCATAAAGATTTGTCGAGGAGTTCCATAACTACCCAGCTGAAAGATGCCAACAAATCTTCTCCAGTGTATTCGAGCTTTGCCATTTCAAGTTGCCGACAATATTCCACCTGATCATTGAAAACCTTGGACATACTTTCGATGTGATTTTTCTACATATCATGCCCTAATGAGGGCTTTGAAATAATGAAATAAAAAATTCCTTTTACCAAGCTTTGAAAATAAGCTTTTAACCTTTAGTATACTTGAATCACCTTATTTGATCAATTTGGAATAATTCAAGTACAAAGACCACAGTGATATCAATGATGCCAATGCAAACTAAGGCAACAATCATCTCAAGAAGCCAAATGTAAACATCATTATACAAATCAAGTACACATATCATGACTTCCTTAAAACAATATAGTACTGCAATAATACGAGATTAATAATTTGCACTAATATATGATTCAAAGACAAATTGATAATAACCAATTGAATATACCTTTGACTTGTAACCTTGAAGGATCAAACTAAAAATCAACCTATCAAAATGATAAACACTATTAGCTTAATCATATATCAAAATTCTGAATAAAAAACCTATACCTGCATATCATGTAACTGCATATCGTGTAACTACAACATATCATTCACCAACCACATGTGAATAAACCAATATAACTACATATTATATCATATCATGTAACTGCATATCATATCATACATGTAACTACATAACAAAGAACCGGTTTTGTCATCAAGGACAAACCAATATCATAAACAACTGAAAGCCAACATAAAAAAGATATTCATAACCAGACTCATCACTTGTTTAATTAAATAACCTTAAGTTATTTGATTAAATTCCATTTCACTTCCCCCCTTTCATTAAATCACTTTATTTAATGAATATCATTTAATTCTTCTAAATATTGCATAATTAACATTGTTTTAATTATCAATTACTAATTAATCTAATCCCCCCACGTGTAAGGAATATTCCAAGGGAATATTCCTCCTTTGCACATTCCTCTAAAAGGAATATTCCTATGGAATATTACTTCCCCTTTTTCACATTAAAACTTTGTTTTAGTTTGCTAAATATCTGTTTTCCTCACCCATGAGAATATTCCAAAGAATATTCTCTCTCCTCACCCATTTGAAAAAGGGGAATATTCCTTTTTTGTAAAAAACTTACAAGACTTCTTGTGCAAGTTAACTTACTTGAATTCTTGTGCAAGTTGAAAGTGTGTTTTTGTGGACAAAGGTGAACCCTTGATAACATTGGTATAAATTGCATCTATATTCATAATAACATAGGATAAAATATCAAAAACTAGGTCAACATCACTAATAAAACATAAGTTTAAACCATCATCATCCATATTTATAATAGGTTCCAATAGTCATATTTTTCTTACCATGCATTTTGGGGTTAAACTATTTACACCAATGCATCTAGCTGCGTGGGTGAATACTAGGGGAGGCCCCCTTTTGTTCCCTTAGTCTCATAATGTTTCCAAGCTACATAATATCGAGGAAGTTTGTTAATAGCCCAAAGAGAAAAAAATCTTCCAATCTATGATAAATTAGTTCTTAGAGTTTATGGTTCCTATGAATGTTTTGTCTAGAGCTATAGTTGCATGTGGGGTCCATCCATAATAACCTCTCAATTTTTTCAGCTCAATAGATACATTTGGCCATGCCAAGAATGAATGCATTCTTCCAAAATGCATCTTCTAAGAGTAGCGAAAAAGGTTCCAATAGGATTTTTTTTGTATTTTGTGCATCATGGACCCAAAATAAATGTACTAAAATTTCTAAGAGGGTGGGTGAATTATAGGGGAGGCCCCCATTTATTCCTTCAATCTATTGATCCTTCTAGGCTATAAAATACTGAGACAATCTCTTAAGAGCACTAAGAGAAAAAAATTGCCAATTTGTTATAGAGTTGTTCTCAAAGTTCATGGTGCTTATGAATGTTCCATCTAGAGCTATAGGTAGATGTGTGCACTTTTTCCATAATAACATCTCTTAGTTTTCTTCATATCAACACCATTTGACTGTGCCAAGAATTAATGCATTCTTGCAAAATGCATCATTTGAGAGAAATGAAAAGGTCCTAAGAGACATATTTCAAACTTCATACATCATGGGGCCAAACCAACTACACCATTACATCTAGGTTAGTTAGTGAATGTTAGGGGAAGCCCCTATTCATTCCCCTAGTCTCTCGATCCTTCCAAGCTACATTATACCAAGGTAGTCTCTTAAGAGCCCTAAGAGAAAAAAAAACAAACTTTTACTTGCTTATTATCTCAATTTTTAGCACCTAGGAATGTCTTGTTTGCATATACAAGTGGATTTTTAGTCCCTCTATAATATGCTATGTATTAATAATAAATACATTCTACAAAATACATTGTTTGAGAGCAATGTAAATGTGTCAATAGGTATAATTTTTCTTTCATACATCTTGGGACCAAACTAATTATGTCACCATGTCGAGGTGGGTAGGTGATTGCTATTGGAGGCCTCATTTAATCCCCAATTCTACTGATCCTTCCAAGCTACATTAATTGATGCATTCTCTGAAGAGCCCATAGAGTAAAAAGTTTCCAAACTTTTACTTGCTCATTCTCTCAATCTGTGGTTGTAATAAGTCAATGCATAATTCCAAAATTTCATAATAATTTTGTTATTTCTTTTGAAAATTAACTCACTATATATATATTATCTCATTTATACACTCATATACTTCCATCCATACATGATAGGCATCTACCCAAATGGGGTAGGTACCTATTCGTTAAGAATATAAGTATGCTCTAGTTAGAGACTTAGACTCATTAGGCCCTTCTGAGTCTTGAGTCATTCTCTAAGGACTACACTTAATAGAAGTGTATAGAAGTCATTGTCCTTAGGGTATACGAATAAATTATCTTGAGAACTGCCTTAGAATTTGGCTCTAAGCCTTGGAGAATCAAGCAAAACCATCTAGGTTTCATTCTGAGTATATACACGATTACTTTTTAATCTTGACCTTATAATAGAGTCTTAAACCCAATTCTAATTCAAGGTTTTCTCTTAATTTATTAAGTATTCATTTAATAGCATTAACCAATTATAAGCATGCCCTAATCCATCCTTGAACGCCTGAGTACTAGGAATTTCCTTCATTTCCTAGACTGCCTACGTATCCTTCTTCCAAATGGGATCAAGGTGTAATGTATGTAGTTTTATTTCTATTCTAAGTTGATGTGAAATATTATGTGGGTAAGCAACCCTTTCTAAGACCTCCTTTTCCCCAAATAGATCCTTTGTGATTTCTAGCCACGAAGGGAAGCAATAGTTAAAATTAAATAGTCACCATGACTATTACTTCTTTTCTAAAGCAACTAGTCCCTATTTATGAATAGGTAATAACGCCCTTGAGATAGTGAGAGTTAATTTTCCATTTACACACAAAACAAAATAATAATTATTTTTTGAATCTTTAAGGGGGTTTCTAAGTTGACCAAGGATTTTTAAGTTCATTTGATTTATCTTTTTAGATTATTGATCTAAGAGAGATTACTCATCTCTTGGATTTAAATAAAACCAAAATGTCCCTTATTTCTCCTCAACAATTTAAAGGGATATAGTAGCTCAAGTGCAATGGCTTTACCTATAAACATGAGCCAGAGACATCGTTGATACTAAACATTGTTGGTTTTTGGTTTCAAATCTTGATTAAAGTTTTCTAACTAAGAAAAAAAAAATATATTTTTAATATTAAAACAATTTCCCTTCCACTTTTTGACCACCAATATCCTTAATGAGGTGAGGTGAGAGCATACAATATATGAGATTTTAAAATAAACTTCCTTTTTTTAGAAAAAATTGATTAAATTTGTTAATATTAAACAACTTCCCTTCCACATACTGATCACCAAGATCTTGGTAAGGGCGAGGTGAGAGCATACAGTGTATAGGATTTGATTTAATACCAACAACATCCACTTATTCAATGGGATTAAAATTTTAGAACATTAATGAAATTAAAATAAAGACATACTCTTCCACTTATTCAATGGTAAGTGCGAAACCACTTTTTTGAGTGGGGTAAGTAGTAATAAAAGTAATTCACTATTAAAACTTGTGAGAGGAAGAATTAGATAACTAATGTGTGGATTACTTTCTTCTATAATATTGAGATAATATTAATTGCCTCCTACAAATTAAATGAAACTATATTATTAATCAAACATTAAGATTGGAAAATAAAATAAATAACTCTTCCACTTATTTAGTGGTGAGTGGCATTCCACTTATTCAATGGGGTGAGTAGTGATAAAAGTACATCACAATTTAATGGAAGAAATATGAGCTAATTTTATTCAAAATGATTTAAGGAATGCTAACTATTCATCTTGATATTCAACAAAATATTTAATTATTAATAAAGAAAGGAAAATACATCTTACAATAATATATAACCTATAAAATTTCACAATAGAATACTACTACTAAGTTCTTGTTTTATGCAATATAACAATAATAAGTCCTAATTCTAAGAAAATGTAAAGATCCTTTTTGAATTAACAAATGCAAAATCTTTAGTAATAGGAACAAAAAACTTAATTCAAAATTTAACTAAATAAATACATTTAAACAATAATTATGTAATGAATTTTTTAATGTGTTTATCTAGGCTTTTACATAAATGTTTTTATAGTTTATAAGCTATTATTAGGAATAGATATACAATTATAATTATAAGATAGGGTAAACTCTATTGTGAATATTAAAATAAATTACACAACATTGAAAAAGATGCCAATTAGCACAAAAGAATCCTAATATTATTTAGACATTAAAGATGACATTAGTAACCCCTTTTTAAATGATATCATTACTATACAAAAATAAAGAATATTTCATACTCCATATTAAACTTACAAGTTTCTAAGAGCTCTAAATAATAAGATCTTAGATTCATTGAAGAACTAAGTTGAAGAGATAGATTAGATAAGATGATTTAATATATTCGAACCATCAATATATTTTTTTTTTTATAATGTATATATATACAATTTTTTTTGTTTAAATAATCTATATCTTAGTAATTGATAAAATAAATGAGAACACAATATATATTCATTATTATTAGTACTTGCCCTTAGGCAATACTATTGCAATGAGTTTTCTTTTCACTAGTTAATTAGTTATTAATAAATTGGTTTTCAATCAACCAAAACTAATATTTAAAAATAAAATAAAATAAAATTCATTTTTGTATAGTGAAGTTGTAAAATATTTAACTTTATAAATTATACAAATTATTTCTTATCAATATGATTGGCTCAAAGCTTCGATTTTAAGGAAAAAAATGTCTAACTATTATTTTGCCTATTATTT
>VDFB02373365.1:78979352-79155759 GCA_007258455.2 Sequoia sempervirens
ATATAATGTTAAAATGATATAAACAAATATAATGAACAACTTACCAATGGTCGCATAATCATGGACCTTCTAACGTGACCTACATGTCGGCTCTTACACAATGTTTCTCAGCTGTTGTGATTAAAAGTTGTCTCATCTTTAAGCCCTTGCAATTATTGCAAGGATAATAACATTTCCCATCACCCTTTCTTTTCAATCTAGCCCACAATCTATCAAGTGTCTCTTCATTTTGTTCTGGACTAATATTATCTGACATGATTTTTCTTTACCAAGCTTGACTATTTAGATCTTCAAAAAATATCAAACTCACACTCCAATAATTTTTATTCATAGACAAGTAATCATAATCTAATAATTCCAATATTTTACACCAAAAAAATTTGGCATGCAACCACCCTGCAAAAGAGAAGATAGTCTAAAGTTAATGACCCCAAAAAACACTTTAAAATGCTAATTCCAAAACTTATTAAATTCTGATTTTAATATGATTTCCAACCTAAGACTCCTAAAATTAGAATATTGAACTTGATCACAAAATTCCTACAACAATGGAGGTAGCGAGCTAGTAAGAGCAAGTGACCCATTCCTAAGGAGCAACAAGTCAGAATCATCATTGCTAATGTCAATACGGATTTATCCTTTTAGTTAAAGATGTAATGTGTCACTTCTTATGACAAACTTATCCCTAGGGCCCTCAACATTCATAGAGCCCTAATAAAAAACAACAAAAGCATTGGTAAGAGCATGATTATGGTACAAACCCTAGGCCTCCGTAGAAACATAAACAATAACTATAGCGGATTAGTGAGGTTGCAATACCAGAAAGATTGAGACATTGTAGGTAATAACAAAATCTTGCAATCTAAAGATTGTAGCCAATAACAAGCACACTATGTAGCTTAGTGACATTTGTAAATGCAATCTATGGTAAGAAGAATGAGTCACTTGAGATGATGTCAAAAAGAGGTTGAAGCAATGACAAGATAATAAAGCTCAAACCTTGCATAGTAAAGTGGAGATTTTAACAGTGAGTTTCCTTACCCCCTTGCTGACCTTAAGGGTTTTTCAAATGCTTTTGGTAGTGTTAGACAAGGAAAATGCAATCAGGGAATGACTGTCCAAATGAAGTAACAGTGGTAATCATAGGTTCAATGTTTCTTTTTAGCCATTAATGTATAATGGAGGTAGTGGATTGCATGTTTGAGCAGTGTTTTGAGACTCATCAAAGATGGGAGAATAGTGAATAATACCTTGTGGACTGTGAAGTAGTGTCAATAAGGTTGAAGGATCTTAAGAACTACAATACCATGAAACAATGAGTCCCCTGTAGTAAGTAGGCAGTCTATAGGGCATAGTTTGATTTTATAGAAGGATGCTCATGAAAGGAATCTTCAAGTGATAGTGAGTGAGCTGTTTAAGATTGGTTGAGGGTGCAATACCCAGTCTTAAAGGAAGTTAGTAAAGCAGTAAATGTGCAAGAAAATTGAATCATACACAACAAACAATTCACAATGTTATCTTCCATAATGCCTTGAGTTTGAAGACAAAAATCTCATTGTATCTTCATGATGAAAGTGGTGACCTTAATGGTCAATCACTGGCAACCATGATTTTAAAACATGCTATTGTGCTTATGGAAGCAACATTTTAAGCAAGGCAGTGAGTGGTGGTTTGGAACAATGGCAGGTATGAAGGACTTGCTTTATATGCATACTATGCAGTCTAGCTTAAGACAACATTCTTAAAAGAGATTGAAGGTGGATTATGGAGCTCAAGGGTTATCATAAAAAGGATTAAAGTAAAGATTGAGATCTATTTAAAAGCCACGGTCATGAAGATATTAAAGATGTCACATGCAAAACCCTAGTAGCTGGAGTAATGAATACAATGCCAAAGAGGATAGTGTGCTGGGGCAGATTTAGGAGATCTCTACATTATCTAATTATAGGGAAATACATCATTTATTTATTTTTTTAATTAAAAGAAATCATTCTAAACCCTATATAAGATACATTGATACTTCAAAAGCCTCTGAAGGAATTTGAGATTATGCAAATATATGTCAAGTAACATTCATAAGGTTTAGAAAATCTTGATCACTCTCTAGAATAGCCCATTAAACATGGGTTGTGCTTGAATGCACTACATAATTGATATAACACAACCACTCTGCATATCAACTAGAGTTATAGGCTCTTTATTGCAGCAAGAGGTAATCACTCTTCGATCATGCTATAATTACATCCTAACCTGTTAAACTTGAGACAACCTGAATGCACCCAATGATGATTGACACCTACATTATACAACCTGAATTAACTACATTATATGAGTGCCTCCATTTATATCACAACATAGCCACATTAAACTTGGGTCACACATGAATGCATCCTGTATTTGTTATAGCACAACTGTGCCACATGACCAATAGAGTTATGGATCACATAATTACAGTCACAAGAATCTGTTCCTTGGTTGTGATGTTATGGTGATTCCACACAACAAAATATGGACATGAAATTCTCAAAACCCTTAACCTCTAAAAATGAAATTTGATGAGATGTTGCTTTAAAATATGATTTTCAAATTTGGAACTACAAATCTGACTTCACAACTGAATTCTGCAAAAAAACAATGACTACCCTCAACCTGACGATATCTTCTTGAATTTTTTCTAATTTTTCCCAAGAAAATCGTCCTTAGTTCTCCACAAATTGTCTCAAGTATAGAAAAACACTATCGCAATAAATCAAGTGTGAACTCACTTTTCTTTATGTCGGCCACAATTTGTTTTTTTTCTATTTTTCATGTTTGTCAAAAATTTGACGAAAATGATAGCCGACATTTCAACGAGCCCCAAGTTCATCAAAATTTTGACGAATGTCGGGGATAAACTTTCAAAATTTGAAAATTACACATCAAATTTTACAAGCGCTCGACGAACATCAAATTTTACATATTTCGTCAGACAGTTTCGTCGGATTTTGCAATCAAATGTATTAGTGTGAGGAGTTTGAGGCTCAGGAAGATGAGGAATCTAAAGATTCTTATTTTGAGGTCACAACCTACAAAATGGGGGAAGATGAATTGGAGGAAAAAAAGATGAGGAAGAGGAGGAGCAAGCGGAGCAATATGAGGAAAAGATTGAAGCTGGAAGTGAACAGGATGTCGAGTTTTTTGGATTGGAGAACAAAACTAAACTCTTGAGTAATGAATTTTTAAAAAGTAGACTAACCTTCTTGTAGGTCCAGTTTGAGGATATGGAAAAGGAATTGGTTACTTTGATGAGAGTCACTAACAGGTTGATGAGACGTGTGATGTTGGGAGCTGCATCGGGAGAAACAAAGCTTACTAGAAAATTGAAGAAGTAGGGGAAATATGATGCACTAAAACAACTGGATGAAATAGAGGGACCTGATTGGAATGAATATGTGGCTCTCTTAGGAGAGTACAAGGACCTACTAAAGAAAGCCAGTTAATGGCTTGGCCTATTGTTCTATTTTTTGATGGGTTTTTTGTATTTTACCTATATCTAGGACTGTTTGGCTATTTTCTTTAAGATTTGGTGGAATACCACCTAGTTAATTATGGAATTAATTAATGGTCTCTGTAGTTTAAAGTATGCTGGTATAAACTTGATGTTTTTGATAGATAATGACTGGACTATGGTTATAGTTTTAAATTTGGGCCTGCGAGCCAAGCTGATGTTGTTTTTTGGTTATGGTGGTGGTGCTATTTCCTACATTTGCTGCTCTTTTGATATGCTTTTGTACTATGGGATTAGGGCCCTTCCTTGCTTATCTTATAAAAAACAATGTCTTACTTGGAATAAAACATAATCTAAAATTTGTATTACAAAATAATATCCATAACTATTATTATTTTATTTTTAATTTTTATTAATTTTTTTAATAACATTATTAATATTCTAATGGAAATGAATTCATTAATTTGTAGTTACTAATTAGATTAATTGTTATATTAATTGAATTGTTGTATAAAATTTCATTTGAAATAAAATCTAAATATAATATTAACGTAATTTATAAATGTGTCAAAAAATAAAATAGTTATTGAATTACAAACAAAACAAAAGGAGTCCATAATTGTTCCAAGGAAAAGGTTATGACAGTGACACCCAAGAATGTCCCATTCACACCTACAAGTAGATATTGGCTCGTTCTACAGTACCACATCTCAATTTTGTTCAAATTCAAACCATTTGACCAAACCAACAATAAATCCATTCTTGTAAAATGTGTCATTTAAGAGCAATATGAAGGTGCCAATATGCATATTTTTATTCCACACCTTGTGGGATTGAATCAAATATACTAGCACATCAAGGTGAGAAAGAAAATCGTAATAGAGGCATAAATTCATTCCCTGGTTCTATTTATACTTCCACACTACTTTGCACTAGGTTAGTCTCATAAGAGCTTAAAAGAAAAAAAATACCAATTTTTTTTCTTGCATGTTCTCTCAATTCATGGCACCTAGGGATGTTTGATTTTCACCTACAAGTGTACATCATGTACCTCTATAGTACCCTATCTTATTTTTGGTCAACTCTAGACCATTTGAGCATTCCAAATCATGAATATATTCTTACAAAATACAATTCAAGAGTATTGTAAGGTATCAATAGGCATATTTTTTCTTCTGCACGTTGTGAGACCAAATTGACCACACTAGAACATCAAGGTGGGTGGGAAAATGATACTAAATGGATTGGTTTGTTCCCCAAGTCTCCCAACCCTTTTAGGATATATTACACCAAGGAAGTCTCTTAAGAAATCGAAGAGAAAAAAAAATCCAAACTTTTTTCTATCTATTCTCTCAATTCATGACACCTAGGAATGCCTTTTTTGCACCTACATGTAGACTTGAGTCCCTCTATAATACCTTCTCTCAATTTTGGTCAACTCTAGACTATTTGATCATGACATAAATGAATTTATTCTTAAAAAATTCATCATTTGAGGGTAGTGTAAAGGTTCCAATAGGAATATTTTTTCTTTCACACCTTGTGCAACTAAATTAACTATGCTAACACATCAAGGTGGGTAGGTGAATTCTACTAGAGGCCTTGATTTGTTCCCCAAGTCTTTGATCCTTCCATGATAATTACATCAAGGTATTCAATAAGTACACGTTCTCCTAGGTCAACCACTAGAAAGACTAGGAAAATAATTAAGGACAAGCCTTAGAAATGTAAATGATCCTAAGATGAATATGCTGATCTAGATTCTCATTAAGTGTACTAATAGATCACATATTTTATTTCTTGGGATGAGAGAAGGTAATCAAATATCCAAAAATATGAATTAGATGGAAATTAATTCCTTTAGTTACAAGAACAGCAAATCATAAAAAGATGTGTTTAATCATCTCATAATGGCTAGTGGAATGGGCAATATTTAGCTAACTTTGAATTAAATTTTAATTGAATTTTAAAATTTAAATGGTCAAATTTATGATAATGGGATTGAGCATGTATCTATAGGAATAACCCAAGATATGGAAACAATAAAATTAGGATGGGTAATGGATTTATTTCTTGATAGGTGCATGAATAGGAATTATTAATTCATGGTCTAGGTTAATGCATCAAAATTTGTGCATATATGAATAAGTTGTGTTTAAATGTATGGGGAATGAACCCAACTTCACACAATATTGTGTCATTTATCAATATGTACATGTATTAAGACATTCTCCCAAATGGGAAAAAACTAAATAGAAAATGGATGAGTATACAAATAATAAATGGCTTGAGAAAGTGGAAAATTGTCTATCATGCTTGGTGGTCATGGGATAACAAGGTGCTCAAAGTGGTAAGCTTTCGTTGGATGATGATCCATGTAGTCATGGTGGCAAGTCTCTATATAACATGACACTATCTAAAAGCTCAACATAGGAATGATAATGCCACTATATACCCCTATAATTGGTTGTATATATAGATGCAAGGAATTATAGAAGGGAAAATAGTATGTGAAATGTAAATGTAAACTATACTTGTATGTATGTAAATCATATAAAGCAATAATTTTATAAATGCATTATGTAATAAGAAAGCATATAATGATAAATTATAGAAATTGTATTTAGTTTGTAAGTAAATTTCAAGGTATAGAGGATAATAGGAAATGACCATGCCCCCAAGGTGGTAGGATGAGCACATTATGGGAAAAGGGGCATAAAAGGTGCTTAGTGATAATCATGAGTTTGGGTAGGAAAAATTTAATATGGAAAAAGACATGATGGCATTGAGGGTGATGTAAGTATGAAATGTTAAGAAGGGGAAGACATAACACCCTTTATACAAAGGAATGCCAGTTTATATGTTCTATATTGGTGCCCATGTATCATTGTATGAGCTTTGGATATTCCACCTTGACATCAACATGATCATGGTTCTTATCTTTATCAAGTAGGTCACCATCATTACAACAAAAGTCAAAATTTATCTTCATATATTACTTTTTTTCTTCCTCTTTGCTTTAATTTTTTGTTTCTTATGTTTCTTCTTGGTATTTCTCTGTGCTAGGAGTAAAAAAATGATCATTAGTTGTAACATTAGGTATTTATTGTCTTAGCCATTCTTGTTTCTTAACTTTTCATACAAGAACATAGTGAATGCCTAATTTCATGAATATTATCAATTAGTAAACAAATCCATTTAGGCATACAATGTTATACATATTAAAATAAATATAATGAATTAGTAAACAAATAAATTTATCCATACAATGTTGTATGTTGGTAAAAAATAATGTACAAGAAATCCATATAGGTATAAAAATATATAATATAGTCAATTTTATGAATTGGGATGGAAGAGTCAATGACTCTTTTTCTATCAAGAAGATGAAGATGAAATCAATGTCTATTGCTTTTCTACCTACTGACTTGACCTGCTCTTTAATTTTTTTGGATGCCCACCTAATACAATAAAAAATATTCACATTAATATGAAAAAATGAAATATAAAATGGCATACAAGTGAATAGTCACATACCACAAGTTGAAAATCTACCTCAATTATTTGTTGCTTCCTGTGAGATTTTCTAAATATTCTACCCCAAGATACAAATGACTGAAAGAAAGCAAATACAAAATATGAGAAAGAATAAACTATATTCCTCTCAAGAATGTAAAGCTATAATAAACTTGAGAATTAAGATTACAAAGGAAATACCTTGGTTATATAGGCCAAGGGGAGAGATAGATGTAACTAGATTATACAAATTGTTGTCATCTTGTGAGGTGTGACAACTCATGTCATTAAATCTCAACAACCTTATCCATATGTAAAGTTAAGCTAGTGTGAAGAGGACTTAAGTGGAGAACTAGCTAGGAAATGAACTAGTTGGATAAATTACCCCTTTCACACTAACACCGCCCCTTAAGTGCAACTTAGGGAGAAGTATACAATGCAAAGTTACAAATATGAGTCCCAACTACTAGGCCTAATAAGGTACCCATGTACATAATAACCTCTAAATGATAAAGAAGGAGAAAATCCAGTGGAAAAAAAATCCCTCTCATGAGAGGTTGAATGAAGTAGGTCTAAGTGACCCCCCTAGAAGAGATTTCCCTCACCCCCAAGAGAGATCGAAGATGAACATACTTTCTCTCGATGAAGTGTTTGGTGAGTATATCTACAACCTAATTGAATCTATAAGATAGTAGTGCAAATCAATGACCTACTCCTAAATCAACTCTCAAAGAAAATGCATATGGATCTCAATGTGTTTGGTTTGTTGATGATGGATCAAGTTCTTTGAGATTTGGATGGAACTTTGGTTGTCACAATAGATGATTGATGGCTTCTAAAAGGTGATACCAAGTTCAATGAGGATATTCCAAAGCTAAATAGCCTTAATGGTAGCATTGACAACTCCCTAATACTCAGCCTCAGTTGAAGAAAGAGCAATGGCATGTTGCTTCTTGCTTTGACAACAAATGGGACCAAAACCTTGTAGCTAGAGGTGGACTTGTGATCATTAATATCACCAACCCAATCAAAATTCGTGTATCCAAGTAAGTCTGAACTTGTGCCTACTGCATAGTGAATCCCATGTTGATGAGTGCCCTGGATGTAGTGCAAGCTGTGTTTCACAACTTTCCAATGAAGCTCATGTGGTTCTATCATGAAGCGTGAAACAATGCCAACTACAAAGGAAATGTCAGGTTGAGTATGAGTCAAGTAGATGAGGCTACCAACAAGCTGAGATACAATGTAGCATCAACTATGGGTGTGGAACATTTCACCTCAAGCTTAACTCTAGACATAAAGGGATTCAGGGCAGGCTTACAATCAATCATATGAAAACGTGACAAAAGATCAAGAGCATACTTGGGCTATGTAAGAGAGAGTTCAGAAGAGGTCTGAGTGATCTCCATACCAAGAAAGTAGTGCAAGAGACCCAATTCAGTCATGGAAAATCTATCATGCAAAGCATTCTTCATAGTTGTGATGATGGATGAAGTTCTCCTAGTGACAATCAAGTCATGAACATAGAGAGCCAAGAAGAAAAGAGCATCCTCTTGTCGTAAGATGTAGACATTTAAATATAAGTGGCATATGGAGTATCCAATGTCTAGAGAAGAGAGGAGTCCATTTTTGCATACCAAGCTCATGGAGCCTATTTGAGGCCATAGAGAGAATTCCTAAGTTTGCAAACCAATGAAGAATCTTGAATGAATCCTTGTGGCTGCTCCATATAAATTTCTTCATGTAGATATCTATGAAGAAATGCACACTTCACATCCATTTGATGTACAACCTAGCCATGAGATACAAAAATAGCAAGCAACAAGCAAATGGAGTTCATTTTGGCAACAAGGGCAAAGGTCTCAATGTAGTCAATACTTGGTACTTGAGAGAAACCTTTGGCCACAAGTTATGCTTTATATTTGTCAACTAAGTCATCCACTAAAAATTTGGTTCAATTGATCCACTTACATCGAACCAATTTTCTTCCCTTAGGAAGTGGAACAAGATCCCATGTTTTATTCCACATTAAAAAATTGTACTCTTCCTCCATTATGGAATCCCATTCAACAATACTAGTTGCTTCATGAAATGATTATGGATCTAAAGCTATGGCGATGTAGGAATGTGGAATGTCATGATGTTGTGGCCGAGTCCTAGTATTTGAAGGATCCCCAACTAGAGTGCATGTAGACTAAAGTGTTTGCTGAGCCCAACAAGGCATGGTAGGGGAGAAGGAGGAGATTTTGAAATCTTTTCCAAGAGGAAGATGAATTTTCATGATCAACTCGATGACTAGAGGAAGCTTGAGGAAAATCCCCAAGGTCAAAATCCTCTAATTCCACTATTGAGGAAGGAAGAGTAGAGGATGAGCTAGAAGAGATTTCCTCAAATTGGACACTATGCTCAATGAAGAGCTCATGTGTTTTAGGATCCATTAGTTGATATCCTTTGACACCATTAGGGTAACCAACAAAGATACAAGGCTGACTCTGAGGTTCCAAGGCCTTGCACTTCTTTGAAGGAATATGTGCCCATGATGGGGAGACAAAAACTCTAAAGTGCCCCACAATAGGTTTCCTTCCACACCAAGCTTCAAAGGGAGTGATGCCCTTTAATGCCTTATGTGGAACATTGTTTTGGATGTGAGCAACACAGTTGATAGCTTCTACCCAATATGCAGGTGCAAGGGAGCGAGCATAGATCATGCAACCAACCATCTCTTTTAGGGACCTATTTTCCCTCTCAGCTACACCATTTTGTTGTGGTGTGTAGGCAACATTATGTTGAAGATCAATCCCTTCAAGAGTACATAATTTTGTATATCGATGGTTCACATATTCTCTACCATTATCAGTGCAGAGAATTTTGAAACACTTTCTAGATTGCTTCTCAACATGAGCCTTAAACTCTTGAAATTTATCAAAGAATTCTCCTTTGTTTTGAAGAAAATAGACCCACGTGTATCTGGAATAGTCATCAATGAAGGTGAGCAAATAATGAGCCTTACTGAAAGATAATGATGGAAAAGGACCCTTCAAGTCACTATGAACCAATTCAAGGACTTCTAAAGCCCTCCAAGCCTTCCCTTTGTCAAACTTGTCCTCAAGATGTTTTCCCAAGGCACAACCTGAACATACACCATTAGTAAAATTGATTTGAGGAAGACTCATGACCATTTTATTTTTGCTAAGTTCCTAAAGATAGTGATATTTGAGATGGCCAAACCACCCATGCCATAGTTTACTCACAAAATTTGAATGGGTGAGCAATGCAATGGAATGTGAATTAGGTACAAAATGAGAGAAAGCATACAAGCAAGACTCATGATTTTCCTTATCAATTGCAAGGAGTGCATTATCTTCAAGATTCCTGATGTTGACAGAATCTAGATTGAATTCAACTTTTCTACCATTCTGAGTGATATGGTAGATGGAAAGAAGGTTGGATGACAAATTAGGAATGCATAGGACATTCTCAAATGTACCATTGCCAGTATCAATTGAACCCTTCCTAATTGCATCCACTGGAGAATCATCCCCAATGAGAATGTGGGGTACAGAACAAGGCTCCAACAAAGAAAATTGTTCTTTAATAGAACTCATGTGATGTGATGCACTCGAGTCAAGAATCCATTTTTGTGAAGAATAATCAATAACAAAAAGTGTAGTTGCTTTCCCTTTACCTGATTTGGAAGGAGTAGAGGATTACAAAGCAACAAAAGAAGGTAGATTAATGTTGCTCTTTTTAAATTGATCTGCTTCTCATGACAAGAATGTTCTTCTTGACTACTTTTCTTTCAGTAGTTACAAGTTGGTCTTTCCTTCTTTTGAAAATCTCCATTTGAAGAGGAGTTGGAGTAAACTTTTTTTGTATAAGATGATTATTCTTGATCTCTTTGCGACTTCTTCTTGGACTTCTTTTGTTTGTTTTTCAGGTTTCTTTGATTCTTTTTTATCCTTTGGTTGACTAGCCATCAAAGCTTGTGAGGGTGAAGGCTTAAGAAGGCCCATTGAAAGAAGCTTACCTTGTTCTTGCATCAAAATTTCAGAAAATGAAGCAAAATAAGGTGTAGTGAATGTAGATCCCATTGTCAACCTATGAGTGTGAAAGCTAGAAACAAAAGCTGCAAATTTAGGTCCAAGTTTGTTGAGAGTGTTATAGACAAGTTGAATGTCTTTCTTCTCTAAGCCACATGATTTACATTGTGCTCTAAGGTTATTGACCTTTGTTACATAGTATTGGATGTTGAAAAAAGACTTTGGATCAAGACTCATTAGTTCATTTTCAATTTGATAACCACGAACTTCATCAGTTGTACCATTGTAAGAGAGGGAGACCAACCACATCAAGGCTCTAGGTCATAGAGAGTTGAGAGTGGAGGGCCCTACCCTAATTTACCTCACTCTAAAGGGATGTTTTGGGATAAGGACCGAGAATGAAGAGCACTATGAAGTACTTATGCCACTCTATAGACCTGGATGTCTATTTGGGGCTAGAAGAGCCAGTTTCTAGAGTTCAAATTGTACCTCGAACAACTCTCTATCTGAGGATGGAAACACAAGTCTAGGACGATAGTGTGGTGCATTGGCGTCTCTTTGGCACAATGGCATTTGTACAGACAAAAACATAAAGTACAACAAAGAAACTACCAAAAACCTACTGATAGCCTAGCTAACAGGTTTTAATGAAATAAATAGGACAATAAAGTTTAGAAAGTAAATGCAAAAACTGTAAAATAAGTAGATGAGAACTAGGGTGATGAAAACCAACTCACTAAAACACCAGTTCGCCAATGAGCTCCATACACACGTTCACCTACACACAAGTGAGAAGGGGAAAATTGTTGGGGTTGTATAGGGGTTTACCTCAGTCAAACCCTCACTTTGGTGTTTCCACCTCCATGGATAGCCATAAAGCAATGGAGTAGAAAATATGATAAAGGAGATTGAAAGAAGTACACTAAACACTACAAAAGATAAAGTTACTCTATCAAATAAAAAAGGAAGAATGTGAAGTGTTACCACCTCCACCCAAAGGATCTCAAGGCCAATGAAAGGAGAATGCAAGCAATGAACTTGGAAAAGTCACCACAGCCACAATGGTGATGAAGGGAGGTCTCGCAAGACTCCAAGCTCGCAACTTATGTGGTAGAGCGGCACATCCAAAAGTGAAGTTGATGGAGTTTCTAGCTGCTGCAATGCTCAAATGGACTTGTGAAAAATGGAGAGATTGTTGGAATTGTGAGAAGATGAAGTGAAAAAATGCTTGAGAATGTGAAGAAGTAAGGCCAAAATGGAAGAGAGGGGCCATTTTTTGGGTCGTTTGGTTGCACAGAGGTGTTATAATTCAACCCTAATTAGGTGTGTAACGTTCCTATGGACTATGGACACATGAATATGTTAGGGATGACAACACACCGCGTAGACGTCCACATGCCATGCTCACGTCCTTGACGAAAATTCCCCCACCAACATACAAAACACGTGCCAAGTGGATGCATTCTGGATGGGTGATGTGGAATTTCACCTTCGGATTTGATTTTCTAAGGTGAAGGTATTGAAAATGGGAATTCACACAAGAGTTAAAAATTTGCTCCTATACATTTTTCCCCCACTTTAGCGAGCATGAATATCGATGAGTGTTTAACAAAGTAGATCGAAGAGTTAGAGATGTATACTTGAACCATCAAGGAAGTAGACTGCGATCTGGCGAACTCGATAGCACAAGACAAGCACAAGACTCCACAAGTACTCTCTCTTGAGGAGTTTTGAACAAAAGGACTCCATAGCCTTGCAGAACTATGAAGTTGCACAAAGTACACTAAAGGACCTCAGACCAATGATGGACAAACCTTGTAGGATGTAAGTGCCTCATAGGCTCATAGACCTATAAGAATGCATTACCCCAAGTACTCTCTCATGAAGGAAGCCCA
This sequence comes from Sequoia sempervirens, assembly GCA_007258455.2. Taxonomy (NCBI): domain Eukaryota; kingdom Viridiplantae; phylum Streptophyta; class Pinopsida; order Cupressales; family Cupressaceae; genus Sequoia; species Sequoia sempervirens. The sequence goes on from VDFB02373365.1 coordinate 78,992,291, forward strand.
ATGTAAGGGGACTCAGTAGAGTCTGAATGGAAATCAGCTTCACAGGTGCACTTGCAAAGCAACATGTTAATCCAAAGATAAAATATGTCAGAAAACAAAAAGTTGCCATGTAGGAAAATAGATAGACAGTCAAAAAAATTGAAAATATTTCAAAGGGGTCCCTCAAGAACCCTACAAAAAGAAGAGGGTTCCTCTCAAGGGACGCATTGTTTGAAAGTGTAAGAATATTTTTCGCAAATTTATTCAACATCAAGGAATCCTTTCGAAAGACATTCACTTCATCAAGGAATTCAAAAGGAAGAAAATGTCCCCTTGCAAGGGGAAGGTCAAGGCTTCTCCTGCAGGAAAATTTTCTCCCTCCTCGGAGGAAATTTCTTCAAGTTCTTTCTTTGCGAACCCATGACAAAGGAAACACACTCTGCTAGGGGTCCAAGTTGAGAATGCGATCTTTGAAAAAAGGTTTTGTAAAGATTATTGAGAAAAGATTTATTGGCAACGAATTTGTTTTCTGAAAATTGAAACATTGTGAAAGTAACATTGTCACACATATGAGGGACAACTCAAGCAAATAAGAGAAAAATAAAAATAGCAACATTATGAACAAGGGACACAGGGGTGATATGATATTTCGAGGTTAGAGCTACTCATAAATATATATAAGTATAATAATAGTATATAGATGAACTATCATCAACTCCCTACTATATCAAACCATATGAAGAATGCATGAGAAGATAAAGTAAAAATAAATTGGGTCAACATGGAATGGAAGCCTAAATGCCTCCAACACTTTGCATCATCCCCAATTTGTCGAAAATCAATACACATAATAGAGGAAGAATGATGCTAAAAATAGAGGAAGTTTACGACACATAATCACTCTTGTATCCAAGCACCTATGAAAGTGACGAGGGTCATCCAGGAACACAAAACAAAAGCATGGGGGAACACATCACAACAAACACACTTAATCTAAATGTAAAGAAGAGCCCCCCTAACAATCATCAACCAAGAGGTCATTTTCTTCCAAATCTAGATTGTTATAAGGGGAAGATGGACAAGCCTATAGTGGTGGAATATTAAGGGGAGGCTCTTCCGACCCTCCTACAACAAGGGCTAAGGAAGAAGGCCCTGCAAGGTCTTCTCCACTAGGTTCTTATGGAGCGATGGTCAGTGACTTCATGAAGATTGCTGACAAGGTCGGGACCTTATCCAAAGAGTTGAACATGCACTTTACAAGAGTGCCATGTGGTACCTTAATGGACAGGGAGGACAATGCCCGAGATTCACTGCTTGGTTCATTGAGTGACTTGGGAGTAGTGACAAACTTAGGGGAAGCCAAAACTTGCTCTGTCACTAGGACAAAACAAACTAGCACAAGACCAACCTTTGAAGAAGGTGGGCTCCTCTTACGCCCTCCATTGCTAGAAGGGCCAACCTCCACTTTTTTTTTCGTCGAGGGATGTGAACTCCCCACAGATGAGGTGAGAGGTGTGAAAGATGAGGAGAAAACCAAGGCAGACACCACCAAGGCATTCAACATGTCCACAAGTTTATAGAATTGCAGGATTTATGAGAGGGACATAAAAAGAGGCAGCTCAATCAAAGGAATGATAAACACCTACACATTTTTAGGATCGGGTGCACCCATGCTCACAGTGGGAGCCAACAACAAGATTGGATTCGATTGAATGAAAGTAGAGGGGAGGAGAGAGGAGGACACAACGAGAGGCCTTGAAATAGGGGCGATCAACTCCCCTTCCTTTCTCTATAAAGAAGCTTGCTCATCAACCAAAGCCTTTTGTTGATGCTTGTGTTCACACACGAGGTGGTTTCTATGACTATTTAAGCTAGAGGCTGGGAGTTGCAAAGGGACTAAAGGATCTTGCTCAACCATAGGAGTGTCCATCATAGCTATCTTTGGTGGAAGGAAAAACTCCTAATTGAGAGCAATAGGAAGAGGTTGAGAAACAACGGGGGGAATCGACTCTAGTGCCTTAGGGGCAGGCCTCTTCCCATTTACTGCTTTAGGAGCTGAAGTGGTTGGAGGCCATGAAGGATGAGACATAGAGGATTCCCCGTGGAAACCCTATCTTCTACCGTAAAGGTAGGGCCAAGGTCCAGGAGGCACAGTAGGAAGGTTCAATATCCTGATCTTGGATTTATGCCAAGCATGAACCATCAAACTTCTTATATAGAATCTAGGAGTAGACACCCAAAAATCTTCTTCAAAAAGGGGAGCAAAAGAGGCACCTAAAGGATGAGGAGGCCTCTCCTTTCCCTTTTGAGAAGAGGAGGAATCTTACTGCTACACAACTAGAGGAGTCACTTTCGGCTGTCTCTTGCCCCTGGTCTTATACTTCACATAGTTTTGGTAAAGTAGGTTCGTTCTCGGGGAAAGCAGACTGACTCGGGCAGGCCAAAAATGATCCAATGAATAGCCCCCATAGGATACCAACGACTGATATCTAATGTCATGCACAACGTGCACAACACCTTCGTGGGAGAATTTTAAACATTTATGAATGAAGGAATTGATTCCATTCATGGAAGCTAGCCATGAGATGCCTAGCTTCACTCTAAATAAATCAGATTTTAGAATAATGTGAAAGGTTGTATTCACGGCCTTAGGTCCAACTAGGATGGAAAGAGTTATGGAGCCATATGGCTTGAGAGAGAGGCCATTGTGTGTACAAATGGTAGAATTTGTTTCTTCATACTCCTCCCTTTGCAATGAGTTTAACTGCAGTGTTTCCTTTGTGATAACATTCACTCGACTCGTGGGGTCAACTAGGACCCCTGTCACAATGTTCCCATTGAGGTGAGCGGGAATGTAGAGGGGGGAGGGCTTGTTATTCAAGGGCATGTCCTATGTGGTGAATGTCACATTTGGTGAACTAGTCAAAAGCTGCGGGGAAGGAGTAACCATGACCATATTAATGTACACTGAGGGCTGAGTGGAAGAATCAAAGGGGTTAATAATCAAGTTAGCAGAGTGAGGCAAAAACAAGTCTGTGTAAATCTACAACTCACTATTGGATTTTGCCACCAATTTATTCACATTTTTTGTCATCCCATCAAGATGAATTATACCATCATCGATGTGATCCTGTATCTCATGACGCAGGTGCATACAACGCTTAGTATCATGGCCATTAACCCGATGGTACTAATAGAAGGAATTTGCATCATGCCAATCAGGATAAGGTTCCTTGGGAGGTCGAGAGTTTTCTAAGGTTATGATCTTGTCCTTGAACAACTTTTTCAAGATGGAAGAATAGGATACTACTAAATTTGTAAACTTTTTGTTGCATCTGAGGCCATTATCATTACTCACAACAACTACATTCGCAATAGCCATACCTTTTCTTGAGATAGATACAATGGATTTTCCTTCTGAACGAGAGCATGAGGAGGATCTCCTGAACTAAACTCCTATTTATTGATATTCTTGTAACGTGACACACAAATGCACGAAAGAAGGGTATTTTATAAGGGAAAATTTTTCTTGCAAGGTCTTTGTAGGTTACCTATGAACACCTTCTGCACATCATAATTAGGTAGCAGGTACGAGATATGTGAAAAGAGCGCTTGATGTTGTGCTATGAAATCAATTATCTTCTCGTTATCCCCTACTTACATTGGAAAAGATCCGAGAAGGCATCTTCAGACCGATGTTAGCTTGGAATTGTTAGAGAAACTGATTCACAAGTTGATAAAATGAAAATATAGAATTGTCGGGCAAGGAAAGGTACCACTCGAGTGTTGTATCCTTGAGAGATCGAGGAAATAATTTCTCCATCAATGTGTCGTGATGGAAGAAGTCTGTACGCATGGTATTAAAGGTGGACACATGTGTTTGTGGGTCCCCTATGCCACCATACTTCTCAAACTTAGAAATCTCCATTCCTTGCAGGAAGGGAGTACTCAAGATTGCTACTGACAATGGGCTATGTCAAAAAAAAGGATGAAAGATAGGCTGGTCAAAGGCCTCGGAAAGGCTCACTAGTTGGCTTTGCATTCGATCCATGTTTTGAAGAAGGGTGTTCAAAACAAGGTTAGAAGATGACAAAGGACCAGTGGAACCTCCAGAACCACCTCTGGAGCCACCACTATGACCACCGCTAGAGGCACCACCTCCACTACCGAAACCACTAGCATGACCTCCACCAAAGCCTCCTCTACTAGTACCACCTCCACTACTAAAGCCACCACCACCCATTCCACCTGAGCCCCCACCACCAAGGGTAGTAAGAGGGGTGAAATTGAACCCAAGGGGAATTTTACTCACCTTGAGAGTGTCAAGCCTTTGGGAAGCAGAAGACACACTAATCGAGGTCCCTATTTTGACCATGCACACAAACATGGTAGGCATTAAAATGCCTATTTGTCTTTCATAGGCATCAAGCACTTCTCCTTGGGTAGTACCTGATCTAGGCTTATATGAAGGGATATAAGCTTTGGTTAGATCAACAAAGCCTCGTAGAAATTCTATTCTTGTTCGATCCTTCCCTAAAAAATGTCTCACCTTGCCAATAAGCCTAGCAGCTCTTGCCATGCTCTGTAATTTCTCTAAATGATTCACAAGGTCTAGCAATCTATTATCTAATGCCATAAGGTTTTATACAGGAATACACACAACATCATCATTGTCTATGGACGAAGCCATAGGAGATGCTATGTGGGTAGGCACGCGAGTGGTTTCTTCTATGAAACCCATCTCAATAGTATAACTTATGGGAAGACCAGTGGTACGATTATTAGCTATACCAATGGAAAAATTGGAGACGAAGCTAGAAGTGACCTTCATCTTTTCTATCAGAAAGTGTTACATGCTTCTCCTAACAACATACCTAGAAGTTGTGGACTAGGTTGTGATGCTCATAAACCTTCACAACACTCAGGGTTACAACAACCACGAGGCATAGGAGATAAAGTCTCAACATAGACGAATGGATAGACATTGTTCATGTCGAGTTCACCAAAAATGTAAGAGAGGGGGACCAACCACGTCAAGGCTCTAGGTCACAGAGAGTCGAGAGAAGAGGGCTTCCCTAACTTACCTCACTCTAAAGGGATGTTTTTCAGATGAGAACTAAGAATGAAGAGAACTATGAAGTACTTATGTCACTCTACAAACTTGGATGTCTATTTGGGGCTAGACGAGCTGGTTTCTAGGGTCTAAACTATAGCTCAGACAACTCTCTATCTAAGGATTGCAGCATGGGTCTAGGACGACAGCACGACACATTGGCATCTCTCTAATGCATTAGCATCTAGAGGGCCAAAAAATATAAAGTACAATAGAGAAACTACCAAAAACCTACTGACAACCTAGCTAACAGGTTTTAATGAAATAAACAATACAATAAAGTGCGAAAAGTAAATGCGGAAATAGTAAAATAAGTAGATGAGAACTAGGGTGATGAAAACCAATTCACTAAAATGCTAATTCACTAGCAAGCTCCACACAAACATTCACTTACACACAAGTGAGAAGGGGAAAATTGTTGGGGTTGTATAGGGGTTTTCCTTAGTCAAACCCCCACTTTGGTGTTTCCACCTCCATGGACAACCATAAAGCAACAGAGTATAAAATATGATAAAGGAGATTGAAAGTACACTAAACACTACAAAAGATAAAGTTACTCTATCAAATCACAAAGGAAGAATGTGAAGTGTTACCACCTCCACCCAAAGGATCTCAAGGCCAATGAAAGGAGAATGCAAGCAATGAACTTAACAAAGTCACCACAACCCATAATGGTGATGAAGGGAGGTCTCACAAGACTCCAAGCTCGCAACTTCTATGGTAGAGGGACATGTACAAAAGTGAAGTTGATGGATTTTCTAGCTACTACAATGCTCAAATAGACTTGTGAAAAATGGAGAGATTGTTGGAATTGTGAGAAGATGAAGTGAAAAAATGCTTGAGAATGTGAAGAAGCTTGAATGAATGTCTAAGAGATGAAGTGAATGTGAAATGAATGCTTTTGAAGGCCAAAATGGAAGAGAGGAGCCATTTTTTGGGTTGGTTGGTCGCACAAAGGCGTTACAATTCAACCCCAATTTGGTGTGTAATGTCCTTGTGGACTTTGGATGTAGGAATTTTTCAAGATGGTAGCGTGCCGTGTAGAAGTCCATGCATCACGCTTGTGTCCCTGATGAAAATTCCAACACACAAAACATGTGCCAAGTGGATGCATTCTGGATGGGTGATGTGGAATTTTTCCTTCGGATTTGATATTCTAAGGTGAGGGTATGTCAAAGGGGAATTTACACAAGGGGTGCAAATTCGCTCCTATACAACCATACATAGTTTTTAATTTATTCCATGCATCATGTGAATCTTTACATTCTTTAATTTGAAACATTATATCAAGAGAAACTAAACTCCTTAGACAACCAAAAGCTTTTGTACGTTAAAACATCCACAGTAGTTTTTCCTTATCATTTATGGGTTCAGTTACCTTCTTCTCAACATAAGGTTTATATCCTAGTTGCATTAAGGCATTTCATGTATTTTGATGTCATGTGTTGTTGTATGGTGTTAGCAATGGAAACTTAAGTGTACCCATTGTGAAGGAAAAGTAGAGCACAAAGTATAAGAGATGTTCGAGCACAAAGACAACAAGTGACCCCCCTTCTTTACTCAATCTAAGAACCCCCCTGAGAAAAATTATTTGGCACTTTATATTTGGTGCAAATTACAAATTTGTGGACTTCATTACTTTCACAAATCCTCAAGAATGAGCATATGTGGAAAGTATATTTTTGGTACAATTTTGTATGAAACAAACATCACTGCAAAATATATGAGAAATCAAGCACTTTCAAAAAAATAATCAGCTCAATCTAAGCCCGTATGCAAAAGTTATGCAACTTTGAAGTTTTAAAAAATGAGAACAATGAGGTTTTCTATCTAAGAATTAGCAAATTCTAAAAAATCCCATGTGCCAAAAATTGAAATTGTCTTCACTAATGCATAGAGCACGAAAAATTAGCCCAAATAAATTTTTTTTCCCTAAATTTGGAGCTCGAGAACCTGAGTTATAAGCCTTCAAAGTTGGCCTTCAAAAACCAACTTATCAAGGGAGAGGGGGTGTGAAAAACTCCTGCCAATTTTAGTGGAATTTCCACCAAAGTTAGTGGTCTACCAAAGTTAGATGGTCGCCAACTATGTTAAAAATCTGCCAAAGATGATATTCCGCTAGATAAAATTAGCTGACCTCTAGTTTAGTTGTATGCTAAATTCTCCTCTAAATTTGGTGGCTATGAGATTTTTTATATTTTTTAATTAAAAAATTATTAAATGTGAGCCATATTTTTTAAAGTGTTGGAAAAATTAAAAAAAATATATTTTTTAACATTTAAAAAACATTAAAAAAATATTAAAAATTGTCTACTAAATTATTTGTGTCGGCAGAATTGTAAAATATTATATATATATATATATATATTTTTAAATTCTAGATATATTTTTTTGTTTGTTTAAAAAACAAAACAAAAAAAAATATTTTAAAACAAAAAATATTATATTTTTTAAAACTGGTTTGTTCATGGGGGTCAAATGGCTCCTTGGACAAAACAAATTTGCCTAACTTGGCAACTTTGTCCAAAATTGATGTTTTGACAGTCAATTTTATGGTTTTTGGGTCTTCTGAGCACAATGGTAGGGTCAAATTTGACCAAAAATGCTTTGAAATGATGGCTCCTTGTTGGATTTGGCAATGAACCTCCCACTTCAAATTGTTGTAGATCTAGCCTTCGATGTCCATTTCAGGTGAAATAAAGGGCAGATCTAACTGTCTCAGCTGCTTTGGAATCAATGATGAGCTTAGAATCTCTCCAAGAAGCTTTAGAGGACCTGCAACTGGAAATCCAATGTATGAACCCCCCAAAAATTTGATATTTTCTTCACACTTTTTTGATTCTTCAGATCATCCAAGGATGCAAGAGAAGAGCTTACTCGGTGCTTTGAAAAAATAATTCTATACTATCAGATTTCCTAAAAGATTACTAACCCACAACTCATTTTTGCTTTGAACCATGTGAGATTTTCTAACTAGACTACCCCAAGATATAAATGACTAAAGGAAAAAAAATACATAAATATGAGAAAGAATAAACTATATTCCTCTCAAGAATGCAAAAAAGCTATAATCAACTTGTGAATTAAGATTGCAAAGGAAATGTCTTGGTTATATAGACCAAGGTGAGAGATAGATGTAACCAGATTATGACAAGTGTTGTCATCCTGTGAGGTGTGACAACTCATGCCATTAAAGCTCAACAACCTTATCCCTATGTAAAGTTAAGCTAGGGTGAAGAACACTTAATTGGAGAACTAGCTAGGAAATGAACTAGTTAGATTGTGAATGAGAGATAAACTTGGGCTAAACATGAACAAAACACACAAGAATTATTCATATTAGTAGGTTAAATCACATTCCCTATGAAATACTTGGAGATACAAAGCAATAAAAATATGAACAAAAAGCATGAACTATCAAACAATGCATGCATGAAATCTTATATAAGTACTCCAAACCTCATCCCATAGGGGGATTGGTGCCAAATTGATGTGGAATATGGCCCTTTCCCAATCTCTTCTTGGATAAGCTTCAAGATTTGTATGCAGATGTGATGAATTTGATACCAAATGATGATAAGTTCAAGCTAAGGTAGTGAAAATGCATGTAGATCTAGATAAAAATAGTTATAATGACTTTGCATGAAAAGGCGAATCCATTTCTCATAGAAGTGCCTTCTATTTATAGGAAGAAAGGGTTAGAAGAAGGGTGAAAAATAAGCAATGTGAGACTAAATGTAGGATCATTAGCCTTGTGACAATCTTGAAGCTTATCCAACAAGGCTAAGTGTCACAAGGCTAAGAGAAGCAATGGGGATATGTGCTCACACATGTGTGTGCACATTTTGGGAAAAGAGATGTAAGAGGGAGTTAAGGCATATGGTTGGAATAATTTAAGAATGTGGGTGGGGATGTAAGGGCATGTAAGAGAAGTAAATGCCCTTGTAAGAGACAAGATGGCTTGCAAGAGCCATTGAATTCCTTTGTAAGAGCTATTAAAAGACTTTGTAAGAGCTATTAAAAGCTTGGGAGGGAAAGTCAAAGAGGGGAGTAAATAGAGGAATATTCCATGAGAATATCCTTTTGTGAGGAAAATAGACATTTAATTAATTTGTAAAAATTAATTACTTGTGCAAGTAGGGTTAATAAATCATAAGTGTATTTAACCTTGGTGGGGTTAAAAGCTAGAGGATTGGCTAATGAAGATTAGTAGGTGGTTTAAGGTTAATTAATCTAGAATTAATTTATCATAGTTGGGTTAGGGGTTTTAGAAGAATATGACATTTTAATTAAATAGTTATATTTATTTAATCAAATGAGAAGACAGGGGTTTTAATTAAATGATTTACATTATTTAATTAAATGGGATGAAAATTGGTAAGAAAGGGGATTAACTAATCCAATAAAATCAATTGTTTGATTAATAAGATAAAATGATGAATTTAATTAAACAATATAGAATATTTAATTAAATAATTAGTTAGAGGTGATTTGGGATGAAACGATGTTAATAATCATATTCAGATGCGTAATATTGATTAGAAATATTTAAGTGTCTACATTTTTCCCCTCTTTGAAGTGAGGTACCTGTTACATTGGTTCAAAGACTGTTGCTTCTTAGGATCAATGATATTGTCAAGATCAAAATTTAAAAAATTCCTAATTTTTTTAGATGCCCCACTGCTGCCCCAGCATAAGGAATTATGTTGGTACACTGTCCCCTTAAGAGACCAGGAAAAAATTTTAATTTTCAAGTCGAGATCATGACAAAGGTTCAAGATCAGTTCAATTTAAAGAGGACTAGAGAGCTCATATGTCTGCTGTATACAGATTTGATGATGTATAGACAATCATTGGCCATGAGTAGGCTCATGTATATTTTGATATATCACACATATTCAACACTTGGTAGAACTGTTAATAAAGATAGAAGAATAAGGAGAATAAGATGGATAGATTAACCATTGATTGTGAGATTGATTCAAAAGTCCAACAAGTCTATGATTCCTAGGGACTTTATTAGATATGGTGATGAGAGATGATGATTTGATTATTTAGGGATTGGGACACGAATAACACAATATTCCTTATGTTCGATAAAACACACAGATACAATGCATCAAGGTATGGACAACTAGGATGGCATGGTATCTAGTGCAATGAACTTTGACTCGACAAATAGATAGGAGTATTCTTGTTCACACCTGACATACAAAAACCTTGCTAGGATGTACTTCAAAAGCTTCAAACATCTCAGACCAAAACACAGAGAGGCATAACCTACCAATGTAATAGTCAACAAGTTTCCCAAGACACATCCATACACACCTAGCAAAGCAAGTATTCACCAAGGTTATATTACAAGAACATCCAACAAGCACAACAATCGAAAGATAATGATCAATGCCACATTCCTTTCTCTCAAAATCATTTTGATAGACATCATCGAGAGGTAATTGGAATGAGCATAATAAGATAAATCATAAGAAAAGATCAAGCAAACAAAAGTGTCAATGTTCTTCAATACCTCTAGCCAAAGGGTTGTGTGTGTGAGGATAATCTAATCCAAAGTGACATCCAAAATGACGCCCATTGTTGGAAAGATAAATCCTAGGACATACATTGTATATGATGATGATGGATGACTAGTTGTTTGAAAATGACATTGATATAAAGCTTGATTGACATGTTTGCTAAAAAGATCAAGAGTTTAATTTTGCATTTAAAAGTTTGTTGTTTCAATTTTAATTTTGCGTTTGAAGTTTACTTTTGTTTATTGTTGTGGTTGTTTCTATTTGTATTGCAAAAGGTTGATGATGACAATCATTTTATTATGGATGGGAGTTTATTGTGAGTGAAAGCAAAATGGGATGGGTGGTTTTTTGATTTTTTAGAATTTTTCAATATTTTTGGTGTTTTCACAATGTTCTAAGGTTATTTTTTATTTTGGGGATATTTAAATGTTTTAATTTAAAATTTTTTGAATGTTTTTGAGTTTCTTGAGATTTATGCATTTTTTGTGCTTTTTTGTTTTTGTGTCTTGAGGGCTCATTAATGATGGCCTTGCCTATGTTTAAGCTCAGAGACGACGTAGTTCAACAACCAAGTTGTTGACATTTTCTAACTTTTTGACTTGTTTAGGAATTTTGATATGATTTTTTTTGAATTTTTGCATGATCTTGACAATTTAGATATGGATATGTGTGATGATATCAATGATATATTTTGGGATTTTATTGAAAACCAAGCTAGGGTTGATTTATCTAATTGATGGATTGATTATGATGAAATTGTTGAGGATACACAACAATGCAAGAATAGTGTTTAAGCAACACGAGGATTGGGAAGGATATCCCAAGATGATGATGGATTTATTGGATTTGATTGATCAATATTTTGAAGCTCCATTTGGAAAAAAAATTTGTTTGAATGATTTGATGTGATGTTGAGTGCAAATTAGATGCAACTAATATTGATTGTTTGGATTGATGTTCGATGAAAGATAAAGTTGGATAAGGAACATATTCTAGTCAAAATATGCCATGGGATAGGGATTTATATTTTTTCTCACATATGCTTTGACCAATTTGATTTCACATTTTCCAATGTTTGGATCGCCACATAAGTAAGAACATATATATCAAGATTTATTCCCAAAGCAAGATGTAAATATCTACCCCTAGTGTCTAGAAATGTGTGGAATGCCATGGGTGGATGCTTGGATAGATATATGGATGGATGGATATGGTAAGCATGCAAAGGATTCCAAGGATTATCTTGTGATAAGATAAGGTGTTCGAATAGAGGATGCTCATTTGGATAATGCTTCATATCTCAGATAAGTTTGGGTAGGATAGGATCAATGATAATGACCCATGTCAAGATGTTTACCATAAGCAAGTGCAAAAGTGTATGCCAAACTTTTATCAAGATCAAGATAATTTGGAATATGGATGTAGATGGATAAAAATGGATTTGGATAAATGGTTCATGAATGAATGGATTTATTATGGATAAGATGGATGGAATGTTGAATTTATTATGAATTCAAGATAAGATGTCTTCACCTAAATTAGCTCACACAGATGCTCAGTTCTACACATGACACCTATTTTCTAGGTTTTCATCATGGTACTTGCCCAAAGTGCCACCGTAGTGGTTTTCACTGGAGGACAATTTTTATCTTTACTATTTTCTTGATTTGTTGATTTTTTTTATTTTTCTAAAATATCTATGCTCATGTTGAGCCACTTGGTAGTACTGACGTTGATGCTTCTATCATAATGTGCCATCAATATCCTACTTGAAGAAGTTGTTTTGCTAAGATATGTGCGCTTGAATGCAACTTTTGAGAATTATGTTATTTGCTGATACAAATGTTAAATTTGTCTTTGTGCACACATCGCAATAGGATGCCTTCTAAATCCTTATGATGAAGGGTGGCTGCCAATACATAGTCAATGTGAGAATTGGATATCATGCATGAAGGAGTGGATGGTGGAGTGTGTTTAAGAATATGAGATGGATTGGTTGACAACTTGGAACCTTTGACTCTCCAAACTCAGAAAGATGAGAAATGATAGGTGGATACAAAAGTGTGTTTGGAATTAGGATCAACTACATGATTTAATTTATACGTTGCTTGAGAAGCCTACTTTTGCATTTGTGGCCGTCTTTCATGGATACATTTCTCTTTTTAATTTTTCCCCATAGTTTCTTTGACTGATGGATTTGGATAGGGATGATCTATCTTTGTATTTTTTGGTATCCATGTGTATTTGATTTGTTCATTATATGCTTCCCAACTTCTTTTTCTTTGATAAAATTCTTCATTCTCTGATTCAAATATTTCTTTCGATGTTGGTCCCAATTCATGGATGGGGTAATGGGTGGATGAAGATTCGTGAGGTGGTTAGTTGTAGCATTGGGATTGGTTTCATCATAAGGATTCTTCATGCTCCTTATGTTGACGTTTGTGTGAGATGAAGTTTCCCCCAGTATTGTGGAACTAGTACCTTCATGCTTTGATTCCATTGAATTTTGAGATCTCCTATTTAGCAAGCATTCTCTGATAAATGACCACTACGATGATGTTATTTCAATTTGTTGCTCTATTAACTCTAAAATATCCTATTTGGTCTGACCTATTTCCTTGAGTGGATAATGCTAGATATCCTCAATCTGAATTTGGGATATATGTGATCTTGATGTTGACAACTCAGCCTGACTGTAGCAACAAATAACCTCCTACTCTTGTGTAATAATGTCAAGAGTAAAGGAATCTTGTTCTGAATGAAGATCATCTACATGTCCATCCAAAGAAAGCATCTCATGGGTGATGGAGGAGTATGTGCTATATGGATATGATCATCATTTGTGACATATTTATAGATTGGAGAATGCTCATTAGATCATTGTAGCATCTTGGAGATACAAATTCTTGATCTTGATTAATTTTGGAATTACTTTCAACGTGATTTGGATCAAGTTCTTGACATGGGTCAATTTCAAAGGATGGATTGCTTACAAAGGGTTCTTGGATATCTTCATTAGGCATGGGAAGTGGCTCAGTATCCTATTGATCTTTGAGTGAATTTGGATCAAGTATCAAGTTGAGGATTCCTTCAATATCTACAACCATGAGGTCAAAGGATGTCAATGTCTTAGAAAGGATTGCTAGACTTTGGTGAAAGATGTTGATCATTCTTTGGAATAAATTCTTGAGATATGTCCTCTAACTCATTAGGTGATGTAAATACATTGTCAAAATGATCATTGGTGAATGGATTGTGAATTTTATCTTCAAAAATGATGGTGGAGATATTTTCAATGTTTTCAATCATAAGATCAAATGATGTTAACGCTTCTTGAAATGGATCATTGTTAGATATTGTTGATGGGTTTTGATCATGATTAAAAACTGACTCGTGATGTATGTTGATTTGATCATTGGATGAGGTAGAAACATATTCAAGGTTCTCATTGATGGATAGATCTTGATCATTGTTTTCAGTAATTGTGGTGGAGAGATTATCACTTCTATCATTAGTGGTTGAATCTTGATCATTTTCCTTAACAATTATTTTTCCTTGATTGAGAAGGTCTTGGATGAGATCTTTGAGTTGAATACAGTTTGATGTTTTACGAAAAATTTCTCTATGATACTCACAATAAGCTTTGCTCTTATTCCAAGAGAGGTTTATGATAGAGTGGTAGGCACTTATTTTTGGAAGGGTGATGAGTTTTTCATTAACTAGTTTGTTTAATGTCAATTCAATTGGCTCTCCCAGAGGAGTGTATTCACATTTGTTATCTTATGAGATTTGTGCTTGTTGAGATTGATCTAGTTGTGATTGATCTTGGAGATGTGGTGATTGATCTTGTTGTTGAGGTTGTTGATTTTGATATCCAACTTCTTGGTATTGAAGATGTTGTTCTTGATGTGGTTGTGGACACAACTCAATGTTTTGATGACATGATTTAACCAATGGGGGAGTGTGTCGATTTTGGAGTGGATATGTCTCTTAGCACAATGAATCAACTATTTTGGTAAGTGAAGCAATTTGATGTCACAAAATTTGATCTTTATTTTTATTTTGATAACCTTGATATAGTTGGTTTGGTTGTTGGTCAAGCATATTTGGAATATACACTTGTGGTATTTGTACATGATCACGCACAAATTAATTTTGGACAATGTTCTAATTTGGGATGATGCCTAGATTTTGCATTATAGGTTGGCATTGAACATTGTTGTGGTTGGGAAACACATTTCTTTGATTTAGGCAACCTTGATTTTGCATGGTGTTACCTTGATTTGGATCAATACATTGAGTTGTCAACATATTATTTGGATTTTGAACAACATTGGTGTGATTTACTAACATATCTATCCCATAGTTCACCAAGTGTGGATTTGATATGTTCATGTTTGATAAGTTTGTATTTGGTATATTCACATTTGGAATGTATTGATTTGATAGGATAACGTTGTTTTGTTGAAGACTCATGTATTGATCATTCAGTCGATAGATTTGTAGGTTTTGAATTTGATTTAAATATACCATAGGGAAAGGTGTTCCAAAATCTAGATTGGGAATACTCACATTTTTTTTATCATTGAGGTTTGTAAGATATAATGCTCCCATGTGTGAATTGTATAAATGTGAGTTTCGATAATCAATTAGTATTGTAAGGCTTTGAAAGTTTGGTTGATTTAGATCACTCATGATGTATGAATCAAGTTTATATTCCATGTTTTTCTTGTGTTGTGATCTTGTTGACATCTAAGGAATTTAGGACCAATGATGAGATGAAGGATGAAAGGGTGAGTGATACAGATGATGAACTTTAAAACTTTGTACAATACTAGACTTAGGATTTGATGTTTTGATGTTTAAGGATTGATAATGAACTCATGAACCCTAAGATAGACTTGTGACCTAAGGATAAATTTGTTCAAAATGGATTTGTTTTTCTAATTTAACTAAGTGTATGAAAAAGGATGCATTCCCACACACTTAGCTAAACATGGTGATTTGGTTTGATTTGATGAATCTTACCCAAGTCTAGGAGGATGGTGTATCAAAAGTTTTGAAGTTGTTTGTGAGATGAAAATGAAAAATGTTTTGGTGTGGATGGAAAGATTGATTTGATCTTAAATGAACCTAAGAGGGACTTGTTTACAAGACCAAGGTGTTGAAGGACATGTTTTTCCCTAAGAGTATTTCAAACCAAAAGATCATTGTTTTCTTGGAAGACCATATTTTTTGAACAAAAGATGAACATGCACTTTGTGTGGGGTTCAATTGATTTAATCTTTAATTAATGAATTGCTTTTACCACATCCAATGTCTTGATTAAGTTTTCAAACTAAATGTCTACAAATTTAATATCTTTCATCCACACAACACAACATGTGGAGATCAAGAGGCTAAAGCTATAGTTCCCTAGGTTTACTTTGGAATTGTGTGAATTAAGATATAAGTCCAAATATTTAGAAGCCTCTAAAGATAAGATATCCTTAGGGACAAGTAGTCTTTTCAAAGGTATTCACACCAAGTCCAAAGGGTTTGAAATATCAATGATTGTTCATTGTTTGTTTTTTGTTATTTTGGATCCAAGCAATGTGTTTTGATAGATCACAAAAGACAATCTTTACAACCTAGAAAAGGTATGTATCTTTGACAATGGGCTTACCTCATGCCCCGAAGGGATGATTTTACATGCAATATATGGAGTGTAGAGGTATGTTAAGAATGAACTCTTAAGCTCTACACCTCAACCAAAAAGTGGACTTGGTAAGTAGATTTTTAGAAGTAAATTCCAATACACCATTATCAAGGAATGTTTCAAAAAACAAGGGTGGCCTCTACACAAAAGTTTCTAATGACAACTGAGAGCACCATATGGACACTACTATCTACCTGCCACTTAAGGCATTATAATATTCCCTTCCACTTTCAGAGATGGATTAGGTGCAGTATGTTGTCACTTGAGATTGAAGCTACTTTCATTACAATTTCACAACCTTTATTTAAAGCCCACCAGTAAATGTGCTTGCAAGAATCACTAGAAGTTCTTTGTTGCAGGATGTGTCTCCTAGCAGGTTCTCTCTTAAGGGTGACTCAAAAAAATAATTTTTTTTAACCTTAAAGTGTTTCTCTTCACCCAAGATTACATGAGGTGCAAGGGGAGAGGATACACACTTAAAATTCCACACAAGCAAGATCACTCACACAAGTCACTAGTTCTTTTTAATCCTTCAAAGAAATGATGAATTCTTTTAAAGCACCAACTAAATGTGAAGTTGTTTTGTTCAATTTTAACCAAGATTGTAATGACTAGTAAGTGAAGGGTTTCAATTTTAAGCCAACTTTGAAAACAACATTGCAATGGTTAATTTTAGAGCCCAATCGAAAACTAGTTGGCCTACATCGAAAAAGAGAAAAACAACATATGTGTCCTAAAGCACTATTACAATGAGCATTAAACACTTTTAATATTTTTAAGTCAACGCTTAATCTTCTCCTCTATCAATAGTGTCATTGAAATCAAGTGTGTTGCTCTAGTGAAATATTGTGTCACTCTGTCAGAAGCCAAATAACACAAAGGTGTTGCTAAAATCAATTGAGTCACTCTGGTGAAGTCAATGGCGTCGCTCTATAGAAACTAGAGAACACAAAGGTGTTAATAAAATCAAATGTGTTGCTATATTAAAGAAACAAAAAAGAAATTTTAAACAAAGACGCGTCATTGTATTAAAATTAGAAAGCAGTTCAAAAACAAAGAAGTGTCGCTATAATCAAAAGTGTCACTATATGTTTCAAAAGAATCATTGAAATATAGATGCATTGCTCTATTCCAATCAAATGTGTCGTTGCATCCCAAAAACTTGCAAGTCATGGGAAAACTCAACAAAAATGCCAATTTTGATGTTTCATGCCCTCCTTCTAGCGCCAAAATGTGAATGCAAGATAAACCTAGGCTAAACATGAACAAAACACACAAGCATTAGTCATATTAGTAGGTTAAATCACATTACCTATTAGATACTTAGAGATACAAAGAAATGAAAACATGAACACAAAAGCATGAACTATCAAACAAAGCATGCATGAAATCCTATCTAAGTACTCCAAACCTTATCCCATAGGGGGATTAGTGCCAAATTGATGTGGAATATGGCCCTTTCCCAATCCTTTGTTGGATAAGCTTCAAGATTTGTATGTAGATGTGATGAATTTGATGCCAAATGATGATAAATTCAAGCTAAGATAATGAAAATGCATGTAGATATGGATAAAATAGGGTATAATGACTTTGCATGAAAAAGTGGATCCATTTCCCATAGAAGTGCCTTCTATTTATAGGAAAAAAGGGTTAGAAGGGTGAAAAATAAGCAATGTGAGACTAAATGGATGATCATTAGCCTTGTGACAAGTGTCAGAAGGCTAAGAGAAGCAATGGGGATATGTGCTCACACATGTGTGTGCATATTTTGGGAAAAGAGATGTAAGAGGGAGTTAAGGCATATGGTTGGAAGAATTTAAGGAATGTGGGTGAGGATGTATGGGCATGTAAGAGAAGTAAATTCCCTTGTAAGAGACAAGATGGCTTGTAAGAGCCATTGAATGCCTTTGTAAGAGCTATTAAAAGCCTTTGTAAGAGCTTTTAAAGCTTGGGAGGGAAAGTCAAAAAGGGGAGTAAATAGAGGAATATTCCATGGGAATAATTTTTTGTGAGTGTGGACACGAAAAAAGTAACCCTTCTACTTTTTCTCATGTTCAGGCCCTCCTAGTGGTTTTGGCTTGATTTTTCCTAGATTTAATGTTGTAATGTCGCCAACACATTCACATTAGGTCTTGGACCCTTGAGAATCATTAAGAATTCTAGGATGTCTTGTAAAAGTGTTGTGAAGTGTTGTAACCCACTTTCACACTTTTGTAGGACCCTTTCATTATAATTCATTTAAATAACCCCTTTTTATCACTTACCAAGTCTTATTTCAAAGTGTTGTAAAGAGTTGTAACAAACTCTCATGCTTTTCTAGACTTTTCATCACTAATTCAACCCTTTCTTATGTTTAAATGACCCCTTAATACACTTTTCGGTCTTACTTAAGTGTATTTTTGAGAATATTCCCATTAAACATTATTAAACGCACTTTAATTCCTGACACCTAGTAAAATTTCCCTTGTGGGACTAAGTCACCACCTGGAGCGACTTAGTCCCATTAGGCACAAAAATCAAAATTATTTCAAAATTTTGGCAGGATTTTATTCTCTTAACCTTAAGGTTGGCCTGTGATGTGTTATTTTTTGGAAATATTGTAAAATCAAGTATAAATAAATGGTTTTTCTCTCATTTTCACCCCCATTTAGTTTAGTGCATTCGTTCACACATTAGCTCACTTTCATTCATAATTTTCAAGCATTCAAGGCATAATCAAGCATCCATTGGAGCATCTTGTTGGATATATTCAGATTTCTACATCAAGGGTTTGGCGAGTTTATGACATTGCATGTTATTAATTCATCATTCTCTCTTTATTTCATTTCATTTTCTAGGGTTTGATTACCAAATTGGGGTTTGAAAAAGACAAACCCCTATTCTCTAACTCTTAACCCTTTTTCCCCTCTTTGCATGTGTGTTTGTAGGTTTTGTATGTAGATTTGTCAAAGAGAAAGGAGTTAAAAAATGGCCAACAATCCATCAAATTCATTCAAGTCAACAAATCCCTAATTGAAGCTTGAAGACCTCTTTTGACCTGTTTTCTGCAAAATCTGAACTAGACACTTGTCAAGAAGGGAAGTGCAGATCAAAAGCTATAGATTCCTGTCATGAATTTCCTGAGATTCCCAAGTGGACTAAGTCACCATCTGTGGTGAATTAGTCCCACTTCCAAGCTTGAAAAGTGATTTTAACATTTTTGAGTACCCATTTGGCAGAAACATGTTCCGACAGAATCTCCCCAAAATAGGACTAAGTCGCCTAGCTTGGTGCAAGCATCCTACTTGGCTTCAACAACAAAATTTATAGGATTCCAAAGCCTCTCTGCATCACACTTCAGTTTTCAAGTGCACGTCTCTAATCTTGTTTAATTTTGTCATTGTTTACTTGCATTCTAGGTCATTTTTCATATCACAATGTGTTTTCAAACAACTTGCATTTCTTAGGTTTTTCATTAATAAGTCATTTCTTTAATCAGTTTATTGAATTTAGACATTGAACCTAGGCATATTCCATCCATCCTTGCATTGATTTTGAGGGTATACATTGCCCATTTTGGCCCATCTTTCTCCTTTTAGGTGAAAAACCCTAGAAGTGCAAGAAAGTCCTTGGAAGCCAAAATCTTTGTATACAGGGAGTAAAATATCCATTTAATTCATTTGTAAAAATTAATTACTTGTGCAAGTAGGGTTAATAAATCATAGGTTTATTTAACCTTGGTGGGGTTAAAAGCTAGATTATTGGCTAATGAAGATTAACGGGTGGTTTAAGGTTAATTAATCTAGAATTAATTAATCTTAGGTGGGTTAGGGATTTTAAATGAATATGACATTTTAATTA
Organism: Sequoia sempervirens; assembly: GCA_007258455.2. Classification (NCBI taxonomy): domain Eukaryota; kingdom Viridiplantae; phylum Streptophyta; class Pinopsida; order Cupressales; family Cupressaceae; genus Sequoia; species Sequoia sempervirens. The sequence continues at coordinate 79,012,455 of VDFB02373365.1, forward strand.
AATAATTAGATTTATTTAATCAAATGAGAAGACATAGGGGTTTTAATTAAATGATTTTCATTGTTTAATTAAATGGAATGAGAATTAGTAAGAAAAGGGATTAACTAATCCAATAAAATTAATTATTTGATTAATAGGAGAAAATGATGAATTTAATTAAATAATGTAGAATCTTATTTAATTAAATAATTAGTTAGAGGTGATTTAGGATGAAATGATGTTAATAATCAGATTCATATGCATAATATCAATCAAGACTATTTATGTGTCTACATAGATAAAGTGCCCCTTTCACACTAACATTTTTCTTCTTTTGTGTGAGGGGTAGGTATAAAAAATGGAGTTATGATTCCTTGTGATAAGAATCAAGAAACAAATTAGACTAAATATGAATAAAATTTAAATTTACACTAATAGACATGGGATAAAATAAGAAATGGAAAATGAAATTTACTAATATGGCTCATACCTATGTCAAAGGTATTGAAGATAAATTTCATAGCAATGCCACCTCCATTGTGCCATAAATATCAAGAGGATTTTGAACTTATGTTAGTAACTAAAAATAGAATGTTATTTTATGAAAATATACCTAACATTATTTACAAACATAATGATTAAAAATAGTAAAATATTCCTCAGTGAAACTTATCATACGACCACTACTGTCAACAAGTATTGATGTTGAAGGTCCAACATCCACCTATTCATCATCAAATGTAAAATTTAAGATTACCATTCATATAAAGAAAAAAATACATATAGTATTCTCTTACAAATTACATACTCATGGACTTGACATGACCACATAATTAGGAGTTGAAGGTTCAACAAATGTAGGATGAACACTTTGATCCTAGAATTTTATTACATTAATTTTCATTCATAATATATAAATATAATTAATTTTACATTTTGAAATAAAATATAATAAATTGCATAACCTTACTAAAAATTACTTGTTGATCAATGCCAAATGTGCTATCTAATAACTCATCTTTGAACACCATATCATCTAATATTGATGTGTCCTCCTCTTGGCCCCATGCATCCTGAGCATTCTTGGATCCATAATTGTAGACAAATTTGTACTTGTGGAAAAGGTGAAGTGAATTTTGAGACCTAAGAGTTTTGTCCTCATCACCCTATGTAAAATTATTTCTATGTTATAACAAGGTTTGTGTGAGGGAGATCATAGAATGTAAAGTCTCCACCTAAACACTCTCCTTCACGACAAAAGTGATCATCACATGCTAAATGTCAGACCTAGATAGGGATTTTTGTGTCTATTCCTAGGCATGATGTGCTCCATATCTAGCCTATGTAGAGCCTTTTAATCTTCCTTGAAATCCACACATATCAAATAATTTGAAATTTCATCGAGGACAAACTCACAATAGAGTTTCCTAAAAAAATATTGTGGGACCTTATTATTGTTGCATGGATGATGGTCAAAAACTATCCACCACCTTTCCCAAAAATTATCCTTTATTCCTTGATGTTGGCACCAATGAATATAAAATATATTGTAACTTGCATGCATGGACTTGTATTAGTTCTTAGGTCAATAAAAATGCACACAAATGATATTTAAAAAAATTATTCTCTTTAACTTGTTTGTATAATATATTTTTTGGAATAAAATTGTTGTGCATCCTCCCTTTTATTAGACCTCATGTTTATTCAACCACTCACATAATCTATATGAGAAATAATAGATTTTACGAGGTGGTGAGGGTTGTCTGATGTAAACTAGTTGCATTTGTATTTTTCACTGTATCAACCAATTCTTGGATTTATCTTTTGTTGGTTTCAATTTGAACGAAAAAGTCTTATTGAGTTTTAGGAGGATGACAAGGAATAAACAAAGGAGTTTGTTGAGGGTTAGGTTGTGCTTGCTCTTCACTAGGATCTTTTTTATGCATATAGTTTTGTGAATTAGGGTTTGAATGTGTTGAAGGTGTTGGTGCTTCAAATTGAACCAGACCAATGAATCCTATAGACTAGCCACTTTCTAATGATTAGATTCAATAGGGTATTTGGCCAACTGATAGAAAATGGAATTAGAGCACATTTACCCTACACTTCAGGCTTTGTAAGACCTAGAGGGGTAACCCTTTAGCAACATCTAAAGATTCAAACACACAATTAATAGGATATTGCTTAACATATAATGTTCTCACAAAATTATGCTGAGAAACATAAAACATCACTCAACATTGGAAAGACATTGAGTAAATTTCAGAAACTAGCATGGAGAACATGGCAGGTACAAGTACTCACAAAACAAAATTGAGATGATTTTGATTTTAAAGAATTGGGACCAAACTGAAAACAACAAAAGCATGATAATGCTAGTGCCAAGAAAGTGGCTATGGAGTCATATAACCAACATTCATCCTACAGTGTTTTAATATGCTTTGAAGGTCTTTGCAAATGTTATCACATTGTGACAACTAGACCACTAAAGCTTTATCTGATAATTCTTCTTATAAATCCACCTGAAACACAACACTCCTGTCACATTTGTTGAAGCAATTACACTATTCCTTGAATAATAGGCAATAATAAATGCAGCTTGTGCTTCATTAAAGCAATTACATCTTTCACATAATAGAAGGAAACAACAGATAGAACTCAAATGCAGCAAATGTGCATGAAAAGACTCAGATAATTTTATTATTGAATCCAAAAGAGCATTACAGTTCAGCTTTGGAGACAATTATCAACTAAAATAAATATAGAGGCACAATTCAAAACACAGACACATTCAGATTAGTGACCCAGCCATATTTCAACCTAGCTTTACAATCTACCCAGAGCTTCTACCTGCCTTGTAGAGCTTTCAGAAATTGGAATCAGAATCCTTTACAAATGAGAAAAGAAGAGAAGATAAAGAAAACATAAGCAACCCTAAAGTTAATCAGTTGATGACACATGGTAGCTTCTTTCTTCAATATGGAAAATCTTCTCTCATCTTTCTTCATTTGCAACAAACCTATTTGCCTCTAAACCGCAACAACAAATCCACTCTAAGAAACCTTCACTCTTAATTTTACCCTATAGTTGTGTAAAGTTTGACTTTGTTTCCCTATGAAAACTCCATATTTTTTGCTCTTTATTTGTTGTAGGTGCATATAATGTTTTAAATGTTTTATTTAAAACATTCACTCACAAGCTCCAATTTCACTCTACAAAAAGTGAAAAACATTAAAATTTATTGGGCCAAGGATTTTACCCATGCACATGTATTCACCTCATCCCGTGAACTTTTCACATGAGTTTTTTCCATTTCATTATGGGCTTTAATGAAAACATTTACTTGATTTCCACTTTTATATCTGCCTCTTGCATTTGGTAAAGTTTCCACTAAATATTTTGCGGGCGATAAAAAGCTTTATTCAAGCCTTTAAATTTTGCTAGGCCCCACCTTTGCTAAAGCCTTCACCATTTTAAATATGAGGACCCTAAATATTTCATCAAGCTTCCTTCTAAAATCCTTTTCATTGTTTGCAAAGGCCATTTAATATTTCACCCGGTAGCATTTAAAAGTTTTTCCTTTTAAAAAATCTAAACATCACCTAGGCCCATCATTCACACGAAGGCTTCTTCTCGCCAGCCCCGCAGCCTTAAACAACACACATCTTGGAGCCGTGAGCTGGTGGGGAATGACTGTGATGGAGTTGTATTTAACTCTCCATCTTGGTCGTCAATTTCTTTTGGCCTCCTCTTTTTCCCTAATTTCTTGTATGCTTGAACTTTCACCTTTGATCATGGTAGCTTTGTTGAAAATTTCACTCAACAAATTCATGTTGCACATATCCTGTAGCCATGATGTAGTTGCTCTGCATCCTCCAGTCACATTGGCAACCACTTCTTTTATTTGCATTTGTTAAAGAGTTTCTGAATATTTTCTTTTTTGACAATCCATTTGTGTATACTCTGCGTTGGAATATCAAATATATTCCCCATCTTTGCATCCTACAAGCACTCATCGCATTTATTTAAATTTTTTAAAGCCTTTCCAATGAATCTGCTATTGGCATATCCTACAGATACGACATCCCTTGTCGATGCATGAAGCCTTCCCTTCTTTCATTCATCACTTGGAAACTTTTTAAAATATTTTCAACAGATTCATTGTGTGTTCCTTGATGTGTAGGTTGTGCCATGAAAAATCCTTTCATTTGGTGCATGGCTATTTTATATTTCCCTTTAAATCTGTATTTGCATAAGAGTTTCTAAAACATTTTAACATATACATCTGTTGTATATGAGTACCCTGTACCCTTATCTCCTAGTGCCCGTTCTTCATGGCAATCAATCCTTCATTCAACTGGTAATGGCACCCCTTAATTTGCATTTGCTTTAAATTTTAAAGCATTTTCAACAAATTATTTCCTGACCAAGCCAAGCGCGACATCCCCCTCAATTACATTTACTTGAAAGTTTTTTTTGAAGTCTTTTCAAAGATCCATTGTGGCGTACAGTGCTATTCATGTGTCCCCTGTCTTTCAAGTTGTATTTGATTTAAAATTTCTAAAGCCTTTTCACCAGATCCATATACCTTGGGCCTCATCAAGCTTTGATGGATGCACACCTTGCAGTCTCAGCCTTTCCTTTGCTTGAATGGTGGCGTCCTTTGTTTGTGCCTCTTAAAGATGCATTGCCTTCTTATAGTTATGTAACTGTTCAAAGAACATAGCAACATTAAATAATGTTGTGAATCTATCCCCTGTTACTAAAACCAATTTTATGCATGGGAACAAATATCTCTAATTCAATCCTAAAAAAGAATGCTTCTCATCCATATATATCTTGTCCTCTGACAATTTCTTATTTGGATATAATCCTCAAGATGAAAATCATAATTATGATTGAATAGCAACAAAACACTAACTCTAGTAGCCAATTCATAAACTGACTCAAATGAAGAAAGCTAGTTGTTTGCAACTCCAGTAAGTCATAATTCTGCAAGGCATGTCGGGTCCCCATGTGGGCCTGGCTAATTTTTTTTTCGTTTTCAAACTAATTTTCTCCTTGAATTGATCAGAGGCTACTTTTGAATGCCCTGGAACTGAAGATTTGAAATGGGTTTTTATCAAAACCTACTTTCTGGCACATTTGAAAAATGGTGAAAACTAGCTATGTTGGCTCCAGAATCGCTCTGGGAAACTAATCAAACGACCTCCTGGAGCAATGAAAACTTGCAAACATGTAGACATCCGGCTTGAGAATGGAGTGCAACAAATGAATCAGAAAAAGGAGTCACGAGGTGAAAGATATTAATTGGAAAAGTTGCCTACTTAGACTTTCTGCAACTGTGCTTGTTCAAAAATCAATTAAAATTGATCAAATCACCTCGTTGCAAAAATATCAAATCAACTCTTGGCGAGCTGCCATTGGACACAATAGCTCATTTTGGTGTAGTGAATACACATGCAAGAGGAATTTTCTTGAATCATCTCCCATCAAAATATATTAATGGTCGAAGTTGACCTCTTTAAAAAGTTTTAGAAAATGCAGGTGCAAAATTGAATAAATTATGTTTGGTTTTGATCTGTTAGAAATAGAAAATCAATTCATAAAGCTCTAAAACCTGACATGGGAGTTCATTTTGGTATGGAGAACTGAGAGCAACAATCATTTTGACTTGATAGTCATCTAGTTGCAAAATACAAGCTCAAACGGGAGGCTACTTTGCAAAATTGAAAGTTTGCAAACAACAGAAAAGTGCCAGGGGAGCTTCACTTTTTGAAACCTCGTCAAAACTCATTGTGGGAAGCTGAAAATTGACATGCTTGCTCACATAGGACACATGAGTGGGTCAGCAAATGGGTTTTGCACAAAAATCAACAAGCTTTGAAATATGACCCTCCAAAGTGGGTCACTTGGGTAGATTTCATCAGGTGCACTTCTGAAAGTGCATATGCAAAATTTTGAAATGGGCACTTCAAATTTGGAAAATTTGAGAGTCAATATAAGTATGTTCAATTCCCAAAAAATAAGAATATTGAATCAAAAAGTGGTTGTGGCCACTTTTTGGTCCTCGATATTTGTGCACATGTCTAGACTATAAAATCCAATTGTAATATTCAATATGTTTTACACTTCAGGGAAGCCATTACTACAAATAATCTGTATTATCCCTATGCATACATAATACATATTTTTATTTTAAATTACCATATAAGTACTTATAAAGCATATACACACTATCCAATACTAAATAATGTCTAACGCATATATTAGATTGGGGTTTCTTAACATTACCTCCCTCTTGAAGAAATTTTTGTTCTCAAAGATTGGTATGAGGAAACTTGGATATAATGTTAGTGTGCTCTCATGTGAAATCTTCAAGTTGGACATATTTTTAGTAGACTAAGAAATAGTTAATAAAATGAGTGTGAAGTTCTTGGAGTGCTTGTCTAATACCATATGTATTTGCAAAACGATGGTTCCCTCCTTGGGCAGTGTGAGATTTTTTTCAAGAGTCATTAAGCTTTTGTAATAAAATTCTTGAGTCAAGAGACATAAAAAAAATAGGCAGACCTTTAAATATGAGGGAACAATCTTATGTTTCACCTCATTTATGTTTTGCACCACTTGGTAAGGGCCATAATTTTTTTGACCCAAATTATGACCTAACTTGTTGCATAAGGATGATTACTCGTAAGTGTAGAGATAATGAAATGCCTGATCACATAATTAAAAAATATGCCTAAACATATGCTAATTTACCCACTTTTTGATGTGGTTTTGTTTCTATAACAAAATTTCCTTAAGGACATCTAGAAGAAAATTCCCTTAGGAAAGGTAGTTGTTGTTAGGAAAAGTAACCACACAACCATTATCAATTAAATTATATCTTCATAATTATTAAGAATTATAGGCATTACCATGTCAACCCTTCAAGGAGATTAACACATTAATGAGATTTACATAAATTTTAGTAATATTCTAGCATGTAGAAAATAATTATAAAAGAAATAATGAGAGATGGAAGATAAATTAACCACAAGAAAAATAATGACCTAGATATACCCTAAGAATTTATGTAGTTTGAATTTGACCTTGGATTGAAGGTTTGAGGTTTGATTTTGGTTTTGATGGATGAGGTGAGTGTTGAAATTTTATGCCACCCTTGGATGCACATCATTTATATTTGATCAAAGAGATCCTATGTGTGCATCCTGTTGAAATCCATGTTTTTTGCATTTGCTGCAAAGCTACTAAAAAAGTTGTAATGTTGTCATGCAATATTGCTATGGTTGCAGAAGTCATTTCCAAAGGTTTGCAGAGGAGTTTGACTGCAATTTCGACATGGGTTTTTTGAGAGGAGTCGATTGGTCTGGTCTGCATGATCAAAAGAGGTCAAATATGCTCAGGAATGCTTTATTTATCCTCCCGATTTGACTTAGGGTTTACAATTAAACACTAAGGTTTGTAGTCATAGCGAATGAGCAGAGTTTATGTTTTTATGTTGAATAGTAATCGGCTATTACAGTTCACATAAGTTATAACTTATGTCTTTAAAAACTGTTTGGTGACCGACCCTCTTTCCTTGTGCTGTAGTTTTTATCAATGAAGTGTTCATTGTTGCTACTCTTTGCATCATTGTTTCATGTTGAAGGCTCAAGTTAAATATGTGATGTGTTATGAATGGCTCAGATTTAGTGATGTAGATTAGATAGATAGTGCACCATCATTTCACATCATTGTTGTGAAATGAAAAGTGTTGAGCTTCTCATGATGTGTGATGGTTGAGGATCAATGACGGTGATGAAGAATGAAGATCTCATGACTATCACGTTGGTTGTGTATCACATTTTCACATTGGTTGTGTTTTCACATTTTCACTAAAACCATTTGGTGACCGACCCTCTTTCCTTGTGTTGTAGTTTTTATCAATGAAGTGTTCATCGCTTCTACTCTTTGCATCATTGTTTCATGTTGAAGGCTCAAGTTAAATATGTGATGTGCTATGAATTGCTAAAATTTAGTGATGTAGATCAGACAGATAGAGCACCATCATTTCACATCATTGTTGTGAAATGAAAAGTGTTGAGCTTCTGATGATGTGTGATGGTTGAGGATCAATGACGGTGATGAAGAATGAAGATCTCATGACTATCACATTGGCTGTGTATCACATTTTCACTCTCAAAGGTTGAAGTCCTTTGCATGATGCATGATGAATGACCTAGATTTAAAGATGGTGATTAGACGGTCATCACTAGCTTCTAGAGCATCGTGGTTATTAACATAAGAGTTAAAGACCTTTACACGATGAGTGATGGAAGATGTATGACATCAACATTGACAAGTGGTAGTTGCTCACTATCTTGCGATAATAGTGGTGGGCCCCTTTTTATCTTGGCGGGATAGTGGGTAGGCGATAGGTGTCATGGTGGGATCAAGGCCTTGGTTTGCTTTGTATGGTCAATGGCTCATATTTAGCTCAAGAAGATCTAGCGGTCATCACGGGGGTTCTTCACATCACAGTTTGGAAACATAAAGCATAAGTCCTTTTGCGATGTGCAATAACAGTGATATGGTGGGTCTAGGTTCAATGCGCGATGGAGCGATTGTGTGACATGCATCCTAGACAACACACGTGGTAGATTTCATTACATCACATGCATCCTGTGCATCATGAATTACTATCTTATACTCTTAAACAGATCAACGATGTATTAAGGCTACACGATAGCCATTGATTTTGATTCTCCTATGATCAACGACTGTGTTTTAAAGTTCATTTGGGAATCTGATCTTGGCCATCCATCTCCAATCCAACAACTAGTATTCAAACTTCAATGATCAATTGCTCTTATTTGTGGCAGATTTGTAGAAGTAATGTATCAACAACATTCTCAACTACCAGATCGAATCTGATCAACTTGGATTGATTTTTCATGCCTTTTCAATGCCACTTTTCATTTATGGGTGGTGCCATTACTCCTTGATGTGTTGTAGAGGCCATATTCTTCTGTCAGGGTATGTTGGTCTGATATTTTGTTGTAGAATTTGTGAGATCCCATCCCTGCATTCATGAGAGTCATCATTCTAGGGATTGTTCAAGTTGTTAGAGCCTTTATGGCTAGTTATGTTGCTCTATAATGGGCGCAATTCAAATCTTTTCCAGACCTAATCAAAATTCATCTTTTGTAACCCTAGTTAGGTTATGGTTAGGGTTTTGATTTCAAATCTTGGTTATGCTTGAACCATAAAGGCAAATATTGTATCATTATTATGGGTTCTTCCTTTGGCCGCTCTAGGATTTTTCTCTTGCAAACCTGCAACTCTTGCATTTTTCCATTGTAAAGGTTACTTCAAGCCTAATGTCAATAAAATTCAACTATTACCACCATTACCTCTTCCATGTTTGAGTAAAATTCATTTACCTTCATATCTAAGTGGATGTTTTAGTTGTTTCTTTGACATATTATGTTCCATTTCATGTCTCTTTCTAGACCCTTTTCCTCTATGATATGTTAGAGTAGGTTAGCATTAGAACTTTCATGTGCTGGGTTAGTCTAACACATTTGCACTTAGTTTGGAAAAGGAAGTCAGCCTTCTCTAGAGACTTGACCTCATCTTTCACGGTCCCACACCTTACTTGGTAATTTCCATTGTGCCATTAGAATACTAAACTCTTGTTCAATAGGGTGTAGTTTTATGTGACAACATTTTTTGGCATGCCTGGTAGGACAAGCTTCTCTCCATTGAAGAATTTTGTGTTTTCTTCAGGAGGAAATTCTTCAAACACCATGGCAACTCTGTTTCAAATCAGCTGGTTCAAGAAGCCTAGTTCCATTTCATGCCGTTGAAGAAGTGGTGCCTTCTTCAATATTTCATCCTTTGGAGGTGTTCTTTAAGCATCTGGCAACTTTGTAACCCTTTGATAGACTCTTTTGGTATGTACCCAAAATATATGGCTAGGTTGTCCTTTGCTCTTATTTAGTGAATTTTGAAATGTTTCCCATGCTTAATATTGTCAAGTTTTAGAGGAAACCATATGTACACTTCCCCATATCATGATAATGCTAGGTTTGCACCTCCCAATCATCCATATCAAGTTGGTTATGCATCCCATTCCATTCCACAAGACCTTGTTGTTATGGGTTTTCAATCTTATCAAAATACATACTACCCACCCCACCTTGCTCAATCTTCTTGGATGCCTATAGATTCATATTAATAGCCCCAAGAGACTTATCATGTTGAAAATTGGCCTTGTTCATCTCCTGCTCAACCCCATAATTTTGATAATTTAAGTATAAGTGAAGCCACAATCATTTTGCTTGGTTTCAAAAGACATATGGGTGAGATTTTGGGACAACAAGAGACTCCTTTTTCTTCCTTTCAACCCCGAAATTTGAGTGAGCTCATGTCCATGGTGAAGGATATCTTTAAAAAACTACTGAGCTTTGGGCAACAAGAACTTGACCTACAACAAAAAGAGTGGGCTAATCAAACCTATCAAGGGTAGTAGTAGTGTTGTTTCCCACAACATGATGAGTTTGTCCATCAAACTCATTATTCACAACAACCTAATAATGACACTCAATGGAGGTATGACCAACAATTGGAGGCTCAAAGAAGACAACAAAAATAAGAGTATACATCAAATGATGTTGTTGCTAGGCAAGAAAAAATAAGACTTTCCCTTGCCTTAGCACAAATTCTCAAGACTTAGGTATCCCCTTGTGTGCCTAGTTTCAAACAAATACCTCCACCTTTTGTTCCAGAACAACCTACTAACTTGGAGGAGGTAAGAAAGAATAAATTCCCAAGTTTCAAGAAACCTAGAAAGCCTCTTGAAACCCCCATTATCCCTCCTTTTGTTCCAAAGTAGCCTATTGTGTAAGAAGAAATTTTTTAGTTTCAAGAATCCCAATTAGCCTATTGAAACTACCACTCAACCTCTTGTGCCATCAAGCGGATCTTCTATGTTGGAGATCCTAAGTTTTGCAAGCCTCCATTCCTCACAAGAACCCATCCTTGAGGAGGCTCAACCTTTAACTCCTATTGAGCATTTTCATGCTAGGAGTGAATAGGTTGTTGTTGTGGACCCTTCATGTGCTCTTGAAAATGAGTGTCTTGCTCCACTGCAAGAAAAAAATGAAGATGAAACAGTGTTGCAGTAACATGGCATTAAAAAGGTAGAAAAAATTGATATAGTAGAGGAATTAGTCCTCTCATTTGATGTCCTCCCTTGTTTTGTTGAAAATGAGGAGGATAGATCAGCCATACCTACATTAGTTGAAGCTTACAAACAACTTGGTTTGAGATTGATGGTTGAAGATAGCTCCATGGTTTTGCAGTAGTAGATGTGTTTATCCCTTGCTATGGTGGATGAAGATCCCTAATCTATTGAGGTCTATAGTACTGAGGTGGAGGAATTCTTTTGGGATGATTTAGAAGCATTTTGTTCAAGCTTTGATGCCAATCTTTCACCCCCAAGAGAGTAGCTTTGTGGGCAACAATATAACAATAAGGAAATAATAGAGTCTATTTCTATTGCAGCTAATTACCAAGAGGAAGTCAAAATAGAGAGACAACTTGAAGAATTCAGTTCTTCACCTGAAGTATTTCACAAATATGAGGTTTGTGTTGATGAAGTGTGCATCGATACAAGTATTTCATTTAATATTGAGTAGCCACACATTTTTTTGGAGAGTGATGCTCCTAGTACTCAATTTGATAGTATGCCTAAGCTTTAAAGTTTTTCTTTTGAGGTGCATGAAGAGATTCCTTGTGTAGATCAAAATACAGTTTTGGCATATATTTTTCATCACCATGTGAGCTAGGAAAATTCTCCTTTTGTTTTAGCTCATGCATTGAGGAGGTCAACGATGGTGACATTGGCCTATCCTTTTGGGAGGTGAGTTATCTTCCCTTTGCAGAAGGTTTACTCATGGTGTTGACCTATCTTCAAAAAAGTTCACCCCTACTACTATATGTTCAGTTGAGACACCAGTGTTAGATGAATCTAACACTTGCATCATATGGTTCCACTACAATGACAAAGTTTAAAGTGAAGTGATCCTTCACCTTGCAGGCATCTTGTGTAGTTCCATGCATGTTGGCAGTAGTTTTTAGTGGTTGCATCTGGGTGAGGTTTGCAATTATGGTTTGAGAGAGATCAACTCCTTCAAAAGGTTCATCTTTGATGAAGGAAAATTTCCTTCTTTTGCTTCCTGTTACTTTAATGTATATATTGTTCCATGAAGTGCTTTGCACACCCTACATTCTCCTTAAGGGAATGTATGTTCCTATTTTCCATGCTTTCCTCCAAGTGTAGGCCTGCACATATTTTGTTTTTCCCTTGGGAGGCCTAGTTTTGTTGTCCCTTTTAATGACTTTGTGCCCAATGGACTGATAAGGCCCTTGGATTCCATGATTAGCAGACAATCATCCTATAGAGATTGCCAAAATGTTGACATTTTATTCCACCCTTGGATGCATATCATTTATATCCATTTCAAAAGATCCTATGTGTGCATCCATGTTTTTTGCATTTGTTGAAAAGTTGCTAAAAAAGTTGCAATGTTGTCACGCAATATTGCTATGGTTGCAAAAGTCACTTCTAGAAGTTTGCAGAGGAGTTTGACTACAATTTTGACATGGTTTTTTTGAGAGGAGTTAATTGGTCTGGTCTGCATGATCAAAAGAGGTCAAATATGCTCAAAAATGCTTTATTTATACTCTTGATTTGACTTAGGGTTTATAGTAAACCCTAAGGTTTGTAGTCATGGCGAATGAGAAAAGTTTATGCTTTTTATGTTGATTGGTAATTGGCTATCATAGGTCACATAAGTTAAAGATTATGTCTTTAAAAATCGTTCAATGACCAACCCTCTTTCCTTATGCTAAAGTTTTGATCAACGAAGTGTTCATTGTTGCTACTCTTTGCATCATTGTTTCACGTTGAAGGCTCAAGTCAAATGCATGATGAATTACTTAGATTCAGTGATGTAGATTAGATGGATATCACGCCATCATTTCACATTGTTGTTGTGAAATGAAAATTGTTGAGATTCTCGCGATGTGCGATGGTCAAGAATCAATGACGGGCGATGAAGAATGAAGATCTAATGGCTATCACGCTGGCTTAGTGCATCACATTTTCACTCTCAAAGGTTGAAGTACTTTGCACGATGCGCGATGAATGACCCAATTTTAAAGATGGTGATTAGATGGTCATTGCTAGCTTCTAATGCATCGCGGTTATAAACATAAGAGTTAAAGACCTTTGCATGACGAGTGATGGAAAGATGTATGACATCAACATGGACAAATGACAGTTGCCTGCTATCCCACAATAATGGTGGTGGGACCCTTGTTATCTCATCGGGATAGTAGGTAGGCGACAGGTGTCATGGTGGGCTCGAGGCCTTGGTTTGCTTTGTATGGTCAACGACTCAAATTTAGTTCAAGAAGATCTAGCAATTATCACGGGGGTTCTTTGCATCACAGTTTGGAAACATAAAGCATAAGTCCTTTACGCGATGTGTGATGCTAGTGATATGGTGGGTCCAGGTTCAATGCACGATGAATTGATTGTGTGACACATGTCCCAGGAAACATGTGGCAGATTTTCATTGCATCGTATGTATCCTGTGCATCACGAATTGTTGCCTTATACTCTTGAGGAGATCAGTGATGTATTAAGGCTACATGATAGTTGTTGATTTTTATTCTCTTGCGATTAACGACCGTGTTTTAAAGTTCATTTAGGAATCTAATCTCGACCATCCATCTCCAATCCAACAGATAGTATTCAAACTTCAATGGTCTATTACTCATGTTCGTGAAAATTTTGTAGAATTAATGTCTCAACGACATTATCAACTACCAAATCAAATATCATCAACTTGGATCAAATTTTTCATGCCTTTTTAATGTTGCTTTTCATTTATGGGTGGCACCATTACTCCTTCATGTGTTGCAGAGGCCATATTCTTCTGTCAGGGTATGTTGGTTTGATATTTTGTTGCAAAATTCATAGGTGCCCATCCTTGCATTCATGAGATTCATCATTTTGGGGATTGTTCGAGTTGTCAGAGCCTTTATGGCTAGTTATGTTGCTCTATAATGGGCGCAATCAGATCTTTTCCAGGCCTAATCGAAATTCATCTTTATGTAACCCTAGTTAGGTTAGGGTTAGGGTTTTGATTTCAAATCTTGGTTATGCTTGAACCATAAAGGAAAATATTGTATCATTATTGTGGGTTGTTCCTCTAGCCCCTTTAGGATTTTTCTCTTGAAGACCAACAACTCTTACATTCTGCCATTGTAAAGGTTACTTCAAGCTTTATGTCAATAAAATTCAACTATTACCACCATTACCTCTTGCATGTTTGAGTAAAATTAATTTACCTTCATATCTAAGTGGGTGTTTTAGTTGTTTCTTTGACATAGTATGCTATTCTGAAGTAGGAAGGAACAAACTCTAATTTTGGTGCATCACCTTCTTTCCATTTCATGTCTCTTTCTACCCTTTCCTCTATAATTTGTTAGAGGAGGTTAGCATTAGGACTTTCATATGTTGGGTTAGGCCAACACATTTGCACTTAGTTTGGAAAAGGAAGTTGACCTTCTCTAGAGACTTGACCTCATCTTGCAAGGTCCCACACCTTGAGGTCATTTCCATTGAGTCATTAGAGCACTGAACTCTTGTTCAGTAGGGTGCAGTTTTATGTGAAAACAATGAGTTTGGTTTTAATTTTTGGTGGATAAGGTGAGGTTTGAGTACAATTGAAATTTTCATTGAGAGCTTTATGAGAGTGTGTTGTTACATTAGAGCTTGGAATGGATTGATTGATTACATAGGTAATCATGAATACTTGGAGACTTGGGTGAGGTTAGAGTTCTCTTGGGTTTAGAAATTTGTTGAGATGGTTACTCTTTGGAGGTTTCAATGAGAAGATTATAAAGCCTACATTGGTGTTGGACATGAGTTCAACATTGGACCTATTAAGGAGATTATTCTTAGAGATAGGTATTTCTCACTTTGTTTTCAACTGTATTATTTTATACTTTATATTATCATGGATAAGGATCTTGAGCTATGCTTATTAGTTTTGGAAGGTTCATTTGAGGAGTGCTTGGCATGTTTATCTCCTTGTGCATATGAATTTGATTTATGATGAAATTAATGAGGATTTTAGGAGATGTTATTATGCTTATTCCTAGTTTTGGGAATATGTGTGTGATATTTCTTTAATTTTAGAGAGGCTTACATTCATGTTGGTTATATCAGACACATATTTTTATTTATTTAAGAGATTGAATGATTGGTGTTATTAAGGATTTTAAGTTAGGGTTGTGAAGGAGATTTAAATTGGTACAACTTGGAATTTTGAGGCATTGGAAGAAGGATATGTTATGTGATATGATTTTTAGGTTCTCTCTTTGTTTTATGACTACTTCCTAGAGGTTCATGTTCAAATGTTTGGTTGTGGTGAACTTGGGAGAGTTATGGTGACCTTTTTGAGAGATTATATAATTATTTTTTATTGCAACATGTGTGGATGATTATTCTTTGTTACTCCTGTTAGAAACCAAGATCTAAAATGCAAACCAAAAAAGGCCTTCCACAGAAGAGAAAATTAGAAAAAGCAAAGCTTTGCATAAAGATGTGCAAAATATTATTATTCAGGAATTCTTAATTACAAGATATGATTTGCTTTATAAAAGAAAAGATGCATAACCCTAATCTTATCTTGAGCAACAAGATAGCTCAACAAGATAAGGATGAGAATAATAAACCTAGAAATAAATAATTACCTAAGTAAACTTATGCAAGCGTAATTAAATATTAATTACATTAACATCCCCCCATAAGTGCAACTTAGGGAGAAGCAAATTATTATGCAAATGATGTGAGATGGGTCCCGACAACAAAGGCCTGATCAGGTGCCCAAGTACAAATGCAATGAAATGAGGTAGAGAAGGAAAACCCAGTGGGACAAAACCCCCCTACAAGAGATGACTGTTGCAAAGAAGCACTGTAAGAACACTGTGGAGTAACACTAGAACTGCAATCTGACAAGCAAGGAAAGATACTTATGTCTATAACTGAAACAAAAAACAAAATCATAATAATGTGATAGTAGACCCGATGCCACGAAACACTGGAAAACTCACAAACTAGAACAACCCTGGAATCTGTGAAGCAACAGTAGATGAGATGATGACATAATCTGGAAACCATGTATCTCAATGCCGATGCCAAATTGAGACTAAAACTCTTCCATGGGAAGGAGTACCATAAAGACTCTGGAACAATAACCATAAAAACATGGCCCTCAAACTGAGAAGGATCTGAACCAATGCGGATCAATAACCATAATCTCTCAACTAAAGTGTGAACTGATGTGAATCTGATATGTGTCAAGCTAGACAAGAATGTGGCCAAAAGAACTAAGAAACCAGATAACCCATGCGAGTTGCCATCAAAACAAGATGGAGATCAAAGTGAAAACTACACTCTAATCAGATTTATTATGCAAGAAACCCCCCTAATGGAACTTTATATCAGTTCATTTATTACAATAACCCAACGATTGTAAAAGGAGAGAATGCTAATGTGCATAAACAAAAAATAAGATGAAGTGGTACTTAAATGAAGTACAAATATTCAAGTTTCACCTTTCCAACTGCCAAAACATCCAGGTAATCTACACCCATCGGGACAAATCTGGAATAATGATAAACTTGGGATAGATACAAAAAAAAGTGCATGGACAGCAAAATAGAGCTCCTCAATACCTTTCCAACGCCACAAAGAAGACGAAAAACAGAGATCATGGCAAAAAGTTATGAGCTAGGAAGCCATAAATGAAAATTTGACTTTAAACAACAATAAATGTAGATAAACAGAAAAATAATGAAAAATAACCTGCACCATTGGAAAGTGCTTGGAACCAGCGTTCCGGTGATATCTCGTTTGCCCGATTTTGATACCGTATGCCCAAAAGAAAAAAACTGCTCCTTAAAGGCAAACTGGGGTTAGGAGGGGGCAAAGAGGGCTGGTTGTACATTGACGTCATGCTGATGTCACCACTTCACGAGCATAAATTTGACGGCCATCTGGCCATCGTAGCAAAAAATCTCCCCCCCAGCAAAAAAAATTGATGGCCGTCGGAGGAATATGTTGTTTGAAAAGGGATTATTCCATGTGTGCAGTTGGAGGTTGGGCGCAGGCCCTTGGTCATGCATATGACCATGGATGGGGGTGAAAAATCCCTTAGGGGCTGGCGGAGGGCCCTTGGTCCTCCATGTGACCGGGCCTGGAGGAGCCTGTGGGGGTGCACAAGGCCGACGGCGGACCGACGGGGAGCTTTGGTGGCGTGGATCGATGGCCACAACCATAAAACATGGCCCTCAAACTGAGAAGGATCTGAACCAATGCAAATCAATAACCATAATCTCTCAACTGAAGTGTGAACCGATGTGAATTGATATGTGTCAAGCTAGACAAGAATGTGGCCAAAAGAACTAAGAAACCAGATAACCCATGCGAGTTGCCATCAAAACAAGATGGAGATCAAATTGAAAACTACACTCTAATAGATTATTATGCAAATGATGTGAGATGGGTCCCGGTAACAAAGGCCTGATCAGGTACCCAAGTACAAATGCAATGAAATGAGGTAGAGAAGGAAAACCCAGTGGGACAAAACCCCCTACAATGAGACAATTGCTGCAAAGAAGCACTGGAAGAACACTGTGGAGTAACACTGGAACCGCAATCGACAAGCAAGGAAAGATACTTTTGTCTACAACTGAAACCAAAATGAAATCATAATAATGTGATAGCTGACCCAATGCCACGAACATTGGAAAACTCACAAACTGGAACAACCCTGGAATCTGTGAAGCAACAGTAGATGAGATGATGACATAATTTGGAAATTGTGTATCTCGATGCCGATGTCAAACTAAGACTAAAAATATTCCATGGGAATGAGTACCATAAAGGCTCTGATACCATGTTAGAAACCAAGATTTGAAATGCAAACCAGAAAAGGCCTTCCACAGAAGAGAAAATCAAAAAAAGCAAAGCTTTGCATAAAGATGTGCAAAATATTATTATTCAGGAATTCTTAATTACAAGATATGATTTGCTTTATAAAAGCAAAGATGCATAACCCTAATCTTATCTTGAGCAACAAGATAGCTCAACAAGATAAGGATGAGAATAATAAACCTAGGAATTAAATAATTACCTAAGTAAACTTATGCAAGCGTAATTAAATATTAATTACACTAACAACTCCATGGTTTTTGATTATTAGTCACCCCTTGGTTTGAGTGTTTATTGGTAGACTTGGTAAGTCTTGAAGCATTTTAAAATTTTGATGTTACCAATGTAATGGGAGTTATTGGATGTGTATGTTCTTCCTTAACAAGTTTTATATAGGGAGTTTTTTTATTATGGTTTATGGGTTGGCATGAGTTCTATTGGTATTCTAAGTACCTCAGAGGTATGGATGATTAGATGTATTAGCATTTGTTGTGGTTGCTATTTCTAGTCATACATGTGTTTTCCTTAGTAGCTACTTAGGCGTATTTGATACCATTTAATTTATTGCTTATGTTTGAATATCAAGTTGAGATAGGATTCATGCTTTTATGGGATAGTTAGTGTGATACTTTGGATTGGATCTTATCTTTTGTGTATTGACATGATGAAGGATGAGAGACTTCTTGTTTGAGAAATTGGTCACCTTAGTTATTATTGTAGGTATCTTGATGGATCACATGGACCAATTAGATGTCTTGATGGTACATGTTAGCTTAAAGGATTATTCTCTTTATATTTGAGTTTACTTTTGAACCCTTATACAATGTATACAAGTGGAAGAATGTTGAGAAAAGTATTTTTTACACTTTGCATAATGTTTATAATATGAAAATTAATATTTATTTGTTGTGCACCTAGAGAACCTAGGGATGCATGCATCACATGGGTTAGACATTCTTGAGGCCACTTTATATGTTATCTTTAATATTGGGATAAATATTAAGTATGGGTTGCACATTGGAAAAATATTTAATATTAAAAAAATTATGATAAAAAATTAAATGAGGGGACATAGTTTTATAAGCTCATGGTATTAGAAACATGATTTATGTGAAACCACTTGGTAGTTTTGTGCAATCTTGTTTCTATAAAATCAAGCACATGAGTAGTTGTTGGGGTTTGTTGTCATTTATATTGAGCTCTCTTATAAAGTGCATATGTGAATCATGACATGGGATGTGTGGTTGCATGGTTACCCATTATACCTGAACACATGAATGATCTATTGGAGGAGCTTGATGTTTTAACATAATTCATGGAGACTCTACAAGTATATTTTAACATGTTTTATTCTTGAATAATATATTGAGTGTGGATGATTTTGGAGGTTGAATTTTTTCTTCATGAGGGTTTTCCTAGGATATGTCGGGTCATATTGATGGTGTATTTGTTTATTCTTTTTTATAGTGGATTTTGAATATTCATTTTCATATTTCTCTCTCTTGGGATTATAAGAAATACTTATTATTGTTGCAATTTTTCCTTTCACATTTACCTTAGAAAAAATAAATGTGAGATGTGAAGGAAAATGAGTACAAGGAGTTTTTTTTGGTTCCCAAGGTTAACTTTTGGTGAGGGAAGAATATGTACACCTGTTAGATCCACAAGCCTAGAATACAAGTTAATTTCTCCTTATAAAAGTAATTTTGAAAGAAAAAAATGGTTTAAAGATGATTCCTTAGATAAATTATTCTACAACATATGTTAGTATTATTATTATGAAGGATCTTCTACCAATGAACATGTAGCAAAAGAGTTAACAAAATGACATAAACGGCTAAAAGATCCCTGCAAGTGTTTGGTGTTAGTGCTAAAGAGTCAAATTTTTTAAAAACAAAAAAAAAAATTATCGGTTTCTTGTTGCATAGAGTGTATGTACCATTGTAAGTGCATATATGCCATTTGATAGAACAATCATTCTTATATTTATAAATAAACATTTTTTAGAGAGAAATTTTTTGTTCTAAATGTGGATACACTACTCTATTTCTAATATGATTAATTGAAAAATAGATATGCTTCTTAGAAAGGAAAAATATAAAAAAAATTACAAAATGTTAACATACAACAAATTAAACATAAGTGCATGCACCACTAAGTGTGCTTGTGTTACCAATGTTGTAGGCGTGTTATAAGATGTGATGATTCTATCAAAGCATAAATTTGACCTTCTAATTATGTATGCACTATGCTAATTTACACATGCACTAAAAATTAAAGGTTTAGGGTTTCAGGTGTGCAAGTTGTCGATATGCCATAGGTTGTTTTAGATATGTTTTTTGACAGTCTACATGCATCAAATTAGGAATGATAGGGAATCCCCAATAAATCTATAAAAACCTGTAAAAAACACTAAAAAATTATAAGGGTTAGCTTGGGACATCATCCCATCATGTGTGTTGGAATCTTAGCACCAACATATAACATTAAAACTATTAGGAAACACCACAAGATATAAATCTTATTCATATATTAAGCACTATACCTTAGATTATAGGTAAATAAATGTAAATATGATAAAATACCATGAAGCTCTCACCATCACAAACCTTTGATGACCATACATGATTTCGATAAGTAGTTGTTAATTGCTGAAGCAGAGTGTGGGTGCCCAATCCTACAACATTACTTTTTGCATTCAAACATCTTCTTTTAAAATGAATTGGAAGTGATTCAATTTATGGATTTCAAGTTGATTGAATGGATGTATGAGATGATATCTCATGCAATGAAAGGCTATGATTAATTCTCATATAGGAGAAAGTGAGAGGATTACAAGTGGCATCTTGTGTTTAGTGCACATGATTAGGGAAAGGATGAAGGAAGGATGAAGGACAAAGATTTGATCAAATCTAGATAGATGGTGAAGATTGAAAATGTTCTTTTTGGAGTCTTGCGCACTTGGAGCCACGTGCCAAATTTAGAGCCTTGTGCAAGGTTGACTTTTTGATTATTTTAATCAATTTTTGGAGGAATGTGAAAATAATTAATTAATGATTAAATCCACTTAGTTTATTTAACTAATGATGAGGGAGAATATAAAGGAATTAAATAAATATTGGTCTATTTATTTAATTTATTGGATAATGTTGGGGAAATGATTGGATTAATTAAATTAATATAATTTATTCAATTAAGGTGAGAATATTAGAGGAAAATTGTTCAATGAGTTAAATTAATTGAATAAGTAAGCATAGTTTATTCAATTAATGTTGGAAGAAATGTTAGATCAATCAATTTAATAGTCAAAACATATTTAATAGTGTGAAAAGAATGACCAAACAAGTTAATTCAATTAATGTTGGAAGAAATGTTAGATCAATCAATTTAATAGTCGAAACATATTTAATAGTGTGAAAAGAATGACCGAACAAGTTAATTAAATAGTTGGAACACATTTAATTAATAGTAAAAGAATGATTAAATGTTAATTCAATGAATGCTATTTGTTTAATTAACATTTGAAAACATAATTGCAAGATAAACCTAGTGTGATAATGGAAAAAATATAAGAATACATTTTAGATGTCTATAATAATAATATTATATATTTTATTTTTACTAGATTTATTTACTTTATTGTGATATTGCTATCAAGATTCAACCATGTAGTTTACGAGTCAAACTCATTGACTTAGGTTTCATGAGTAGTGGTTTACAAGAACCCATCTCTCATGATAATGAATGGTCCACTTAGCACTCATTGCATCTAGATGATGCTTATAGAAGTGAAGCACCGGATCTTTCTAAAAGATCACCCATCCCAATACTTTATATTTTATTTAAGAATATTTTTATTATTTAATGATATAATTAATTTTATATTTATTATTGTTAAATATTCATATTAATATTGACTAAATGACTGACATTTAAACATTTTCATAATGACACTCCTTAATACAACTATTTTCTCTTCATAAATATTTACCCAATTAACCTAAAGACTCTTATTTTGACTTTCCACTTATATATGAGTGCCGTGTAACAATAAATTGATGTTTAAATTCTTTGAAAGAGGAAGAGGAAGTCCAGGCTTGGGACGTCTCAAAGATTCGATCAATATTTCGGTCGCTTACTAATCTTTATATTCATTGCATTTGCACAAATATTGTCCACCCTTACATTTTCAAAGTAATAATAATCCCGTCCTTCCATTTGTAAAAGGGACAAAATGCACTGTAGGAAACGAACAATACGGTCATAGAAATTAGCCTTCAATTTTACCCTTATCGCCTTCCTACATTGTCTTTATGTAATATGTTTGTCCCATTCTCTTTTCTCTCAAACCTTCTTTCACACTCTTTCACACTTTGCCTGCGCGCGGCAGCCTGAAGCCTGAAAACCCTCCATCCCCAACCCTCCTATTTTGATCCCCATCATTATTGTCACTATGTGCTCTGAATCTGAGCCATCCCCTCCTTTAATGGCTATCACTACCCAACAAAGGTACAACAACGCACACAAACTCTATATCTGCGTGTCGCTACTTTTCAAGGGTTTTGTCAATTGTCAGGGATTTGTATTAATGTTATTTTGATTTCGTTTCTGTTTTCCTCTGTTTATGAGCAGGGATTCTGATCCTCCTCCAACTATTGTAGCTGTTCAGCCATTTTCGTTGCGGAAAATGAGCTGCAATGGCTGCAGGGTCCTGCGCAAGGGTTGCAGTGATGATTGCATTCTTCGACAATGTTTGCAGTGGATCGAGAGCCCGCAATCGCAAGCCAATGCCACGGTTTTTGTAGCCAAGTTCTTCGGTCGCGCGGGGCTTATGACCTTCATTCAAGGCGTCAATGAGACCGAACGCCCTGGTAAGACTAATCAAATATCTGAAAAAACTCTGGATTTTACTGCATTTAAACTGTAAATCGCCATTTTTTTTTGTTTATTATTGTGGAAAGAAGTATCTGAATTGTGATGAAAGAGAACTAGCTATCAAAATGGCTCGGTTGTAGAGGGGTCCAGCATTTCAATGGGAAATCATCTTAGGTTTGATTCCGTATCAAACTACACTTTGCCTCATTCTTTTATTATCTCTAATTTGGCCTCCTTTGGCACCTGGTCGTTTCTATTTTATATATTTTTTCATGAAGTGTAGTAGAAGAGAAGCAGCTAGAACTGTAGTAGTTCAGTTGCAAAAGAGGTCCTTGATTCCATATGGAATTTACCAAAATTTGCCTATTTTTTGTGTGGATAAATTGACACTTTCTTTTATTAATTTCGACAAAAGATCAAGGAGCTTGCACCTTTCCTGTTGCACTAGGCAGATTGAAAAATTGAATGCGGTGTGTCAAAATTACAATTGAATACCATATGTGAAGATCGCTCATTAACAAGTTCTTTGGGATTTGAACCTGAACCTCTGGTTCGAACTCATTCACATTCACAAATATCTCATTTTCATTTTCGATCTTCCCTTTATAGTTCGCTGTCAAGCTTGTTTCAATTCGCGATCTCTGTATCTCAAACTAAATTGCTGCTTCGGCAATTTAAGCATTCTTTTTTGAATGATTCGCGATCCTTTAAATAAACGCCTATGAGATTTAAATTTAGGGTTTCGAATCAAGTCTATTTCAACTTACAATTTGAATTTAGGGCTTTATAGTAATGAAAGCCTGGTTAAGCTTGTAGCGGCTGACAATCTGTGCTTAGGGTTTTAGACTAGTGAAAGCCTGGTTGAGCTTATTTGAGGTGACAATATCTTAAATTTATTGCGATCTTTCTTGTATTAAGCTATACTTAAGGCCTGCCCATCTAACCCTAAATTTGATAACCCTTCTTATGATGATTTCCACAAAAAGATTATCTTTATCATTGGTGTGT
This sequence comes from Sequoia sempervirens, assembly GCA_007258455.2. NCBI lineage: Eukaryota > Viridiplantae > Streptophyta > Pinopsida > Cupressales > Cupressaceae > Sequoia > Sequoia sempervirens. The sequence continues at coordinate 79,036,378 of VDFB02373365.1, forward strand.
AGGCCTCTATAATTCTCCAACTTCGAATTACTATTCCAACAATTAGCATATCTAGGAGAGATTTAAACTTGTCACTTTGCAGTCAAATCTCTATTAATTTCAAAATAAAGATTTGTAAAACTTGCCGTCCTTTTTTCCTTCATTTGACATTTTGGGGGGTTTGTTTCGCAGCTCTGTTCAAATCTCTGTTATATGAAGCATGCGGAAGGACAATAAACCCTGTACACGGAGCCGTCGGTTTACTGTGGACGGGAAAATGGCAAATTTGCCAGGCAGCAGTTCAGAAAGTTCTCAACGGAGGCAACCTGGAGCGATCACCTACACCACCAACTTTCCCGTCAATGGACGCAAACAGAGCCATTGTTCCCACTTTCCCCTCGTCGGACGCCAACGGAGCTGCCGCCGCGCCAAGTTTCTCGTCAGTTGATGCGAATAAAGGCATTGTTCCAAGTTTACCCGCAAGGGACACCAATGGAGTTTCCGCGCCAAGTTTCTCGTCAGTTGACGCGAATAAAGCCATTGTTCCGACTTTACCCTCAAAGGACACCAATGGAGTTGCCGCGCCAAGTTTCCCGTCAATTAACGCTGTTGAACCTCGGGCTCAAGAGGGCAACGCCTCGCAGGATAAATTTGACATCCATAGACGTACGGGCATTCCAGAATTTTCCGTCGTTGACAATCAAGGAGCCTGCAAAAGACCGACCGATGACGATTTGTCCAAACTCTACGAACTTGGCAAGGCCGTGACGACGGTAAACCGCAGAGTTCGTCAAAGAACAGAGGACGGAAACAATATTGCCGTTGTCAACGTCGACAGAAACAATATTGCCGCCAATGTCGACAGAAACAATATGGTCGGCAATAATGATGCCATTCAAAACATCGGCCGGGTTATTAACGACGGAAATATCATCGGCGGGCAAATCGACGCCCCGGAAGTGACATCAACAGCCGGGAGTGGGCAGCAGCAGAACGTTGACGGCAACTTTAGCGGTGACGTGAAACTGGATTTAAGCTTGAACTGCCAGTCTAAGTCGTCAAATTTGAAGCAGCAGAGGGTTTCAAGTCCGTCGAGTAATTCCGTCAATTCGGAAGGCTCCGTCAACAGACAGCTTCCAAGCCCTTTACCACAGTCGCCACAGAAGCTTCTGGATCTCCTTTGAACAAAAAAGTTTGCAGTCACCTGTCAGAAGTTCAGCAAACACTATTTAAATCTATAGTTCTTCATTTTTGTAAGTGGATACAAATAATCTGTTTGGCTTTTTTCGTGCTGCGCCACGCCGTGAGATGACTGAGAAAGAAGAGTGGCAGTCAGATGACGGTGAGCATGTTAAGCGTCGGTGGCTTTTTCGGGAATCAGGAAAGGTCAAAAGCATGGGGCACACCATCCACGTAAGTTTCTTTTGTGCCACACCACATCTATTTCGGCCCGTCTGCTTTGTCGTAGGGGGACTGATTTAACCACCATGAATCAAGATCAAAATTTGGGATGCTGATGTAATATTTTTCTATCCCTTTTCAATAGAATTTTAGATTTGTTCAGTGAATTCTCTTTTTGTAGAAGTAAAATTAACTAGTTTGTTTTTTTTAATATATCTTTTCAATTTGTATTTTAAAATAATTTATTTTTAGTTAGTCCATAATGTTTATTAGGGAAAAAATTAGAGAGATGTATTTGAAAATTTGGGATTTAACTCTTGAGCCACAAAATTTAGAGATTGAACCAAAGTTGCAAATGGTGGATTTAGGAAGTTTGTTTATAGATAGGATTGAGATAATGTCATTTGTCAAATTTTAATGAATCTTATGATATGCGGAGATGGGATAAGATTAAGATAATGTCATTTCTCAAATTTTAATGAAAAATATGTTATCTTATAGTCAATGCATAAAGATGACCTTATCAATGTAAAAATAAAATAAAAGAAATATGATTTTCAATAGTATAACAATTATAAGCAATATTTTTAATAATAATAAAAAATTATAGTAGAAAAGACATAACTTTAATAAATTCTTTGAATTAAATAAGAACATGATAAAATATTTATGTAAAATATTATAAAATAATTTCTAAAACATGATATTAAACATAATAGAATATTGAAATTTTTATTGTAAATTAAACAATTATGTTATTTAATTTTTATTTTTAAAACTTTTTATGTTGGTTTTTTATTTTGCGGGTGACTCCATTGTTAATAATTGGCATGTTGTTGTCAATGTGCTAGCTTCGGGTTATAATATTGGAGGTGGCCTTTACTAATTATGTGCTAGCTTTTAATTCTATGGATGGTCCCTATCATAAATAGTTGGCATATTGTGGTCAATGTGTTGGCGTTGAGGGTGGCCCCCATTGTAAATAGTCATCATGTTGTGATCAACATGGCTCTTTACATAAAGTGATAAAAAAAAGAGAGGTTAGGCTCTATAATTATAACATTTCAAAGAGTCCATCAAAAGAGAACCCAAACAAATATTACTATCTTGTGTTGTGTAATGATATTTTGATGTCTAAATTCTTCTTAAGGACGAAGAAAAAACCTTGTTTGGGATATAGAAGGTCCTTGCTTGTAACCTCAAATTTTTAATTATTAAATTTCCATCCTAATTAGTAGCTTCAAACAAAACAAAACAAAAAAGAAGAAAGTTACTAATCTTTATAATCATTGCATTGGCACAAATAATTTCCATTCAACATTTTCATAGTAAAATCTCATCCTTTAACTTCTAAGAAGGGAAAGCATGCACTATAGAAAAATAACAAATTAACAATAATCAAAAAATATTACAAAGAGAATTGCTTGGTAATTCTTTTTATTTTACCCTTATCTCATACTGTAATGGTGAAATATGCATGCACATGCAATTTCCTATTTACTTTTGTGCCTATTTTGAGGGAGTGCCTTAGTACATTTGCACACGACAAATAGTGTAATTTAGTTCAAAGTTGGGTTCCTTCCCCCATGCTAGTTACTTATCCCTAGCCCTTGACACATGTTCACACAAATTTATACCTCTCCCTCACAATGCACATCTTTTGATACATTCACATATATTACACATTAATTATACCTATCCATGTATCTATCTCAATTGTTGGCACTATAATATGTCTCGCCCATGGTGTACATGAATATAGCAAGCCAATAGTAGCACACAAGTAATATATCATGTTTTGAAATGTAGAAAAATGCATATACAACAATTGTGAGTGCAATCTAGGTAATTGGATTGTGCCTTGTGATTTGCACATGCAAAATCTAATTTATATATCCATCATGTAGCTTCACATGTTTTGTAGTGGGATTTATGTTGCATGTGTTCAAAACGTAATTTAGAGTGTCGGGGTTTAACATCTATAAAACCCCTTTATGAAAATTGATGAAAGAAAAGAAGATGAAATAGCAACAAAGTTTTGTTAGTTTTACTTTTTAGTGCAATTATTAATGTTATATTCATAGTGTTTGTTGCACATTGAATCTAATGAGGGTACTTGAATCTTAGAGTACTTTAGGTGAATGCTTGTATGTTAATGTGTGGAAGTGGTTGTCAAATAAGTTTTAACCATGGTCTAAACACATGCTTGCCAAAATGGTTAACATTTTAGTCCTATTGCGAAGGTCCTTTATGGTTTGGTGTGTTAATTAGCTATGCCTTATAAATTGTTGAATGCACAAGACAATTGAGAGGGAGGGCGAGAGGGGGGGAGAGAGGGGGAAGGGTGAATTAGTTGTACATTAAAACTCTCTTTACATTTAGATCTACATTAGTCCTTAAACCCTTAACAACTACTTAAACCCTTATCATGCATTAGCAGAATGTGAACATGAGAAACATTAATGCAAACACATGAGAACATCAGATTTACGTGGAAAACCCAAGAAGGGAAAAACCACAGTGAGGATTAGCTCACTATATAAAGTAATTGCAACATCAAATACAATAGGCTCACTACCCAAAAGAAAAGAAGGGCTCACTGCGAATGGCTCACTACCAGATTAGAAAGAAGAATAACGAAGATTAATACAATGAGAAATCCATCGCAAAGCAACAAAAAAATCCACCACAACATCACCAGTACATCCGCAACCTCTTTGAAGAATGTAGACACGTTTTGCTCATTGCTTCTAGTAGTCTAACACATTAAAGCTCACATTGCATTTCACACTTTCACACTTCACAACTCTGCACTTCACAATACACACATCACACACAATTCTCCATCAACTCAACACTCATTTATACCATCCTCAACCTTGAAAACAATTGACAAGGTCGGCTATGCACCTCAACCATGCAAATTCAAATTAAGTTGACACTAAGCATTCTCGGGTGGAAAGTAAAGAAAGCGAACCACACCACACCTTAACTCAAACCAAAAACCACACATACACACCATACCACTCTTCCACAAACACCGAAGCATTTCTACAATTAGTGTAAACACCTAAGGCCAACCAAACCTGTGTTAACACCATAAAAAAATTAACTACACGCTTTCTTAGATCCAAAGGTGACTCATGGACAACATACATCACTTAAACATAATCTGGAATATTCCATAAACACCCTAAAATCCAACAAATTCCTTCGCAACAATTTTCACCTGAAGAACATACTCATCTTGTACACCTAGTTAACCTTCCTCATACTGTAACACATGAATCCAACCTTGCAAAGCACCAAACTTCGAACAACCCAAACTGAAGATAGATATGAGCAATTTAAGCACAACCTCAGATCTGCAAGACCATAAACCAAATTGCAGAGAAATGTGAAGCATAACCATTTCTCCCAAACACCACTACAATACACTGTTCACATACTAGTGAACACAACTTTCTCTACACAATGACCCAAAACTTGAAACTCTGAATATAACACCTTTGAATAACTTTGATCATCATATTTGAACCACACAAGCAGATATTCAACCATGAAGAAATGTAGAGAAAAACTAGAACACTACTCTACTATATTGAACACCTCTCAATCACATTGTTTTCTCTTTTATTCAAATTTTCTCAAAAGCACTAGGAAACCAAGCACCACAAACACATTCTTATTCCTTACAACACTTCCTCATCACAACCAAACCATTTGCAACATAGCAACTCAAGCATACACATGTTTATCAAAGGAACATTAGAGGTTGACACCAATGATACTGCTAATGCCAACATAATGCAACTAGTCAAAGCATCACCAAGGTTGGCATCAATGCAACAACATAGATGTGTTGACATCAATGACAACAAAAACTGCACATACTTGCAACAATCTCCCCCTTTGTCATTGATGTCAACACATGATGTGAAAAACCACCAACACACAACAACATTGATCACAAACACACTGCTCCATACCAACAGTCACATTCTCTCCTTAACTTTCTCTCCCCCTTTTAGCTTACTCTTGTTTTTTTACATTACACTCTCTCCCATTTTGTCATCAATGGCAAAGGGCGCCACACTTGTATTTTTCCCCCTTTGACATCACCACACATACTCTCTCTCCTCCAAAGGCAACACTTATAAGGGACAACAACTGTTCTGCAACTACTTTTCCTTTTCACCACACTTTGTTTTCTTCACACCTTTTTTACACACCTACACATTCCAATTCTCTACACCAATTAACAACTAGTACACATAACCTTTGGGACAACTTGACAAAGGAAAGACACTTGCTTACCATACTTACTCCCCCTGACTGCAAAAATCAACAACGCTACTATCTACTCCCCTTGAGAGGTAGCCACCAACATTAGTCTAGAACAAGGAATGAATCTTGAAATCCACTGGACTGATGTGTATTCTTATGCATCTAGTTCAAACAAGGAGGGGTAATAACCCCTAACTTCTCTCAGAGATACTCAAAAGTATCCTTAGGAAGAGCCTTAGTGAAGATATCAACAACTTGATCCTTAGTAGGCACATACTCTGACTTCATCTCATTCTCTGCAACTTTCTCAAGTGATACTGGATTGAGATACGTTTTGTCTTTGAATGCATTACCAGATTCTTTTAAATGTTGATAGCACATGTGTTATCACATAAGATAGGAATAGGTTCATCATATACCACTCTGATATCCTTCAAGGTTTGCTTCATCCATAACACCTATGTGCAACATGATGCTGCAACAATATATTCTACCTCTGTAGTAGATAATGACACTAAATCATGCTTCTTTCTTAGCCAAGACACCAACTTGTTTCGAAGAAAGAATGCACCACTTGTACTTTTTCTATCATCCACACAACCTACCCAATTTGCATCTGTATAAGCACTCAAAGAGAAATCAATATCCTTTGGATACCATAAGTCATGTTCTAGAATGCTCTTCAAGTACCTGAATATTCTCTTCACTGCTACCACATGTGACTCTCTAGGATCTTCTTAAAATCTAGCCACAAGAAAAATTGCATGCATGATATCAAGTCTAGTAGCAGTTAGGTATAGCAGTCCTCCAATCATTGATCTATATTTGCTCTGATCAACCTTAGGAGATTCATCATTCTTACTCAGTTTGTAACTAGTAACCATAGGGGTACATATTGATTTAGAGTCTTCCATTCCAAACTTCTTCAACATTTCCTTGACATACTTTGACTGTGAAATAAATATCCTTTTATCTGTCTGATTGATTTGTAGTCCAAGAAATTCATCTCCCCAAGCATAGACATCTCAAACTCTTTCTGCATCTCTTCTGCAAATCTCTTGCACATTATTTTATTACCTCCAAATATTATGTCATCAACATACACAACCACAATCAAGATTTGATTTTTCTCCACTTTAAAGTAAAGATTACTATTTGTGGTACCTTTATTGAATACTTGCTGCGACAAGTACCTATCTAATCTTGCATACCAAGCTCTAGGAGCTTGCTTGAGTCCATATAATGCCTTCTTCAATCTACAAACCATATTAGGATTATCTGATAACTGAAAGCCTTCCGATTGTTCAATATAAACCTCTTCGAATTCACCATTCAAGACTTCACATCCATTTGATACACTTTGAAATATTTGTGTGTTGCAAAAGTCAAAAACATCCTAATAGATTCCATCCTTGCCACCGAAGCAAAAGTCTCCTCAAAATCTATTCCATCCACTTGTGAGTAACCTTTACACACAAGCCTTGCCTTATTCCTAACAAGGCCATTTTCATTTAGTTTATTCTGGAATAACCACTTAGTTCCAATCACATTCATCCTTTCCTCTCTGCATGTCGGTTTTGAAGTAACGACAAGCATCGTCATGGACGACTGTTGAATATTATCATTTTCAAATGGGCATTAGCCTTTAAATACAGTTTGATCTTGCATACAATCTTCAATACTCCTTTTCTTTTCTTCTCCCCTCTTTGCAAATCAGGCATCTAAAGCTGTTGATATTTGCAATTTCATATCTTGTTTTCTTTGGTGAAGAACATGTCATATATTCATGGCTATGGAGGTTATGAGAGTTGCATCTGTAGTTAAGTCCAATGCTTCAAGCTTGTTGTGGTTGTAGACATAGAAGAAAAAGGTGAGTTTGAGGAAACAATACATGGGCGTGAGAGCAAGGTATGGAGATTATGACTGCGATGAAGGGCCGAGCACAGTAGACACAAATGTGTCCATTCTAAGAAGGAAAGTGTACGAGCTCAAGTTGCAGGAAAGTTGTTTTTGATTATTACTGGACTATTTTTCAAGCAATTGAACTTTTGCACACACATTTAATGAGTACTAGGCGTGGGCACCTCACTCACTACGAGTTGTGCACCCTAACTTTGCGCTTCTAATTATCCTATGTGGAAATTTCAAATCACTTCCAATTTTTTGCAACAACTTACTTGGCAAGTCCCCTGCTTATAACTAAGGTTTCAGGGCCACATCATCAAATATGATGCCACATCAACATGCTTTTTGTCAAAGTGTCCAAAAAGGCCCAAAAAAAAAGTGAGGCCAATACTTGTGCATTCACAACATGTTTTATTGAGCGCTAATGTGGAATCTCATGATTGGTTGCTTTTTAGATCAAATGAATACATTTTGTTTAATTATGGCTAGTCATCATCAACACTAACAACTTTAAAGTCACAACTATTGGTGCAATATTGATAAATATATTGGGCATTATATAAACTACTATCACAACTATTGAAACATGCTTAGGTACTGGGTCCTCTCCCCTATTGGGTTTCTTTCTGTAAATGCGGTAATTACTCTGGCGAATTAGATTTCTTATTATTTGGATTTGTGCATACTTCAAACTTACAGAGACCTTGCAATTAGCATTCCATTAGAAAATGTTCAACCACACTATTGAATTAATTGGCCACAGTTTTGACAAGTCTATATCATGACGTGCTCGGCTATGATTATTTGTTAATTATTTTGTATGTTTCTTAAACAAGTGGATCGAATTAACTTAATTTCCAAACTATTCCAACAAGCCTTGCCGTATATTTTTTGAGGCACATTGTGCGCTATATGTAGTACATCATGATGTGAAGAAGATGGATGCCAAACTTAAGTAGTTATTTCATTAGGCAAGGATGAGGCATAATGGTTATATTTTTGTGGCTATATGCCTAGAGTGTTAGAGGGTTCAAGTAGAGCCTCAACATCCAACAAGTCTCATGTAATCACAAATTATTATTGAGTGGAATTTGATATAATTTTATTAGATTTCCTTGTTGGTTTTCCTATGTCTTTATGATGTCATCATGGTGATGGTGTACATATTGATCAAGGTTGTCCATTTTTCACCTATTAAATCATCATATAATTTTTCTTATATAACACACGTATTCATGGAGGATACTACGTGCTTGCATGCAATACATCATAAGGTCATTTTTTTATTATTATCCAATGTTTACATCCATGTTATGCATATCTTTGTAACATGGTTTGGGTGCTTAACTTAATTTTAGCTCTACTTACCATCATGAGCTAGATGGTCAAACATATAGAATGAAAAAGGTGTTGAGTACATTCTTCACATGCATGTTATAGATCAATAGTCCATTTAGGAAGACTATTTGTACCTTGTTGAGTTTTCCTATAATAATGGGTACCATAGTTCTCTTGGAATGACATCATTCTAAGAATTGTGTGGCCAAACTTCTCATAACTCATTAAGTTAGGATAGTTACGCAGATTGTAGTATTTTAGGCCCCGAGATGCTCCAAGATATGGAGTAGTAGGTGGCTCGATTTAGGGAGTAGTTGACTAATCAAGATTGTCAGAAGAAGTATGACAATGCTAAGAGATTGGATTGATATTTATCAATGAGTGATTATGTGTTTTTGAGAGTGAAGTTGAATAAGATACCATATATTATGGAAAAGTTTCTAAGCCTGTACCACATTTTTTTGGCCTTTTGAGATCCTTTAGAGGATTGAGTTTCTTAATATTATGAGTTTGTGATAGGATGGGTGGAATTAGTTCGAGTGTTTTGATCTTGTGAGTTTGTCCCTTATGCAGAACTAATATATTTCATGAGAACTCCTTAGGTTCCACAAAGACTCTTCACTAGATTATACAAATTCAAAATTTCATTCTTTGTGTCTAATTTCTTCCTGAAATTGAGGCATGTATTTCTTTTACTTTGCCATTCTTGTATTCATAGAAAAAATATTAGTAGAGAAATATGCATAGAGAAACAAAAAAAATATTTAGTTAAATATAACACTCGATGATAAAAATAAGAGAGAATAAAACATACTAGCAACTTTTGGATAACAAAATAAGGAAACTTATAGACACGTAATATAGTCTAATGTCATGCATTAACATCTTGATTTTGTTCCATTATCATTTTCTCTCACTTGTCTCTAGTTTGACAAAACTTGAACTCAATTCCTTAATTCTTTATCAACTTTGACTATAAGGTGATTTAAGTCTTTAATGTTGCAATATTTAATTGATCCCCAAAAATCTCTATGGATTTCATATTCAGGTGTAGTTTGCATGATATTAATGTCAAGTTCTTGTAATGTCCCTTGCTAATTTTGATGTAAATTTTCAACTTTCAGTACTTGGACATTTCGTCAAACACTTTGCTTGTAAACTTGTTCTTGGTTGGTAAGTGTTTTCAGTTTTTCTTTTCTCTTTGATATGATAATGGAATGCTTAAAATGACTCAAATAAATAATGCCAATTGAATTCTAATAATCGAACTGGAGCTCCTGATTTGCTTGCCATAATTTGATATTGAAATCAATTATGCCCAACAATTCAACCAAATTAAATCTCTTCACAAAAATCGTCCCAATCTCCTGATGCATACGTAAGTAGCCACAATTGGATAAAGAGTCAATTCCTGATGATTTGAATATATATAATGTCTTTTTCTATCAAATTCCTTTTGTCTTTTATCAACTTTACTCTAGACTGACACTTCTTCTAAATATAAAATCAATCCAATAATTTGGAGATAGTTGTGATTTTTTTTGTCATTTGACTACTGTCCAATTCACTAGTCTTTGCGTCAGCTTCAGAAGGCTTAACTTTGTCTTTTCTGAATGTTTGACTTCTTGTCTTTTTGCCACTTCTACAAGCTTTCAATTCCAAGCATGCTCTCAGGTAGCATTTGATAATCCTTATTTTTGTCTTTTCCTTAAATTCGCCTTATCCTCAAAATAGTAAAGAATACGATTTCCTCCTTGATTGAAAATTAACTTTCTACTGCCAAGAATAGAGTCCTTCTAGGACTAGAAATATTCATTAAATTCTTCACAAATTGTTCTCCTTAGTGACCACAATGAATTTTCAAAACTTTTAATTTATTTTTTCTAAAATCAATTCACCCTTTTCCTTCACCAATTTTGTCAATGACCATTAAATTGGTGCAAATCGAATTAGTAGGAAATGAACTTCTCCTCAAGTGTAATTGCAACAATACAACAACTACTGCATGTATCCAGCTCTCAGAATTTAATTGCAACAATAAACTAGCCATTGCATTGATGAAGATGCGATAATAAACCAACTACCACATTAATTCGGCTAGGGCAATATTACATCAACTATTGCACTTGTCAAATTTGTCCAATGACACACCTGTAGAAACCCTGGATGGTTTTCTGAACAATTCCAACCAGGGTTGATCTTTCACAACTGAAACTAGTACTCTAGAGTCTTCAAACCCTCGAGCAAGCAAATCATTTAACTTCTTACCAAACTGGTAATGATAAATGAGATTCAAGTCAAACATGCTCAAATACTAGACCAACAACTCCTTATAAAGATTTCTCAATGCCTTCCAAGAAGCTTCTAGAAATATTATTATTTTATTCCTTTGAGTGACTTTATAATATATTATTTTATTTAGTCACTTTATTAAATTAATTAAATATAAAGTCATCCTTTTGATATTAATTTATTGGAATAACTTTATAAATAATTAATTTAATACTTCCAATTCGGGGACATGGCAGTCCTTCCTTCCCAAAGATTGTTTTCCCTCAAACAATCTGCAACTGCCAACCCACTCAACTGCAACATTCTCTAATACTTGAATAACAAACCATCTGTATATGTCTTCCACCCACCCAGATTCCAAATGATCCTATAAAGAACTCCAACAAGCAACCTCTGTATATAGTTGTAACTCCTGACATTATCAAGCCTTGTCAATCTATGAAGCTGACTGCCCAACAAGTAAACTCCTGGATCCCAACTCTAAAAATAATCCCTTTATAAATTGTGCACAAGGATCTCTACCATCCACTAAATAGTGAGCTCTACCATCCATGAATTGTAGCAATGAACCTCGAGCATCCATACTATCCGTAAGCCAACTCTACCTGGATCCCATGAACTGATTAGAAGTCCTCTAAACTCAACACCAACTGACTTTCGTTGTGCCACTCTGATAACCCCTAGAGTCCAATCGAACCAAACCTCAAACTCGTACTTTTGTGAGCAACTGCCTGGCGAGAACAACTTGGACTCATCACCTGAACTCTGAAGTATATCATACTAGAGTGAACCCATACACCTTTTATTCATCCCATCTCTCTATGACAACAAAGTCATAGTCAAATCCTGCATATGTGGGTTGAAGGAAAACTAATGAGCACACCTCATAATGCAATCGAGGTGAAAATCTCCTGACTGCGCTAATGGAATACTAGAGTAGTCATGTGTATCCGATCCAATACCGCCATCATCAGAAGAAGACTTACTACTCTTTAAGAAAAGCAACCCATCCAATGTATTAAAAAATTGGTGATAACTATTTCAAAAACAACCCATGGGACTTAAAATTTACATCCCAGAACCTAAATACAATCATTAGTATACATAATAATTTGGGATACTAAATATCCTCTATACAGCTCTATCCCAAAACCTATAGTTGATCTTTCACAACTGAAACTAAATATTATATTTCACGTAAAATATAATATTTACAGGTTGGATACTAAATATCCTCTTTACATAATAATTTAGGTTTTCCACGTAAAACCTGAACCTGAACCTGAATATCCTCTTTACAACTCTATCCTAGAACCTATAGTATACATAACAAAACCTAATACCAAGTACATTCATTAGTTTTGAGTCCTTTAGCGCATTGGTCATAACTCAACATTATCATAATTAAAAAAATTGGTGAAAATTGATGTAGTGTTCTACTATGATATCAATTGCGATAACAAAAAACAAAATCAACACAATGAACACTAGATTATACATAGAAAACCCAATAAGGGAAAAACCACAGTGAGGATTAACTCACAATATAAAGTAATAGAAAAATTGAATACAAAAGGCTCACTGCCCAAATACAAAGGCTCACTGCCTACAGAAAGGACTCACTGTCCAACAGGGAGTCTCATTGCCTACAGATACAAAAGATAACAAAAAGATCCACCATAATAATTTACACACATCCACAACCTTGATTAGAAGATTGCAGAAACCTTCAGCTCACTGCTTCAAGGAATTTAACACAATAAAGTACTGCTGCCTCAACTTACTTCCACACAACTCTGCTCTTCACTTGTGACTTACTTCGTTACTTTGTATGATTTAATCCTTCGCATCTCAATTTTCATTTATACCACCTTCAACCTTAGAAAATTTCTCCAAGGTTAGCCACATACGCTTCATTTCATAAATAAAAATTAGGTCTGCAACTCAACATTCCCGCGGTGGAAAGGAATGGGAGTGGACCAATTAAACATTTAACCAAGACCAAAACCAATGTCTTGGATCAACCACACGCTTCCTTAATTAAATTTTTAATTCTTCATATGAAGTGTAAACACCAGGTCGACCAAACCTAATGAAAACACAAATGAACATTGAAGTACACACTTCCCGGCAAGAAGATAACACACAAACGATGTAACATGCTTTATTATGCATGAGAACACATCTCAGATACCTTCAATTACATCCGCAACAAGTGCAACAACCTTCGAATCACATAACACCTTCCATCAGTCCATTTGAACTGTGCAAACACATACAACTTTGAAACTCAACTTCCAAAGCACCAAACCATCAACACCTCTGCCTGAACCTAGAGAATACCATTACAAGACATATTCCAGATTCACAAGATCTGAAACAAATCGGTGGAGGACTGCGGAACAAAAAAATTTCTCTCCTAGTCCATAGACAAGCAACTTTTCGAAACTAGTTCACACACTAGTGAACACAATTTTCACACTTCATCAAACTAGAAGCTACACATTAGGAGATGACACCAATATATCCCCAACAAAAACCCCTTCAGATCCGCACAAGCATAGGATCAACACAGAAGAAACATGAAGCACATACCATAGCACATTCGAAACACATACATAACTCTGACTTCACTCTTTATTAATTTTCTCAAAAGCACTTGGTAACTCATCATTTTAGCACATCCGCAACATCATAAGGATATCTCCATGTACTCACAACATCTCAACAACATCTCAACTATACATGCACAATCTACAACATTTTGAACCGTCACTATCCAGATCATCTTCAATCTTTGTTGCTTTAAATGTTGTCTCTATCTTTTCCTCTTTCTTTCCAAACTTTCTTATCTCAAATGCAGTCAAGGTGCCAAATAGTTGTTCTTTAGTATATTTCTTAGGATCATACGTTTCTTCAATAATTGAAACCTTATCACTGTAACACTCTGGTAAGGTCATTAGAATCTTTTCTATTATATCTTCATCAACCAAAGTGCCCGCTTGATTCCTAACTTCATTTGTTGCTAGATGAATCCTCTGGAAATAGCTTGCAATATCTTCACCTTCTTCCATTTTCAAATTCTCATATCTACGCTTTGCCGTCAACTTCTTGGTCAATTTCACTTTATCATTTACTTCTTAAAGATCTTCCAACTTCTTCCAAACTTCATAAGCAATTCCCAAAGAAATAACTTTTGTTTGCTCAGTCTTGGATAAAGCACTGTAAATAGCATACCTTGCTTTTTCATTCTCCTCATAAGCAGAAACTTCATCTGCAATAGTAGGACCACTTGCCGAAATAATATACTTTGTCTCAAAAGCCTTCTAGGTATTATAACCAAGAGAGATGATATAACCTCTCATCTTCACTTTCCAGTTACTATAATCAGATCCATCGAACATAGGGATCACCAACTTATGCGCCATCGGATCTACCTTAAGCAGTTAAACTCTACACCAAGGAACCAAAGCTCTGATACCAATCATCATATTTGAGATTTGCACATCAAATTTCATTAAGGAAGTGTGTGGTTGATAAAGACATATTCAAAAAATGTAGCGCACTACATCGTGTCGACATAGACCTAGGATAGGTGACACATATATCCGCATAACAAAATTAATTCACCATATCACCAATTATCCATGAGGTTGGCCAGAGATAGGCTTAATAGAAAAAAACAATCAACAGAATAATGTTGATACACCATATGAGCACCTAAGCATGAGAGATTCCGAACATACATTCTTTCAATATCCATAAACTATTTCCCAAAATCGCAAGCAACAACTATCAACTGCAGAGGATTGTGAACCAAAATACCAGAGGATGTAAATTGTATACTGGTTCAGATACTGGATCAAAATATTGGATCAAACGATGACTTAGTCTTGTAGTCACAACTCGTATAACATGGTGACATCAATGACAACACAAAAAATTGTAAAGTTAACCATTCTTTTTCATTCTTCCAACAATCTCCCCCTTTGTCATTGATGGCAACATGTGCCAAAATTTACAAAACAATCAATCTTTCTCCTTATCATCATTGTCCTTTCCCTTTTACTCCTCTCTCCCCCTTTGACATCAATGGAAAAGGGCGACCAAAAATAGGATGTAAATGTATGTACATGGTAACATTGTATATACAAAGAAATTCCAACTCCCCATTTCAAACATTCAAGTGAAAATGACACTTTTTACATGAAAGATTTTCTTGTACCTATCTCTTATGATCAGAAGAATCCTTTTCCAAGCAAGCACAACCGAATTCATCCTTGCACTCATACCATCCAATAAAGACAACTGCATAAAAGAGGATGTCTGGTCCAAAGACAATTGAGAGAGAGTATTGTTAAAGGAACAAGACAACTAAGAGGGGGTGAATCAATTGTCACCAATTTCAAACACAAAACTTCAAACTCTTATCAACTTCACAACCACACTATTTTGTTATTAAGTATGAACATGTAATGTAGATAACATAAAATAAAATCAACACAATGAACACCGGATTTTACGTGGAAAACCCAATAAAGGAAAAACCACAGTGAGGATTAACTCATAATATAAAGTAATAGCAAAAAATGAATATATAAGGCTCACTGCCCAGAATAGGAATCATTGTCTAGATATAAAAGCTCACTACTTACACAAGGAGACTCACTACCTACAAAAAAGACTAGAAAACAAAATTGGCTTCACAGCCGAAATGAACTGATGAGAGTGCACCTAAAATAAAAATTTGGTGACAATTGATTCACATGATGACAATATTGGATGGGATACACATGACTACTCTAGTATTGGTGAGTTGTCGCCAAATTTTTAATTTTTTTATGACCAATGTGCTAAAGGACTCAAAACTAATGAATGTACTTGGTATTAGGTTCTGTTTAGGTACACTGATGATGGCAGTATTAGGTTATGTTATGTATACTATAATATTGGTGAGTTGTTTTCTATTATGACAAATGTGCTAAAGGAAAAATGAGAGGGGGGCTGAATCAATTGTCACCAAGTACATCAGTGAGCCTTTGTATTCGGGCGGTGAGCCCTTGGCAATAAGCCTTTTGTATTCGGTTTTTCGATTACTTTATATTTGGCGAGTCTTTGTACTCTCTACAAGCACTGACAAAGGGGGAGATTGTTGCAAATTGTCCTACGCCTTTTAACAATTGGTATCAAAGCAATATGAAGTGTGAAAGTTGGGGATATGTTGGTGTCATCTCTTGATTTGTAGCTTCTGGTTTGATGGAGTGTGAAAGTTGTGTTCACCGGTGTGTAAACTAGTTTGGTAGAGTTACTTGTCTGTGGATTGGGAGAAATGTTTTTGCTCCATAGTCCTCTGCTGATTTTTTTCAGGTTTTTACAAGAAAGTTGAAGAAAGTTATCGGTAAGTACAAAGGTATGTTTCCCTTTAAATGTTTCAGTTGCATGGTAATATTGGTCATTATGCCTCAAGATGTCTGAATAGAGTTGCACATAAGAAGAATAGAGATCATAAAGATAGAAATGATAAGAAATTCGTGAAGTTGTATTATGTTAGAGAAAAAGTTGGAATCTCTGATGATGAATCTAATTATGAGGGTGATGATAGTGAATGCTTGTTCTTAGCTTTGGAGAATAAATTTGTGTTTTCTAACTCTAGAAAATGTGCAAGAAAAAGTGATTCGTAGAACAAAAAGGATGAGATGGAAGGTACTTTGGTCATCGCATTTCATGCTAGAGAGGATGAAGACTAGTGGGTGATTGACAGTGGATGTTCTAATCACATGACCGGAGATAAAAGTAAGTTCACTAAACTTGAAAAGTATGATGGTGGTTTGGTCATGTTTGATGATGATTCTAGAGAAAAGATTGTTGAGAAAGGTACAATTAGTTTTGATGGAATACAAAACACTGATGATGTATATTATGTAAAGGGCCTAAGGCATAACCTTTTGAGTATTGGACAAATGTGTAGCAAAGGTTTCAAACTTGTGTTTTAGGATAATACCTGTGAGATCAAAAAAGGATCTGGAGCTATGGTTGTTGCACAAAGGAGAACATGGAAACATCTATCGGCTTAAGGGTGTTGATGGTCAATGCCTTGTATCTCAAGTTAATGAAAGTTGGTTGTGGCACCAGAGAATGGGACATGTAAACTTTGATAATCTAGTCAAGATTAGTTCAAGAGATGTCCGAGGTCTGCCTAAAATCATAAAGCCTGCTAATACTGTTTGCAAAAGTTGTCAGTTAGGGAAACAAACAAGATGCAATTTCAAAGGAAAAGAGCAATCTACTACCGGAATGTTGGAATTAATTCATACAGACCTCTGTGGTCCTACTAGAACATGAAGCCTAAATGGTGACAGGTATTTCATGCTCCTTATTGATGATTATTCTTGAATGACATGGGTTTCTTTTCTTAGAGAGAAGACTCAGGCTTTGGATAGGTGTAAAGTGTTCAAAGCAAAAATAGAAAATGAAGTGAACCTAAGAATCAAATGTTTGAGATCTAATAGAGGTGAAGAATTCACTTCTAGTGAGTTTAATGCATTTTGTGAAGACCGTGGCATAAAAAGACACATTTATGCTTCTAGAACCCCTCAACAAAATGGAGTGGTTGAGAGAAAGAACCAAACTGTATAGGAAGCTGCATAAACCATGATGAAATAAGCAAATGTACCTGATGTGTATTGGAGAGAGGCAATACACACTGTTGTTTATCTTCTTAACAGAGTTCAGATCAGAGGCAACAACACAAAGAGTCCTTATGAGTTATGGAATGGTAAGGTTCCTACTGTGAAGTACTTTAAGGTGTTTGGAAGCAGATGTTACATTAAAAGAGATGATGATAATCTTGGGAAGTTTGATGCTAGATGTTATGAAGGGATTTTCCTTGGATATTCAACTACCAACAAAGAATATAAATGCTTTAATAAAAGATTGAGGAATATTTTGAGAGTGCTAATGTGAAAGTTGATGAGGATATGCACAAACCTATTGAGATAAGTGAAGTTGAACCAAATGATCATATTTGCGCACCAGTACCTGAAGAGAATAATGAAGAGGAAGAAGAAAAAACCAAAGAAGAAGAAGAAAATGAACTAGAACTTATTCCTAAGACTCCTAAGTATGTCCAGAAGAATCATTTAGAGGAATAGATAATTGGAGATAAGAGTGAAGGTGTGAAGACAAGAAGTAAAGTAGCAGTTGAGGTAAATATGTGTTTACTTTCTAAAATAGAACCTAAGTCTGTGTGTGAAGAATGTGAAGATGAGAGTTGGGTTGGAGCTATGAAATAAGAGTTGCAACAAATAGAGAAGAATCAGACATAGGAACTGGTTCCTATTGTTGGAAATATGTGTCTCAATCATCACATGCTGCAACCTCTACTGGGGCAAAGTCGGTGTGACATCCATCATGTCTAGCCGACTAGCAGTAGTAACCTTGTTGAATCAGATTAAGTCATTGTGACCTTGCAAGAGTCTCGTCGAATGCTTTTCCTTTGGAGCCTATCACTGTGACTATTTGTTCATTGTGACCTCTCACCGCTCCTAGGGATCTCTGGTTGACAGGCCATTCTATCGGATATCGGGGAGAGTCTTGGGTGTTCGCTATGAGCTCTCAGCGATGTGTTAATGTCTTGCCGAGAATGTTTGGTTTAAAGTCATCGGGGAAACTCTCGCCGGAAGGAATACTATCGGTAAGAAGTCTTACCGATGAGGGAATGTCACACCGACTATATTCCTTCGGGGTAACTCAAAAGGTCCCGGGAAGACGTCTCAGTGAACAATGAAGGTCTTGCCGATGGGGACACACTTGGAGGCTTTGGGGTAACTCAAAAGGTCCCAGGAAGACATCTTAGTGAACGACAAAGGTCTTGTCGACGGGGACACACTTGGAGGCTTCGGGGTAACTCAAAGGTCCCGGGAAGACGTCTCAGCGAACGTTGAATGTCTCACCGACGGGAACACATATGGAGTCTTCGGTGTAACATAAAGATCTCGGTGTGAACTCTTAGCGATAGACAAGAGTCTTGCTGACTACTATTTGGCGCTCGGTATGTCTGGGGGTTTCAAAGTAATGTCTCAGTGATAGCGGTTATGTCTTGCCGAATGCTGAACGTTTCGGTATAACCCTAAATGACTCGATATGATGTCTTGGCGAAAGACAATTGTCTGGCCGATGAGAACACTAATGTCTATGTGACTTATGGAGCTTCGTTATGACGTCTCACCGAAAGCGATGAGTCTTGGCGATAGCGATACATGTGGTGAACGTCGGTATGAGGTCTTGGCGACATGAGGAAGTCTTAGCGATGGTCTTCTGAACTCGATGTAACATCTTGGCGATAACGATAACTCTTGGCAACATCGATATGAAGCCTTTGGGCATCGGGGAGACACTTCCTGTGTCTCACCGACATGTCGATACAGCCTGAAGCCATTTGACCAAGTGAGACCATCCTATGTGGCTCGTTGTCGACCAATAGGAGGAGCTGAATGGGAACCGTTAGAAGACAGTTCTTCGTGGCAGTTCTGTGAGGAAGCTACAGACAGGGAATGACATGAATATAGTTTGCAGTTGCAGATGCTCGATGGTTCGGTTGGTTTGATCAACAGTTGGATGAACAGTTCGAATTGTATTAGTGGATGGATTCTATTTTGTGTAGACTGTAAATTGCAGGTTCCTGTACAAAGATTGTTCATGGTGAATGTTGCTGTAATAAGACATCAGAAAGATAAGTCTGATACTTGTATGTAATCTTTATTACTGTAATACAAAGTGATTTCTCTTGGTGTGGTGGGTTTTTCTCCCGTAAGGGTTTTCCCACGTATATCTGGTGTTCATATGTGTTTGTCAAATACTCTGTTTCTGTTATCTCTTTCAAAGTATATCAGATGGATTTCAAGTCTGCATTTCTGAATGGTGAACTGGAAGAAGTATACATGGAACAACATGAAGGATTTCAGTTATCAGACAAACCATCCATATGGTTTGTAATATGAAAAAGGAATTGTATTGACTGAAACAAGCTCCCAGAGCATGGTACGCAAGATTGGATAGATACCTAACACAACAAGGATTCAACAAAGGCTTTGCTAACAACAATATTTACTTCAAAGTGAAAGGTAACAAAATGTTGATAGTGGTAGTATATGTTGATGATATCATCTTTGGAGTAAATGAAGGTATGTGTAAGAGATTTGCAGAGGAAATGCAAAAATAATTTGAAATATCTATGATTGGTGAGTTGAATTTCTTTCTTGTTCTTCAAGTAAATCAAACTAATAAGGGGATATTCATTTCACAATCAAAGTATGTGAAAGAGTTGTTGAAGAAGTTTGGAATGGATGACTCCAAACCGGTTAGTACTCCTATGGTGACCGAATGTAAGCTGAGTAAAGATTATGAATCTGCTATAGTTGATCAGAGCAAATATAGATCTATGGTTGGTGGACTATTGTATCTTACTGCTACCAGACCAAATATCATGCATATAGTATGTTTAGTTGCCAGATTTCAAGTGGAACCTAAAGAAGCACATGTTACAACTGTAAAGAGGATATTCAGATATTCTAGAGGTACATCAGATTACGGCTTTTGGCATCCTAAGGATACTGATTTCACTTTAAGTGCTTATATCGATGCAGATTGGGTTGGTTGTGTGAATGAATGGAAGAGTACTAGCGAAGGTGCTTTCTTTCTTGGTGGAAGAGTGGTTTCATGGTTAAGTAAGAAACAAGACTTTGTTTCTTTATCCATTGTAGAACCAGAGTATATTGCTGCAAGATCTTGCTGCACACAGGTTTTGTGGATGAAGCAAACACTGAAGGATATTGGAGTGATATGTTATGAGCCTATTCCTATCTTCTGTGACAATAAAAGTGCTATAAACATTTCAAAGAATCTGGTAATGAATTCAAGAACAAAACATATATCTATTAGATATCACTTCTTGAGAGAGAATGTATTGGAGAATAAAGTTAGGCTAGAGTATGTGTCTACAAAAGAAAAAGTTGCAAATATATTTACTAAGGATCTTTTGAAGGATACTTTTGAGTATCTCAGGGAGAGGTTGGGGGTCATTGGCCCTCCGAAGTAGGTGCACATGGAGGTGCATCAGTCCAATGATCCGCAAATTCTTCATTTATTTGGACTGATGAATGGGTCTACTCCGCAGGGGGAGTAGAAAGTTTTCATTGTTGTAGTATGAGTTGCTTGGGTGCACTCCTAAGGGGGAGTGATCAAAGTTTTTCATCTTTGCCATTGATTTCAAAGGGGGAGAGAGAGTCATGTGAAAAATAGTAGAAGAGGAAGAGAAGGTCTTTTCCCAGAATATTGAGAATGCAGGAATGTTGTGCAGGTCGTCTAATCTAAAAATAAAGGAGAGTATTGTCTTTGATGGTTTTTCACATAATGTGTTGCCATCAATGACAAAGGGGGAGATTGTTGAAAGTAAAAGAAAGTTTGGTGGTGTTGTCATTAATGTTGTTATTGATGTCAACATGGTTCAAAATGTTGTAGATTATGCATGTATAGTTGAGATGTTGTTGAGATGTTGTGAGTACATGGAGCTATTCTTATGATGTTGCAGATGTGCTAAAATGTTGGGTTACCAAGTGCTTTTGAGAAAATTAATAAAGAGTGAAGTTAGAGTTATGTATGTGTTCAGAATGTGCTTCAGTATGTGCTCCGTGTTTCTTCTGTGTTGATCCTATGCTTGTGCGGATCTGGAGGGTTGTTGTTGGAGATATGTCAGTGTCATCTCCTGACTTGTAGCTTCTAGTTTTATGGAGTGTGAAATTTGTGTTCACCAGTGTGTAAACTAGTTTGGTAGAGTTGCTTGTCTATGGACTAAGAGAAATGTTTTTGATCTGTAGTCCTCTGCTAAATTGTTTCATGTTTTGCAGATCTGGATATGTCTTGTAATAATGTTCTTTGGGTTTTGGTAGAGATGTTCATAGTCTGGTGCTCCATAAGTTGAGTTTCAAAGTTGCTATGTGTGTTTGCACAGTTTAGATGGACTGTTGGAAGGTGTTCTATGTTTGAAGGTTGTTGCACTTGCTATGGATGTATCTGAAGATATCTGAGATGTGTTCTCGTGCATAATGAAGCGAGTTATGTCATCCACATGTTATCTTCTTGCTGGGAAGTGTGTACTACAATGTTCGTTTGTGTTTTCATTAGGTTTGGATGACCTGGTGTTTACACTTCATATGAAGAATTAAAAATTTCATGAAGGAAGTATGTGGTTGATCTGAGACGTTGCTTTTGGTCTTGGTTAAGTGTTTAATTGGTCAACTCTCATTCCTTTCCACCACGAGAATGTTGAGTTGTTGACCTAATTTCAATTTATGAAATGAAGCGTATGTAGCCGACTTTGGAGAAAGTTTCTAAGGTTGAAGATGGTATAAATGCAAGTCAAGATGCGAAGGATTAAATCATACAAATTAACGAAGTAAGCCACAAGTGAAGAGCAGAGTTGTGCGAAAGTAAGTTGAGGTAACAATATTTTATTGTGTTAGATTCCTAAAAGCAGTGTGCTGAAGGTTTCTACAATCTTCTAATCAAGGCTACAAATGTGTGTAAATTGTTGTGGTAGATATTTTTGTTATATTTTGTATCTGTAGGCAGTGAGCCTCCCTGTTGGATAGTGAGTCCTTTCTATAGGTAGTGAGCCTTTGTATTTGGGTAGTGAGCCCTTGACAGTGAACCTTTTGTATTTGGTTTTTCTATTGCTTTATATTGTGAGTTGTACCTTTAGAATTAAAATTTTGGTGACAACTAATTCACCCAAGTACATCATGTGGAAAAACGGTATATAGTTTTGAGTTATGATGTATATTATGTAAATTTTGAGTCCCATTAGTCACCAAACTAATAGAATACTAGAGTAGTCATGTGTATCCCATCCAATAATACCATCATGATGCAATGCTAGGAGGATCACAACTCAACTCAACCAATCATTCAAGGTAATATTACAAAATCCTTGCTCTTAAGTATTTTTTGCTTGCTTTGCAATAACACAAATTAAGAAACCATAAAAAAAACAACTCAATTGGCCCTTAGAAGACATAACACAAGATGTTTATAACAAGCTCAACCAAACTAATCCCTGCAAGTAATCTCAATACATCAAGTCCAATGTTCTTCTTTGTAGACTACACCATTAAACTATGATTGTCCCTGCCCTTTAGGCCTTTCCAAAGCTTGTCAACTTGGACAGTCAATATTTAAATGAAAAATCAGACTCCCAACATGGCTTCAATGCCATTCAAGACTCTCAACATATAACAAGACATCCCAAACAACAACTCCCATCAGAAAACACTCATCAATGAATCATAATCATAAGCTCATACCATAGAAATTCACTACTTGCAACATGAGGGTTTGTTGAGAATACATAAACCCAAGTCCATTCCTCCTAGCCAATGCCTAAAACTTGTGTAAATGTGCCTAAACAAGCTTATCAATTCCATCTCCATATCATACTCATGTTATTTTATCAAAACACCCATTCTAACCTTTATTCTTGACCCAAAATCTTAACTGTCAAAACTCCGTGTTAACAGGGCAGTAAACAATAATGCATTCAAATGCCTAAAATTCATCATGCCACCTTTGGAAGGGGCCAATAAACAATTTAGAAAAATTTACAAGCAATATCAACCAATTTAGATACCCATTTCACAAACAAAGACACAACATTTCACTGTATTCTGTCGTTTTCCTAATTTTTCCACATTTCTTAGTCCGAGGGCAACATTGCTTTGATAGAAAATTCATTCTTATTATTTGCAACTTTGGAATATGAAAATATATGTTAAAATGAACCTTTTCACCAATTTTCAGACCATTCCACTGTGCCAATTGAGAGAAACACAATTTTGACTACTTGTTGTCTACCCTAAGAGGGTTTTAGACTTGCACTTACAAAAATGATCGCAACTTTTACAAATCTTTATGAAATTGAACCAAACAAAAAGAAAATTAAACTAAATTCATTTATACTTCTTTTCCCATTGGTTTTAAGCCAATACCAGTTTGTACAAGGATGTACAACACGCTGCTACATGACTATTATAGGAAAAATCTAGGAATTGCAGCCACAAAAACATTCATAACTTTCATTCTACTCCATGAAATGAAGTGAAACAAAGACCAAAATGAACTAGATTCATTACACTTTCAAACCAAACTAATTTTAGGCTCATTGATGGTCCATACAGACCGTACCATATCAAAGAACAGGATTAACAACATTCAAACTCAAAATTTTCATTGATCTCTTACCTCCATTTCATTACATCTTCATTTTTCCCAATCCTCCCCACTAAGATTCGACCATAAAAGGGTATTTAAACCATTTATAAGCCTACCCAACCGCCTACAACTATCTAACTTCCTCATATGACCCTTCATCTTCTTATTTTTGCATTTTTGCAATTTTGACAATATGACAATATGACAACTTTGACAATTTTTTACAAGTTTTGACAAAATGAACTCATAATCACCTAATAACCTATTGAATGACTCAAACATGTTAAATATGGTCTAAATGACCTTATGACATGACCCAAACACCATGTAAAGCAAATATTTAAAAAAAATGGCCCCATGGAGGCATGAATTCAACTAGGTGCTCCTGCACCATACTCTCGGAGAAAAGAAAATTCAAGTCCCATTGAATGTTGGTCTGCTCCTTTCTGATCTTCTAGTTCTTTTTCAACTTTTCCTTCCTCTTTGTAACTCTTCCTAGGTCCTTCTTCCTCTTCTTCTTAAACCATCTCTTATCCATCATCTTCTCAACTTCTAGGCTCCAAAACTCCATTTCTTGTGTATATATCGCAGTAGCTGTAGCTTTGTCTTTATCCTCATCATTGGAACACCATATGACAACATATTCACCATTAGTATATAACTTGCATCATACTCTTGCAAACCTTCATATACCTCATTAGCAAACAAATTTGCAACATCCTTATTAGAAATTTCATTATGACTATCAACATCAATGTTATCAACAACTTTATCATCAACAACTTGAGTACCAATACCAAGGTTATCAACAACAACAACAAATTGTTTATCTTGCTCATTTGATTCAAACAACTGAATATGGTATAAAGGATCATCCACAACTATGTCTACCTTGTCTCCTTGAACTTCCTCAATGCTAGATGTCAAAACAATCATAAGTGCATTTACCATCTCATTCCTTACCTTTTCCTCTATTGTTGCTTTCCTTGATTGTCTTCTTCATTGAACAATATTCTTGATGGGCCACACAACTCTCTCCTTCAATGTCAAATGCCAACTTGTAGCTTGCCTATACAAATTCTTCAACTCAGCCTCCTGTCTTTCTATCTTCTTGTTGAGTTCCTCTAGTGCTTTCCTAAGTTCTTGATCCTTCTTCTTTTGCTTTGCATTTCCCTCTTCTCTTTTCCTCTCTTCTTGTTTCTTCTTCCTTCTTTGTGAATCCTAAGCCTGCCAACATCTTCTCAAAAAATCCATCTTCATAAGCAAGTCTCTCCTTGCTTCCTCGTCACTTTGCCTCACCTAGGCAATCAGGTTCCTTCCTCAACCTGCACACAACCACAAACACAAACACAAAATCTTCCTCTACTCAGACCTTATTGGGCTATAATAACAACTGATGCAACGCTAGGACTCAGATCACAACTCAACTCAACCAATCATTCAAGGTAATATTACAAAATCCTTTAGATTAAGCATTTTTTGCTTACTTTGCAATAACACAAATTGAGAAACCATCAACAAAACAACTCAATTGGCCCTTAGAAGACATAACACAAAATTTTTATAACAAACTCAACCAAACCAAACCCTACAAGTAATCTCAATACATCAAGTCCAATGTTCTTCTTTGTAGACTACACCATTAAACTATGATTGTCCTTGCCCTTTAGGCCTTTCCAAAGCTTGTCAAATTGGACACTCAACATTCAAATGAAAACTCATATTCCCAACATGGCTTCAATGCCATTCAAGACTCTCAACATATAACAATACATCCCAAACAACTCCCATTAGAAAACACTCATCAATGAATCATAATCATAAGCTCATACCATAGCAATTCACTACTTGCAACATGAGGGTTTGTTGAGAATACATAAACCCAAGTCCATTCCTCCTATCCAATGCCTCAAACCTGTGTAAATGTGTCTGCACAAGCTTATCAAGTCCATCTCCATATCATACTCATGTTATTTTATCAAAACACCCATTCTAACCTTTATTCTTGACCTAAAATATTAACTGTTAAAACTTTGTGATAACAGGGCAGTAAACAATAATGCATTCAAATGCCTAAAATTCATCATGCCACATTTGGAAGGGGCCAATAAAAAATTTAGCAAAATTTACAAGCAATATCAACCAATTTAGATACCCATTTCACAAACAAAGACACAACATTTCACTATATTCTATCGTTTTCCTAATTTTTCCACATTTCTTAGTTCGAGGGCAACATTGCTTTGATAGAAAAATTCATTCTTATTATTTGCAACTTTGGAATATGAAAATATATGTTAAAATGAACCTTGTCACCAATTCTTAGACCATTCTATTGTGCCAGTTGAGTGAAACACAATTTTGAGTACTTGTTGTCTACCCTAAGAGGGTTTTAGACCAACACTTACAAAAATGATCATAACTTCTACAAATATTCATGAAATTGAACCAAACAAAAAGAAAATGAAACTAGATTCATTTATCCTTCTTTTCTCGTTGGTTTCAAGCCAATACCAATTTATACAAGGATGTACAACACGCTGCTACAGGGAAAATCTAGGAATTGCAGCCACAAAAACATTCATAACTTTCATTCTACTCCATTAAATGAAGTGAAACAAAGACAAAAATGAACTAGATTCATTACACTTTCACATCAAACCAATTTTAGGCTCATTGAGGGTCCATACAGACCGTACCATATCAAAGAACATGAATAACAATGTTCAAACTCAGAATTTTCATTGATTTCTTACCTCCATTTCATTACATCTTCATTTTTCCCAATCCTCCCTACTAAGATTCAACCATACAAGGGTATTTAAACCATTTATAAGCCTACCCAATTGCCTACAAATATATAACTTCCTCATACGACCCTTCATCTTCTTATTTTTTTTATTTTTTGAATTTTGACAATATGACAATATGACAACTTTGACAATTTTTACAAGTTTTGACAAAATGAACTCATAATCACCTGATAACCTATTGAATGACTCAAACATGTTAATATGGTTTAAATGACCTTATGACATGACCCAAACACCATGTAAAGAAAATATTTACAAAAAATGGCCTCATGGAGGCATGAATTCCACTAGGTGCTCCCGTACTACATCATCAGAAGAAGACTCACAACTCTTTAAGAAAAGAAATCCATCCAATGCATTAAAAATTTGGTGACAATTGATTCAACCCCCCTCTCAGTTGTCCTTTAGTGCATGAGGGTTCTTGTTGGGGATATGGGATTCACCAGACCAGATATCATGCATGCAGTATTTTTAGTTGCCAGATTTCAAGTAGAACCTAAAGAAGCACATGTTACAACTGTAAAGAGGATATTTAGATATCTTAGAGGTACACCGGATTATGGCTTATGGTATCCTAAGGATACTAATTTCACTTTATGTTCTTATATCGATGTAGATTGGGCTGGTTGTGTGGACAACCAAAAGAGTACCAGGGAAGGTGCTTTCTTTCTTGGTGGAAGATTGGTTTCATGGTTAAGTAAGAAACAAGATTCAGTTTCTTTATCCACTGCAGAAGCAAAGTATATTGTTGTAGTATCTTGTTGCACATAGGTTTTGTGGATGAAACAAACACTGAAGGATATTGGAGTGATATGTGATGAGCCTATTCCTATCTTCTGTGATAATACAAGTGCTATAAACATTTCAAAGAATTTGGTAATGCATTCAAGAACAAAACATATATCTATCAGATATCACTTCCTGAGAGAGAAGGTATTGGAGAATTAAGTTAGGCTAGAGTATGTGTCTACAAAGGAACAAATTGCAGATATATTTACTAAGGCTTTTCCGAAGGATACTTTTGAGTATCTCAAGGAGAGGTTGGGGGTCATTGGCCCTCTAAACTAGGTGCACATGGAGGTGCATTAGTCCAGTGAATCCACAAATTCTTCATTTATCTGGACTGATGAATGGGTCTACTTCGTAGGGGGAGTAGAAAGTTTTCATTGTTGCAGTATGAGTTGCATGGGTGCACTCCTAAGGGGGAGTGATCAAAGTTTTTGATATTTTCCATTGATGTCAAAGGGGGAGAGAGAGTCATGTGAAAAATAGTAGAAGAGAAAGAGCAGGTCTTTTCTTGGAATATTGAGTATGCAGAAATGTTGTGCAGGTTGTCTAATCTGAAAATGAAGCAGAGTGTTTTCTTTGATGGCTTTTCACATAATGTGTTGCCATCAATGATAAAGGTGGAGATTGTTGCTAGTATGAGCAAGTTTGGTGGTGTTGTCATTAATGTTGTCATTGATGTCAACACGGTTCAAAATTTTGTAGATTGTGCATGTATAGTTGAGATGATGTTGAGATGTTGTGAGTGCATGGAGCTATCCTTATGATGTTGCAGATGTGCTAAAATGATGGGTTACCAAGTGCTTTTGAGAAAATTAATAAAGAGTGAAGTCAGAGTTATGTATGTGTTCAGAATGTACTCCGGTATGTGCTCCGTGTTTCTTCTGTGTTGATTCTATGCTTGTATGGATCTGAAGGGTTGTTGTTGGGGATATGTTGGTGTCATCTCTTGATTTGTAGCTTCTCATTTGATGGTGTGTTCAAATTGTGTTCACCGGTGTGTAAACTATTTTGGAATAGTTTCTTGTCTATGGACTGGGAGAAATGTTTTTTCTCTACAGTCCTCCGCTGATTTTTTTCAGGTCTTGTGGATTTGGAATATGTCTTGTAATAATGTTCTATGGGTTCTAGTAGAGATGTTCGTAGTCTGGTGCTCTGGAAGTTGAGTTTCCTAGTTGCTATGTGTGTTTGCATAGTCTAGATGGATTGTTGGAAGGTGTTCTATGTTCGAAGGTTGTTGCACTTCCTGCAGATGTATTTGAAGGTATCTAAGATGTGTTCTCATGCATAATAAAGGGTGTTATGTCCTCTGCATGTTATTTTTTTGTTGGGAAGTGTGTACTTCAATGTTCATTTTGTTTTTATTAGGTTTGGCCGACTTGGTGTTTACACTTCATATGAAGAATTAAAAATTTAATTAAGGAAGCATGTGGTTGATCCGAGAAGTTGGTTTTGGTCTTGGTTAAATGTTTAATTGGTCCACTCCCATTCCTTTCCACCATGAGAATGTTGAGTTGCAGACCTAAGTTGAATTTATGAAATGAAGCGTATGTGGCCGACCTTGGAGAAAGCTTCCAAGATTGAAGATGGTATAAATACGAGTCAAGGTGTGAAGGATTAAATCATACAAAGTAACAAAGTAAGCCACAAGTGAAGAGCAGAGTTGTACGAAAGTAAGTTGAGGCAACAATATGTTATTGTGTTAGATTCCTAAAAGCACTGAGCTGAAGGTTTTTGCAATCTTCTAATCAAGGATACAAATGTGTGTAAATTTTTATGGTGGATCTTTCTATTATCTTTTGTATCTGTAGGCAGTGAGCCTCCCTATTGGATAGTGATTCCTTTCTATAGGTAGTGAGCCTTTGTATCCAGATAGTGAGTCCTTTTTGGGAAGTGAGCCTCTTATAGTCATTTTTGCTATTACTTTATATTGTGACTTAATCCCCACCGTGGTTTTTCCCTTATTGGGTTTTCCACATAAAATCTGGTGTTCATTGTGTTGATTTTGCTTTATGTTATCTGCATTTCATGTTCATACTCAATAACAAAATAGTGTGGTTGTGAGGTTGATAAGTGCTTGAATTTGGTGACAACTGATTCACCCCCCCTCTCAGTTGTCATGCGCCATTTAACAATAACAAGATGAGTTTATCCTGTAACTATGTCATCATTACCCCATGCAGCTTAGTCAACAAGACCATTATAAAAAAGCAACTACAAGTGTCTTGACTTATTTCGAGAGAGAAGAATACCATCATGAATTCCATCTATCCCCTAAAAAGAGGCTGGAACAATACCACGATCCAATATGCAAGACTGAGAAGAAACCATCTTCTTCTAACAAGACTAACCAATGTCAATCTCAAAAGTACCAATATAGAGCCTGATGCTCAATCCTCCAATGAAACATTAACCTACAACCAAGACTAAAGTGTCTGTATCATCAACAATCCAACCCACAATAAGAGGTCTCTTGAGAATGTGAACTGTGCCCAACATAGGTGCATAAAAACATATACCAACATATGACAAGCTTCCAATGTAAATTAGAACAACACCATGCAACCTATGAATCAAGTCTATGATGGAGCAAAAAGTATCTTTGATGCCCAAAGATGAGAAGAACTCATCATCACTCCATCCTCTAACTCCAAAGTGACCATCCCAATCTCTCCTCTCCATACCAACAGTTGCTTCCCTCAAAGTGTCACCTGATAGAAATCCAACCAACAAAGGAGGACAACCATCAATCAATGAAGTAGGAGGTGAAACCCAAGAGGATGGTGTTGGAATACTGTTGCTAAAATGTCTATCTCCAACCCATAGACTGAAACCAATCGATGACTCAATCATATACCTCTCAAGATCAAGAATGATACACCCATCTCCAACTAAATCCTCATGCCTATCCAACACACAAGGTACTACACCTATATCCTGAATGTGAATGCTAGGAGAACTCACACTACTATCCTCAACAAGTGTCCTGGCTGACATATATGACCGAGTCTTTGCTGAACATGAGGAACATCTAGCCAAACCCAACTCAAAGTAAAGTTCATCAACATGAATCTTAGATTCTTGAAGGGCTAACTGAGTACTCCTCAAGGAATCACTAGTAACCATAAGCTCGTGAGAAAGCTTATCTACTTCATCTTCCTTCCTTCTCAAAGGATCTGAATAGATCTCAATGAGGTTGAGAAGGTGATCTCAATTTGAAAGAAGGTGCAAATAATTTGCTTTCCATTTTCCCATACCTTCTTTGATTGACTATAAATCATCATGAGAAGACTCTACATCAACTCCTTTTTGTCTTCCCTCTAACTGAACCATCCAAAGGTGATTTTCAATCAACTTGTGCATTTTTTCATGATGAGATAAGGTTACCACGATTTCATCCTCATTCACCTTCAACTGGTTCCTCAAACTATGTAGACTATGGGGTGTATGATTAGCTTCCCCTTCACATGAATAAGCATTTGATTGTTCATGTAGTGCTTGAGTCACCCAACTATCTTCTTTCGCCAAGTCCTACATACATTCATTTTGATTTGGAATCAGGTCAACACTAATTCCACCTATAAAATCATCAGCAATGCCATTATTAAGTGTCTCAGCACAAGAGGGCTCAGGCTGCTCCTTGTGCTCATCATCCCACTTAGTTGATTCACTGGATGATAACGTACTATTCTCCTAAAGAGAAGGTGGAACTTGTAAACCAAATGAAATTAACTCTCTTGTAGTCAGTTTCTCCTTGAACTTCTCAATTTTCTGCTCAACTAATTGTCTTGAGATATCATATGACATAGTCGAAACATGTTGCTCTCCTCTCCAAATGTCCAACAAATTAGATCGCAACTGCTTACAAACATCATAATATTTATCTAGGATCATGGATAGGATGTTGAACATATTTGTCTTCACCTTGTTTGGATGTTGTTTCCTGATTCCCAATATGAAGCAATCGAATAATTAGAGGATGAGACCATCATAATCAAACATGATAGCACATGACTACACCTGTGCTGTCAATACTAAAATTTTGATCCTCTTATTGAAAGTAGGGCTTTTAATGTCTCTTAACTCATTAAAGCTTTCAATAATCAACTCCATAACCTGTCTCATTTTGGCATTATCAAAAGGAACTTTAGGAGCTTTAATCCTCATAATTACACTTAGGCAATGGGCCATAACAAGTCTTACATCCTTATCTTTGTGTTTTAACAACCCGTCTTCACCAAAAGAGATCAATACCAGAACCATACCCACTTGAATTAACTGAGAAGGTGGCTAGTCCACCAAATGCAAGCAATTCACTACTTCCTCCAATGAAATGAGAAGATCATCCTTTGTTAGAAACAAGCGACCAAGTTTACCCCTTGCCATAAAAAGTCTCTGTTTGAACTCTTCGTCACTCATGAGTCCATGCTTATAGACTAAATTTTTTGATCCATTTTGATTAGCTAAAAATAAAGATCAACTACTCGATAGGCTAGTAGGAATCTTAGCTCTGATACCACTGTAATGTCCCTTGCTAATTCTTATGTAAATCTGCAACTTTTAGCACTTGGAAATTTCGTCAAACACTTTGCTTGTAAACTTGTTCTTGGTTGGTAAGTGTTTTCAATTTTAATTCTCTTTGATATGATAATGGAATGCATAAAATGGCTCAACTAAACAATGCCAATTGACTTCTAATACAACAATGAATGCAATGCAATTATTTTTGGAGTTTCCTAGGCAAATAAGATGACATAATAGTGCATGACATAAGCATCTATAACAAATGGTATTTTAACAAATATTTAGCATGCAATCCTAACTTAAGTCAATATACACTTCCAGCAAGTAAACATTTCTACAAACACTTAGTAGGAAAACTCAAACTCCTTATATTGCAACTCATGATAGAATACAACATTTGCCAATGATTTACATTGATATAGAAGCATTCCTAAATGCATACTTTACTGTTGTAAGTGATTACATTTATCAACAACTAGACTCATATGCAATACAACTCGCTGTTGTGACAACAACTACTCTAGCTGAAGATGACTATGATTATATGTAACTTCAAATCCCAACTTCATTAGATATTGGAATACCAATGAAAGACACAATCTTATTATAATGTCAACATTAAGCTTGAAAGTAAACACATTGAAAAACTTGGTCAACGCTCTAAGGAAGTAATGATCGACTAATGATCGAATTGGAGCTCTTGATTTGCCCGCAACAATCTGATATTGAAATCGATTATGCCTAGCAATTCAACTAGATTAAATCTCTTCACAAAAATTATCCCAATCTCCTGATGCAGACGTAGGTAGCCACGATCAGATAAATAGTCAATTCCTGACAATTGAATATATATACTATCGCTTTCTATCGAATTCATTTTTTCTTTTATCAACTTTACTCCAGACAGATGCTTCTTCTAAATATAAAATTGATCCAATAATTTTGAGATAGTTGTGATCTTTTTATCTTTTGACTGCCATCCAATTCACCATTCTTTGCATTAGCTTCATAAGGCTTAACTTTTTCTTTTCTGAATGTTTGGCTTCTTGTCTTTTTGCCACTTCTACAAGCTTTCAATTCCAAGCAAGCTCCCAGGAAGCATTCGATAATCCTTATTTTTGTCTTTTCCTTAAATTTTTCCTATCCTCAGAATATTAAAGTCTCCAATAAAGAATACAATTTCCTCCTTGACTGAAAATTAACTTTCTACTACCAAGAACAAATTCCTTCTAGGACTAGAAATATTCATTAAATTCTTCATAGATCATTCTCCTTAGTGACTGCAATGAATTTTCAAAACTTGTAATTATTTCTTTTTCCAAAATCGATTCACCCTTTTGCTTCACCAATTTGGTCAATGACCATTAAATTGGTGCAAATCGAATCAGCAGGAAATGAACTTCTCCTTAAGTGTAACTGCAACAATACAACAACTACTGCAAGTATCTAGCTCTCATAATTTAATTACAACAATAAATCGGCTGCTACAATGATGAAGATGTGATAATAAAACAACTATCACATCAATTCAACTAGGGCAATAATACATCAGCTATTGCACCTGCCAAATCTCTCCAATGACACACCTGTAGAAACCCTGGATGGATTTCTCAACAATTCTAGCTAGGGTTGATCTTTCACAATCAAACCTGGTACTCTAGAGTCTTCAAACCCTTGAGCAAGCAAAACATTCAACTTCTTACCAAATTGGTAATGAGAAGTGAGATTCAAGTCAAGCATGCTCAAATGCTAGGCTAACAACTCCTTATAAAGATTTCTTAATGCCTTCCAAGAAGCTTCTAGAAATATTATTATTTTATTCCTTTAAGTGACTTTATAATATATTATTTTATATAGTCACTTTATTAAATTAATTAAATATAAAGTCATCCTTTTGATATTAATTTATTGGAATAACTTTATAAATAATTAATATAATACTTCCAATTCGGGGACATGATAGTTCTTCACTTGCTTTCACATCAATGGAGAATTAGCCAATATCTTCTTATTCTCATTACATATGATTTTTAAACCCTCTTATTAAAATAGAGTATAATAATTGCTTAATTTTGAAAAGGTGTGTGATATCTTTCTTAGTAAATCAAGAACTATGTTATGTTTATGTGCAATATTGTTGGCATATACAGGCACTTGCGCAATGAGCTATATTAACTACAATAAGTCCTTCACATCTATGAAATATACTCTTAATAAATCGTCAACCTTTCATAACTTGAATAACCAATTATGACCTAAGTGTTGTAACATTTGAAAATATTACTTTACAAATACATTTAACATCTTTTATGCATCTTACATGTAAGTAATCTTACCAAAAAAAATCCAATCATGGAAAGTTTCATTACATGTCAAGCATAACTGACATGCAAGAATCCTTTTGCAACATCCAAAGTAGTGATGATGGGCCCCCTTATTCCCTAGGTCCAAGATATGTGTTTTGGTGCCACATATGAGGGAATAACATCGTTAGGTGCATACAAAATTATTTCCACATAACTAGTTGGAGTTGGCATAGGTTTCCTCGTGCAATTCAACAATTATACACTAATTTGGTTGAAAATATACTCAAAATTATAGAATGCATGCATAATAAAAATATAGACATGGGTGAACAAAATATTGAACTAATGATCATTGACACATAATATCACACAATCCCAATTCATTGGAGGAATAATTTACACCATATATAAAAATTACTTTTTTCATTTTGTATTGGTTTTCTAGACAATAAATTATAGTATTGTTATTTTGTGTGGTAAGCATTACGTAATAATAATTATGTGAAAGCACAAAGTAATTGCTTCATAACTCAAATTCCTCTTGCATATTTTCCTTATGCATGGTTCCTTAAATAAATTCATTGCACCATGTCTTATGGATCCCTAAAATCATACATTTTTATATATCTCATTATGATAGATTAATCTTCAAAGTTCACTGTGTATATCAAATGTTTTACATTATAGATAAAAAATATACTACTAACACAATAACCACATAAAATTTGTTAAGGAATTGAAATTGTAAGAAACCAACAAGATGGAGGAAATCAAGAGAGAAACCAACAAGATGAAGGATGAAATATTGTCAAAGATAAATATGGAGATAGAAGATATCAAGGTGATGGTTGGAAAAATAGTTTCTAACCAAGGTTCTAGAGATTCTAAACACATGGAGCCACAAAAATAATAGGAAAGATAATGAGTCTCATAAGGGGAATGATTATTTAGGTTTCAATAAGGTTTGAAAATCAATAGTCACCCAAGTAATTATATGGCTACATATTTCATACTAAAGATGGATATATAAAAGTTTGATGGTAAAGTCCCAACCATTTGGCTTTGCAAAATAGAAAAATTATTCGATCTTCATCATGTTCCAAGTCAAAAAAAGTTTGTAATTGTATCCTTATACTTTAAAATAGACCAATTAGTTTGGCATTGTTGGATATTTGAAAAGAAGAGAAATAAGGGATGTGTCATCACATGGTTTATTTGTGATCTCAACAAATCTCTAGGATTTCATATTTAGGTGTAGTTTGCATGAGATTAATGTCGAGTTCTTCATTTGGTTTCACCTTCATGGAGAATTAATCAATATCTTCTTATAATCATTGGGTATTATGATTTTTAGACCCACTTGCTATAGTAGAGTATAATATTTGCTTCATATGTAAAAGATGTACAACATTTTTCTCATTAAATCGAGAATTGTGTTGCTTTTATGTGCAATATTGTTGGCATATGTAGGCAATTCAACAATGAGATTTATTAACCACAATAAGTCCCTCACATTTATGAAATATACACTTAATATCTTGTCAACATTTCATAACTTGAAATAACCAATTATGACCTAAGTGTTGTGACATTTGAGAATTATTATTTAAAAATTATATTTCATGCATTTCATGCATCTTACATTTAAGTAATCTTACCAACAAAAAATTGTAGTCATGGAAAGTTTCATTACATGTCAAGCATAAATGACATGCAAGAATCTTTTTGTAACCTCCAAAGTAGTGATGATGGAACACCTTATTCTCGAAATCCTAGACATGTGTTTTGGTGCCATATACAAGGGAATATCACAATTAGATGCATTCAAACTCATTGCCACATAGCTAGTTGGAGTTGGCATAAGTTTCCTCATGCAAATTGATAATTGTACATCAATTTGGTTGAAATAATACTCAAAATTGTAGCATAAATTCACGATAAAACTATAGGCATGGGTGAAAAAATATTGTACTAATGATAATTCCATACAATATCACACAATCCCAATTCATTAGAGGAAGAATTTGCACCAAAGATAAAAATTATTTCTTTCCTTTTGTATTGGTGTGCTAGACAATAAATTATAATATTGTTATTTTGTGTGCTAAGCATTACATGCTAGTAATTATGTGAAAGTGCAAAGTGATTGCTTTATAACCCAAATTCCTCTTGCACATTTTTCTTGTGCATGGTTCCTTAAAGAACTTCATTGCACCATGTCCTATGTTCCCTAAGACTGTACATTTTTATCTATCTCATTATGATGTATTAATATTTAAAGCTTACAATGCTTATATATTAAATGTTTTATATTATAGATAAACAAATTTTACTACTAACACAATACAAATATAAGAGTTATTAGGAAGGACTTAAAATTATACAAAACCAACAAGATGAAGGAGGAAATGAAGGGAGAAACCAACAATATGAAGGATAAAATATTATCAAAGATAAATATGGAGATATAAGATATTAGGGTGATGGTTGGACAAATAGTTTCTAACTAGGGTTCTAGCAATACCAAACACATGGAGCCACACAATAGTAATTGGAAAGAAAATGAGTCTCATAAGGGGAAAGGTTGTTTGGGTTTCAATCTGGTTTGAAAGTGGATTGTCACCCAAGTAGTTCTATGGCTACATATTTCATACTAAAGATGGATAGAAAGAAGTTTGATGGTAAGAGCCCAACCAATTGGCCTTGTGAAATAGAACAATTATTTGATTTTCATCATGTTCCATGTCAAAAAAATATTGCAATCACATCCTTATACTTTGAATGACCAATTCATTTGGCATTGTTGGCTATTTGAAGAGGAGAAAAAGAAGGGATGTGTTGTCACATGGTCTCTTTTACAAGAGAAGCTCATTGCACATTATGGTGATAATCATATGTATAAATACTTCAACGAACTTAACAAATTAAAGAAAATATGCATGACATGATGATATCCATTAATTCCAAATTTTATCTTTAAGAGCGGAGAATGTTGCAAAGGAAAATTTAATGGAATTATTTCTACGAGTTTGGAAGGAACACATAAAATATGAGGTACACATGTTGCATCCAAATTTTATGTCCCAAGAAATTATTATGGCAAGCCAAGTAGAGGAAAAATTTAATTCCAATTTAAGGAAATGCTTTGTAAACATAAGAGATAACAACACTCCTACACTTTCACTTCCTCAATGTACTAGATTGAGTCCACAATAAGTAGAAGATAAGAGAGCTAAAGGATTATGCTTTAATTGTGATTAAAAATACAATTGAGGACATATATGTACTTAAGATAAATTATTTTGCAATGATTGGTCGACTCAAGAAGATGAGGAGGAAGAAGAAATGTTAGAGGGTGATAATGAAATAGATGAGGAATTGGGATATGCCAAACTAACCATTTCTTGTTTACACTTTTGGAATTATCATACCAAAAACTCTCAAGGTAGTGGGTTTCTGAAAGGAGAGAGTAACAATGTTGATAGAATCAAGAAGCATCCATAAATTTATCAAGAAATAGTTGGTTGCAAGTATCTAAATTGCTTATTTTAGATCCTGACCATAGATGGGGGTACTATCATTGTTTAAGGAAATTTCATGTTATTAAATTATCCATGGAAGATTACCATATTGATTTCTCAATGTTTTCTATCTCCATTGCAACAAATATTCTTTTGGGACTACAATGGCTTACTATATTTGGGACAATTGAGATGAACTTCCAAGAGCTAGTAATGCACTTTCAATCAAGAGGAAGGATAGTAAAATTGAGATACTTACGTGCAAATATTCCATAGATGGTAAGGAATCACAAATGCAAAATGTCATTAAAAAGAAGGCACATGGGTTTGTTTCCAAACTATTTTCATTCATATCAATCAAAGCTTCTATGCTATTGGGTCTACAATTAGTTATAGATAATTATTTAGTAGTTTTTTGAGAGATTCCAAAAGAACTACCTCCTAAAAGAGATCATGATTATGCCATTCAACTAATACAATGGAGCCAACCACCCAACATTAGGCCCTACAAGTATCCAAATATACAAAAAAGTGTGATAAGAAGATTGTTTAGCATATGCTAGAGTCTAGAGACATACATTGTAAGGCATAGTTATAGTGCTTACTCATCTCTTGTGGTAATGATGTGCAAGAAATAAAACACTTGAAAGATGTGTCATAACTAAAAAGAGCTCAGTAAGTACAACATAAAAGAAGTTTCATATATTATAATAATTGATTATTTCTTAGGTGAGTTTTATTGTGTTGTTTATTTTACAAAACTTGGCCTTCATTTTGGTTATCACCAAATAAAAATTAGAAATGAGGATATACATAAGATAACTTTTCAAATCCATGAGGGCCACTATTTAACCAATTTTGGTCTCATAAATGGACCATTGACATTTCAAAGTTTGATGAAATCTATCTTTAGGGAATTTGTATAAAAAAATTCTTTGGTATTTTTTGATGACATATTAATACATAACAAAACTTGAGAGGAACAATCATAGCATGTAAATTAGGTCTTGGACATTCTTGAGAAACATTAGCTTTATACTAAGCCGTCCAAGTGTTTGTTTAAAGTCAAACAAGTGGAGTATCTAGGTTATGTTGTTTCACCTGAAGGAGTCAAGGTGGACACTCATAAGATCAAGGCCATTGTAGAGTGGAAAATGCCTACAGCCCTTAAGAGCCTATTAGGTTCCTTAGGGATTATAAGTTATTATTATCAATTTGTAAAGAATTATGGTAGCATAAAATCACCTCTTACAACTTTGTTGAAGAATAATTCCTTCGAGTTGAATGAGATAGTTACAAGGAAATTTGAGTAGCTAAAGGAAGCCATGTGCACAACTTTGGTCCCAACTACCCCATATTTTTTTAAAACATTCATTATAGAATGTGATGCTTTAGGACATGGTATAGGAGTAGTACTCATGAAAGAAGGAATACCTACATCATTTAAGAGCCACCAACTCAAACACAAGAATTTGTTGAAGCCAACTTATGAGAAAGAAATGTTGGCTATTTTACATGCAATCAAACAATGAACACCTTATCTAATGGGAAGAAAATTCAAGGTAAAGACATCATGATAGTTTCAAATATTTATTGAAATGGAGGTTGTCACTTTAAGAACAACACAAATGGGTCAAAATGATGATGGGATTTGAATTTGGGATCATATGTAAGAAATTCAAGGAGAATGTTGTGCCTTATGCTCTATCAAGGAAGGATGAACCCAAGAGTCACTAGATTGTATGCCATTTTCATATTATAAGTAGATTGGGTAAATGCAAAGA
The DNA here is from genome assembly GCA_007258455.2 of Sequoia sempervirens. Taxonomy (NCBI): domain Eukaryota; kingdom Viridiplantae; phylum Streptophyta; class Pinopsida; order Cupressales; family Cupressaceae; genus Sequoia; species Sequoia sempervirens. Next base: position 79,076,577 of record VDFB02373365.1, read on the forward strand.
TTAAAGAAAGATAAGTTTTCAATAATTTGGAGTGCCCACCTACTAGAGAAAAATGGGATTGCAAAGTGGGAGGGGCACTCTGCAACCCTTATTTATTCCAAGTAAGAGGTGGGAGAAGGCATCTATGTGTTTCATAGGTTTACCTAGATCTAGAGAAAAACTTGTCATTATGTTTGTTGCAGATCATCTCACCAAATATGCAAATTTCTATGCTTTGACACACCCATTTGTAGGAAGCATTAAATATCAACAACCTTTATGAATACTATTTATAAACTACAAAAGACTCAAAATTTTGTATTAAGTGAAATTGCGATCCTATGTTTACAAGCATTTTGGATCGACTTATTTTCATCTTTGGGAAATCAACTTGCTCACATCTTGTCATATCATCCCTTATTAGATGGACATATTGAGGTGGCCAAAAAATTCTTAAAAGGTTATCTCTATTGTTTTCCTTCAAATAAACAAGACAAATAGGTGTAATGGCTACCATTGGTAGAATAGTGGTATACTATTTCCTTCCATACTTCTTCCAAGAAGTCTTCATTTTTGGCACAATATGGTCACCATTAATTTCATCTAGATTGTGGGCACACCCAAAGGTTCAAAAAATTCAATAACACATTCAACATCAACATGAGGTGCTTGCTAGTCTCAAAGAGAACTTCTAAGACTATGTAATGTCACAAAATAGAATGAAGCAACAAGTGGATATCACCACAATGAAAGGAATTTTGAAGTGGGATATTGGGTCTTTGTGTAATTACTTGATCATATAAGCAAATGGCATTAAAATAACAAAAAAGTAATAAGCTTTCACCCAAATGCTATGGTCTATATAAGGTGTTGCAAAGCATTGATAGTGTAACATATAAATTAGAGTTATGTGTGTCAACAAAAATACATCTAGTTTTGCATGCTTTATGCTTGAAGAGGGTTATTGGGCAAAGATTCATAACACATATTGAGTTACTAAAGCTTGATGAGGAGGGCATAATAGTTTAGGGTCTTGATGAAATTATTCAAATATGCATGAAGAGATTATAGATGAAGGCAATTATAGAGTATTTGATCAAATGAAATAACTTCCTAGTTGAAGATGCTACATGAGAAAATGGGGATTTTGTGCAAAAACATTCATAGTTGATTAGCACTGAAGACAATGTTTTTTTGAAGAGGGAGCCATGCCACACCCTCCCTTAAACCCATAGTGTGCATAGAGGTATAGTCAACTTGTGGCTACGTTAACTCTTAATTAAGTTTTATGATCATTATTGTAGTCTTATTTAGATAATTAAGTCATCTTAGGTGTTATATTTAGGTATCTAAGTCAACTAGAGTGGATTCCAAGAGATAAGTAGGGTATATATAAGAGCTAGTAGTTAGTTTATCATCATCATATTGTGAATTGTATTCTCATTGGAGATATTTGGAGGTTTTGAACACCTTGAAGTGGCTTATTATTCTCAAGTATTATCAAGCATTTGTAGCATATTTCCTAATATTACACCCCATTGTGCTATTACTTATTTACTTTTACCTAATTGAGTGAAAATGCTTTAAATGTATGTTTTTATGCTTTATGCATTTCAAAAATATAATAAATGAATGTTTGATTCAAATTGATGTTTTATAATGATTTTTTCTATGAAATATATGATGCAAAAGGTTGTAATTGATTCAACTAACTACGTTTTCTATGTACTAAGTTGGATGTAGGGACAAATTCAATCCTCTAGAAGAGAGGGGAAGTATCACTCAGGAGAAGAACTTGGTCTGGTAACCCTAAATAAGTCTAAGTACTAAGCTTTCACACTCACCTCTAGTTTAGTGAAGTCGAGTCAATAGTTTGGAAATGGTAAGTTGACCTTAGCTTGCTTGAGTATGGTTTTGGTGACGTTATGATCTTGTTTGTGAATATTTTGAATTCAAGGTATGTGTTTGAATCTCTTGTCTTGTGAGAGTTTTTTCTTAAGTGATTATATTTAAATCAATGGGATAATACTTAAAATGTATATATATATGTATATATTCATGTATCTATGATTTACTCATACACATCATGAGCAAATACATGCATGAGTATATGTTGATAGACATATCTACGCATGCTCATGAATGGATTGTACCCATATGCATGGGAATATTGATAAGGAAAATGGGACATATATATACACTTCATACATATATGTCGAACAATACGAATATATATATATATATATATTGAAATACACGTATGTATTGACGATGTAAACATCCATATGAGTATATATATATATATATGCATATGCTAATATATTCATAGAAGCGCTATAAGTTATTGCACACATATCATATGTAACACAAAAAATACAAAGTATGAAGTGTGGCTTATATACTAAGTATTAAGAATTGAGATAAATGGAAGTGCGCATCATATGTTAAAGGCGCATAAGTTAAATGTATTGAGTGCTAAGAAATAAACAAAAGTGGCACTATTTTAAAGGGCACGTGGAAACCAAAATCAAATTGTATTATGTTAAAAGCATTGAAGACTTAGTCAAACTTAGAAAAGGAAAGAATGAATAACAACACATAAGAGAACTTTGAATTGGTCTTTGAAATAACAACCTAGAAAGTAGGACGCATGAGGAGATATGTGGCACCAAAGTATGAAATATTCACCTCTTTTAGAAGTTTGATTTACATTGCATTTTTTGTGTATGAGGCAAGTGGATTTTGAGAATTAGTCAAGTGAGAAGTTGGATGGGAATGGTCGACCTATAGAAACATTATCCTTGCATTTCTAATTTAAACACTCTACTGTCATGAATTTGCAACGACTGGCTAAGTATGATCAAATAGTCATCAATTTTATTTTGCCACCTTGAATCTTCATAGCTGAGTCAATTTTTTTAGTGTGAGAAGTGGCAAAACAAAGAGCTTTTTTATAGCCTTAGAATGCTCAAGTTTTTGTATAAATAGGGGAGCATTCTTCTTCTTTGGGGACACATTCTTGCATTCTTATTTTTTGTTTTTTCTAAGAGTTACTCTACTGCAATACTGAGTTGTGAGTTGTGAGGTTTTTAGAGTGACTTTAGTGAGGTTAGAGAGAGATTTCTTTCTGGGAATTGGTCAAGGGAAGGAATTGAAATATGTTTGGTGGAGGTTGTGCTAGAAAACCTATTATATCAATTGAAGCTATTTGATGACAAGCATGTTAGTTCTCTACTTTATTTTCTATTTTAAGTTGGAAAGATTGCTTGATTTTATGAGTGTTGCTTGAATTGTTTGGAAAGAGGTATATAGATGTTTATTATGTTTATTTACATCTTGAAATGTACGTAAGAAGTTGAGATGTTTTCTAAGCCCATATATGGGGATTATATTAGCATATTATGTATGTAGAAATGAGTGCTTGAGTGTTTTACTATAGACTACATTAAGTCAAGCTTATACAACTATAGTTTGGTTTATAAGGAAGTTTGTGAAAGTCTGATTTATGATTTAGTTGGAATTACCATAGCGTAATGTTTTAGTAAGAGGAAATAGGTTATTCCTGGGGGTTAGGATAATCCAATGAAGGGGATAGCCTATGCATAAAATATGTGTGGTCATTACAAATCGAGCTAGGAAGGTGTGGGGATAGAATGACTCTTGCTCGAAGTAATTGAGTGTTGAATTCTTTGGCCAAAGTAGTGTAAGTTGCCATTGTTTACACTATTAATTCATTGTGTTCTAGTTATGCATTCTAGTCCAAGATTGTCATACACATAGGTTGTAGGACACAACACCAAGCTCAGGAAAGGCTAGTATTATGGGGTTACCAAACCAATCTCTTCGTTGAAGAGTAGGGCCATCTTACCTGATAGGTAGATGTACAGGGGACCACAATAAGTCCGTGGTTGGCAGAAAAGTGCTTGAGTGATGCTTCTCCTCATCAGTTGGTGGCCAAGATTTGAAGGGGGATTACCTGGACCATATGTATCTCTAATGTTGGAAGCTCAAAAGAGCTATGTATGTACTATGTACCCATTTTTATGGAAGAATGTAAACATGAATGTTAAACTTGAGTTTATTCAATATGAAATCAATACTTTGGAAAGATTTGTGAAATTACAATGAAATGCAGTGGAAGTTTGGAATAATGTTTATTTCAAATGTGCATGTTATTTATATTACGGAAAAGATAATTTTATTGCTATGTGATGGCATCATGGTTTATACACTTGTGGGTAAAAACTTAGGAAATTTTTTGAGTAGAACATTAGGCATGTTACACCTAATATATTCTATTTTTGTGCAAGTTATTTCATTACTTTCAACCCTTTACCTAAGCTTTTTTTGGGGTTGACCTATGAGAACACACCCCCTAGAGACATAATTTCCTTAATAGTGTTTTTAAATATCACTAGTTCTCAAAGTAGAGTAGACGACAAAGTAAGCAAGGACAAATTTGTAGACTAAAGAGTAGATGTGCACTTTGAGCAAGATTAGATCTGCACATTAGAAGGACAAATCTACATATATAGAAAAGACCTAATATGCATACTTGACTCAAGATAGAGAAGATGATCGACGTAAGATCCAAACCAATACACTAACACAAAAGAATCATTACCCAAATAAACAACAATCAAAATCCAATTTTTCATAAAAAACCATTTATTAATCATCAACTAAATACCCCTATCCATTAACATTTATAAAAATACACAAATCTAAAATATCATCATTAATTAACCTAAATTAATTATACTTACCCATCCATCTCATTTGAGTAGCCTAGATTGCCTATATTGGAAGTTTATTTTCCTTTACACCTAGGTACATTGTCGTTATGCTATTTCTTTGTCCAATTCTCCTTCCCCATCCTTTGTCTACACTCTTCACAGTCTGCGCGCGGCAGCCTGAAGCCTGAAAACCCTCGATACCAAACCCTCCTATTTTCATCCCCATCATTATTATCACTATGTGCACTGAACCTGAACCTTCCCCTCTTTTCATGTCTAACACTACCCAACAAAGGTAAAGCTAGCCACACAGGCGTTCTCTATAGATATGTGTCTCATTCTTCAAGGGTTTTAAAAATTGTCAAGGATTTGTGTCAATGTTGTGATTTCGTTTTTGTTTTCCTTTGTTTATGAGCAGGAATTTCGATCCTCCTTCTAATCCTGTAGCTGTTCAGCCGTTTTCGTTGCGGAAAATGAGCTGCAATGGCTGCAGGGTCCTGCGCAAGGGTTGCAGTGATAATTGCATTCTTCGTCAATGTTTGCAGTGGATTGAGACCCCGCAATCGCAAGCCAATGCCACTGTTTTTGTTGCCAAATTCTTTGGCCGCGCAGGGCTTATGACCTTCATTCAAGGCGTCCATGAGACCGAACGTCCTGGTAAGATTTAACAAATCTCTAATTTTTTATTTGGGGGAATTTTACTGTTTTTTGACTGGTAAATAACCATTTTGCGTGTTTATTATTATAGAAAGAAGCAGCTATAATAGTAGCTCAGGTGTAAAGGAGGTCCTTGATTCTACATGAAATTTAACAAAATTTGATTTTTTAAAATTGTCCCTTTTTTAATTAATCTAGTCAAAGGCACAAGGAAGTTTCAACTCCCTTTGCCTAGAGTGCTAGGCAGATTCAAAAGTTGAATCCACCGTAGCCAATTACAATTGATTTCATTACGTCACGAGTAGTCATTCACAAGTTCTTTACGATTTGAACCTGGAATCTTTGGCTTGAGTTCATTTAAATTCACAAACTTATCATTTTTATTTTACATATTTCCCTTTGTAAGTCCTTTGTTAAGCTCAATTTGATTGGAGATCTCTGTGTATCAAACTAACCTTCTGCTTTAACATTCTTTTTTGGATGATTTGTAATACATAAATAAATGTCTGCGAGATTTGAATTTAGGTTTTTGAATCAAACGTATTTTTGCTTACAGTTTGAATTTAGAGCTTTCCAGTAATGAAAGCCCGGTTAAGCTTATAGCAGCTGACAAATTGAATTTAGGGTTTTACAGTAATGAAGGCCTGGTTAAGTTTATTTCAGCTGACATGACTAAAATTTACTGTGATCTTTCTTGTCTTAATATATACTTATGGTCTGCTCATCTAACTTTATTACCCTTGTTAAAATCATTTCGAAATTAATTATCTTTATCATTAGTGTCTTAGAACTGTATAATTTTAAAAATTCCGAATTACTCTTCCAACAATTAGGTAGCATATCTACGATAATTAGAGTGTAGAGTGCTTATGGATTCAAATTCATGCCTATTATATCTAGGAGAGATTCAAACTTGTCGCCCTGCAGTCGAAGCTCTGTTAATTTCGAGAAAGATTTGAAAGTTTTGCCGTCCTCTTTTCGTTCATTTGACCTCTTAGGGGTTTTGTTTTGCAGCTCTGTTCAAATCTCTGTTGTATGAAGCATGCGGAAGAACAATAAACCCCGTACATGGAGCCGTCGGTTTACTGTGGACGGGAAAATGGCAAATTTGCCAGGCAGCAGTTCGGAAAGTTCTCGAAGAAGGCAACCTGGAGCGGCAACCGACACCTCCCAATTGCCCGTCAATTGACGCAAATAGAACCATTGTTCCCACTTTTCCCTCAATGGACACCACCGCAGCTGCCGCGCCAATTTTCCGATCAAATGACGCTGTTGAACCTCGGGCTCAAGATGTCAACTCGTCGCAGGATAAGTTCGACATCCATAGACGGACTGGCATTCCAGATTTTTCTGTCGTTGACAATCAAGGAGCCTGCAAAATATCAACTGATGACAACGTCTCCAAAATCTACGAGGCGGGGAAGTCCGTGACGACGGCAAACCGCAGAGTTCGTCAGAGAACAGAGGACGGAAACAACACTGCCGTCGCCAATATCGACAGAAACAACGTTGCCGGCAACAACGACGCCATTCACAATATCGGCAGGGTCATTAGCGATGCTAATCTCGCCGACGGGCATATCAACGTCGTAGAAGTGACGTCAACCGCTGGGAGTGAGCGGCAGCAGAAACTTGACGGCAACCTGGGAGGTGACGTGAAACTGGATTTAAGCTTGAACTGCCAGTCTAAGTCGTCGAATTTGAAGCACCAGAGGGTTTCAAGTCCATCAAGTAATTCCGTCAATTCCGAAGGCTCCGTCAATAGACAGCTTCCTGGCCCGTTACCACAATCGCCACAAAAGCTTCTAGACCTCCTTTGAACAGCAAAAAATTGCCCAGTCGTCCAAAATAAATACTATTTAAGTCCACAGTTATCCGTCATTTTGTAACAAATAATCTTTTTAGCTCTTATGTGCTCCCCGAATTAAACTCAGACCGCCAGGCCCTGAGATGACAGGAAAAAAGGAGAGAGGAGAGGCCGTCAAATGACGGTAAACATGTTACGCGTCGGCGGTGTTGTCGGAAAGGGGAAGGTGAAAGCGCGGGGCCCGCCATCCACGTACCCGTTTTTCTTCTTCACGCCACCTCTTTTTCCGCCGCGTCTTTTAGATGCATTCAATGGGCGCCGATTTACTGCCGGCGATCTCTGGACACGTGGCAAACTACTCTCGAATCTGGACTTCTGGTCAATGTTTTGAGTCTCAAGCGAGTTGAGTTTTCCTGGTCTTGTAATGGACGATTTAATCGATAGAATATATATTTAATTGTTATAAGTATATGATACATCTTTTATTTAAATGTAACGTAGTCGAGGGTATAATGTCCATAGTGATAATGGACACGTCATAAAGGTTTGGTGGGGAGTATAACCTCCTCTTTCTTTAAAAGGCAAGGAGTTAAGGTTAGGTAATTGCTTGACGGCATGGTTTCCATCAATGGAAAGGAAAGCACGATCTTTTTTTTATAACTTAGTTGATATGGCCCACAAAGCAATTCTTGGTAAGTATTCCTAATTTTTCCCTATCATTTTACATGCTTTTGATTTATATTTCTAGCTTTATGCCAAAAACATGGAAATGAGGACGTGAGACTGTCCTAGAAAAGCCTATAATACTTACAGCCAGATAGTGTTTTAGTGATATTTGTTTGGAAAGCATAGGATTCTCCTATTCCTCGTGTAATATTTTAAGTAAACAATGCCTTCGCGAGTTGTTTTGGCATATTTGCTTTTGTAAATAGATGATTGTATTTATTATTGTTAATACATAAAGCTAACGTGAGCGATAAAATACATCATAAGGGGGTTAAGACAATGAAATACCAAAATAATCAAATGGACATAAAGATATGTAAGAAGCAACAATTTGAAGTCTGACCTTTATTTTGATCGTAGAATTCAATGAATTGGTAGGCTCCGTTGTAGGATATAGTAAAAGCATAATAATTGGGTCAGTGGTGTTGAGGGCAGAATGAACGGTCGTCGTAAAATTTTGTTGTATTATGTGTCCACACAATAAATACAATAAATATCTAGGGAATGAGTACAACTTGTGCAAAAGTCATATCACATAGCACCAATTATCTACTACCGTGCAAAAGTCATATCACATAGCACTAATTATCTACTACGACCTTTAAGGCTTAATAAATAATAATGACCAGTTTATAGGGAAGCGATATGATGACAATTTTATATTTTTTTGGATTTTGTTAGAAGAGAAGGAAGATTTGTTGGAATATGTTTGTCGTTGCGTCAAAATATCGACTTATTAACGTCTAATACAAATATCAAAGATAAGCGGATCCATGGGAGGCAATTAGTTCATATCCTAAATCCAAAGGGAGACGACGGCGATTAGTCCAACAATACCCCTTGGGTTGCAAACTCATGACTCAACTCTGATACCATTTGTTGGAACGTGTTTACCATTGCACAAAAAGATTGACCTATTAATGTCCGATACAAATGTTAGATAAGCAGATCCACAGAAAGCGGTTAGTCCATTTCCCAAATCCGAAGGGAGACGTTGGTGATTAGTCCAACAAGATCGTGTAGATAATGGTATCTTAATTTCTCTTTTACAAAGAGATCAACATTTTAGGGGAATAAATAAATATTTGAAAGACTCAAATCTTTATTGGATAGAATGTTTTAGATGAAGTTAAGGTTAGATGTAAAAGTAGTGATTGCTAGATTTGTTAATAATAATTTTTAAATAGAAATTAATATTTTATATATAAAATTTTCAAATTAGATGCTATTAAATTAAAGCTATCAATTTCATGAAAATATTACATTTGTATTCTTTTGAAAGGGTATTAATTCAAAGTCTATTTATTAAGTGGTAACGTTTGGTCCCCATTGTGAGATGTACAATCAAATATTCAATGGTGTGTGGTTAAGTTTGAACCCTTCAAACTTTGGAGGTGAATCTATTAAAAATTTAGAAAAAATTTTGAATTGATCTTTATTGCTACAATTCCATCAAATTGAGTTGAATTTTGAATTTTGTAGAAGATTTAATTGTTGATGCTAGAGAGTGGTGTGAGTTTAATGAATATTTTGATCAATGTTAGATTCTAGTTCTGGGACATTTCTAAATTACATGATCAAAGCTATTCTCATCAATATAGCCTTTCCATATATTTAGCATCAATATAATATTTTTGGAAAAGGTATGAAAGAAGGTTTTTTTTATTATTATTCAAAGCTTTTGTTTGTTGATGTAAATCAACATTATGGGCCATTATTGCATTTGTAATACTATATTCAAGCACAACATGCTATTTTTGTTTATTATTTTTGAATTACTCGGAGGTCCATGTCTATGGAATGCAATTCTTGTGGCTAGAGAGAAGCATAGAAAGGAGAAGGGAGAAAAATATGTGCATTATGTATTCTACCTCACGAGGCTTTTGCAAATATTGTATGAGAATAAGATAGTCATAACTATTTCTCATTGTGATTCTTGAAAAGCTAATAATTTCCATGCAATTTGTGCCACACCAATAATATGGCTATTCATTTGTTGAATCTCATCCAACAAATATAGAATGGAGTAGGTTGTTTGGAATGAAATATTATACAAAAGAAATGATAAGATGTTTTTTGAATGGTATGTTGTTTATCTTTATATGTCAACTTAATAAAAAAATATGTTTGGGGGTTGAAAATTCATATTGCATTTTAAAAAATTGTGATAAGAATATAATTTTGTATTAGTGTGAGATGCAATATCAAAAGAAGATAACGGTTTTGATTTACTAGTATATAAAGGTATATAAAGATGTTGATTTGCAATTATAAGGTATTTTTTGTATGACAACGAGAACTTTAAGTCATTGTGAAGAGTGATAAGGTGTAAATTATAAATTCATCTAAGATTAAACTCCATCAAACCACTCCCTCCCCCTACCCCCTTAAGTGTAAATAAAGTCATTATTCACCTAGTTTATTGATCACCTTGTTAGGAGTGACCTATTCACACTTATAGCTTAATTTTATTTAGGTTTCATATGTTTTTTTCACTTCATAGCATTGAGATATGTGTCATCATCACTTGAGGCACCTCTTACATGCATATTTGGCACTTTCTCACACATTTGTCAAATATGCATGTAAGAGGTGTCTCAAGTGATGAAGAAACATGTCTCAATGCTATGAAGTGAGACATAAGGATAAGAAACCTAAGTAAACTTAAACTATAAGTGTGAATAGGTCAATCTTTGAAAGGTGATTAGCTAACTAGGTGAATAATGACCCAATTACATTAACAATGATATCGTCATGAATTTATGGTTTTCATAGATTGATGGCTTGTTGGAGACTTTAGAGCTTGAAACTCTTCCTAATGTTCACAATGGGGGAGAAATGCCAAAATAATGAGTACAAATACACACACATTGAAGTTTTTCAATGTTCATTTGGGGGAGAATGAAAGAATAATTAACATTGTTCATTAGTTTCATTTACAAACAATCAACTGTTAATAGGTAGATAGAAAGGAGGCCTCTATTTAATTATATTTCATGTTTATAAATGTACATTTCTTGTTTAAATTTAGGAAGTATTTTTTTAAAGTGTCTTTCACTTTTATGTTACTTTGTTATTGATAGATGATCTAAAAATCATCATAAATTAATTGTTATTATAAAATATTTCAAAAAGATCATCTCCTTAGCTTAGGCCATGTGAGTAAAGGAAACTAATTTTATTTTAGTAGCATTTATAAGGTTTGTGGATGCAACTAAAGTGACATATGCCATCACCTATTGGTACAAATTTTTAAAACTAACTAAAATAATACATTTTTTAATATATTACATTTTTTTATAAAATTTACAAGAATAAAAGGTTTAAAAATATAGTAGAGTGTAAGTGTAAGTTAATGTGGATTTAAGATGGTTAAAAAGTGATTTTATGTCTAAAAGTTAAGATTTAACTATACATAGTGAAAATTTAAAGTACTTCTAGATAAAGTATCAATATGGCATGTACAAATGAGTGAAAGTTTAAAGTTATGTTGTACATTTATAAAGTAAATGGTCAATGCTAATCTGACTTCATAACTTGAATCACTAGAAAGTGATAATATATGTTTTAAATTTTGAAATGATGTAAATTTAATGAAATGTATATTTTTATTATACTTTATGTTTGTATTTTTTATAAAAATTAAAAAAAAATTGTAATGTATTTTTCTATAAAAAATAATTTAGTTGCTAATAAAATGCTAAAAATGAGGTTAAGTGAGACTTCATTCTTTGTCTAGTGGTTTTTTTTTTTCCTTTAGTTTTTTGTTGCATTTATAACTTTAAACTTAAGTGCATGGACAATTTTTTTTAATAAATATTGAAATTTGCATTTTTTGAAAACACAAATATTTATCCAAAATAGAAAAATAAAATTATATCATACTGATATGGAATCTTTTGCCTAGTGCATTATTTAACAAAATATAGTATTTGAATTTCTTGACAAGGCAACCAACCTTTTATTTTGGTGTTGATGATCTACTTTTAGTAAAAAATAAAATAAAATATAAACAACAATTAAATTATTAAAAAATGAAACTACACTTATAAATCTACAAAAGTGTTTTTTCATATTTCTAGACGAAAATAATATTTACATGATGCTACATATGTATTTAGTGGACACTTTAGTTGGATTTTTTTTCCATAATTTAACTAAAATGAATCCAACTAGACCATATATTTGACCAAAATTGACCTTTGGTTAGAAATGCTTAAATTCATTTATGTTAATAAGTTGGCCTAAAGTGTGATATATCTTTGAACTTTCACCCAAATATGAAATGCAAAATTTTGTTTCTAGTTTTCAAATATCTCTAAGTTCGACATGAACACAAAATTTTGAATTGAAATTGTTCACTAAATGCATATGTAGAACCACTTTAAGACCAATTTACCAAAAAAAATTCAAAAATTTGATGTTATAAAAACTCCTACTCATGCAAATAACATCTGTTTAAAAATATAATACTTTTTTGTAGATCTATAACTTTAATTTTCAAAAATAAATATATTTTAATAGTTTAATTATTATGATATTGCTATCAGGATTCAACTGTGCAGTTTTCGAGTCAAACTCATTGACCCATGTTTCATGAGTAGTGGTTCACAAGAACCCATCTCTCATGATAATGAATGGTCCACTTAGCACTCATTGCATCTAGGTGGTGCTCACAGAGGTGAAGCACTAGGTCGTCCCAGGAGGTCACCCATCTCAGTTTTGCTCCAACTCAAGTGCACTTAACCATGGAGTTTTCCCCAAGGTTAAGCCCACTTAGCTTGCAACCCCATTTGCAAAACCTTCAGCAAGTGTTGTGCCTTATGAACCATTCATTATAGAGCCCCTTTAGCTCATCAATTGATAAGTAGGAGGTATTTTCCACAGTAAGTCAAATTATGATATTGCTATTAGGATTCAACTATGTAGTTTTTGAGTCAAACTCATTGACCCATGTTTCATGAGTAGTGGTTCACAAGAACCCATCTCTCATGATAAGGAATGGTCCACTTAGCACTCATTGCATCTATGTGATGCTCATAGAGGTGAAGCACTGGGTCGTCTCGGGAGGTCACCCATCCCAATTCTGCTCCAACTCAAGCTCGCTTAACCACAAAGTTTTCCCCAAGGTTAAGCCCACTTAGCTTGCAACCCCATTTGCAAAACCTTCCCCAAGGTTAATCGCTGTGGAAAATACCTCCTTATCAGTTTAATTATTATTTATATTTTATTTTTCATTTTTATTAAAAGTAGGTTATCAACACCAAAATATAAGGTTGATTATCTTGTTAAGAAAAAATACTAAAGTTTATGAAAAAATTGAGGCACTAGATAATTTTTTTTATGTTACGAAGGTATAGTTTTTGTTTTATTTTGGATAAATAGTTAAGAAAAAAGGTGGCGTCCCATGGAAACAATTGTGTTCTCAATACATATATTTTAAGATTTATTAAAAAAATTATCAAAATTGAGTAAAACAAAATCCATGCATTAACATTTAAATTTATAAATGCACACAAAAAAATGAAGAAAAAATGATAAAAAGTTACTATATAAAGAGCGATGTCCCATCTAATTTCAATTTTCAACATTTTATCAACTAAATATAGTGTCAATTTTATAAAAAACTATATTCAAATAATTTTTAAATTTTTCTAAAAAATACAAACTTAAAATACACATTTGATTAGTTTATATTATTTCAAAATTCAAAACACATATGCCACTTTTTAGTGATTCAAATTAAAAAGTTGGATCAACATTGGTTGTTTCCTTTATCAAATTGTGACACAATGTTGTATTTTTACCCATATGTAATTTTTTGTTGGATAATTTTAATATTAAATTCAAAAAATCATTTAGTCACCCAATACAACAACATGAGTGTTAGGATGACACCTCTTTGGCTAAGAGCCAAGGATTAAGGGTATCCATTCTTCCAAAGTCACTTGGGGCATGATCTCACCATCATCCTGGTTTTAGGGCCATGCACCTAGTAAGAATTGATCCATGGTGGGCTCATTCAAAATCATTCAACTTCACTAATAGATCACTCAAATAATAAAAGTTGGTTAAGGATGTACTGAGATGAATTTTTAAAATACTCTTTGATAGAGGGAAAACTATTCATATGTATGGTCAAATTTTGGTCAACAGAGGGATGCTATACTCATCAATAGATCATGTTTAAAATTTTTATGGTTACAAATTACACTATATACTTCCCTCCCCTATGTAATAAGAAACATTTTAAAATTGTTACCAATTTTTCGCTACAGTTCAATTGGTGGAGCTGATTAAATATTGTTATATTTGAAAGTGAAAGAACAGTTATTTCTGCATATGCTTAAGTGTTGTTTGCACTATATTTATCATTCATCAAGTGACAGTTATGCAAGTGTTTTGAGAAAACTGAGATTCAGAGGTATTGCTCAAATATTTTACAAATCAAATGGAGTACATAATTGAGTATACAAATGATTAAGCATAACAAAGTGCTTTCATTTATTTCATGGAGTTATTCACATTACATGTTTTCATTTGATTGCAAGAATACAAATGATGGTACAACTTTACATTTTAGTGCATTTCTTTCAGAATGGAAATGAAAGAAGAAATTTAAATATCCACACAAGCCGTGGTTTTAGCTGGTTCCATTCATTACAAGAAAGAAAATATACAACTGAAAGAGAGAAGAAAATAACATGGGACATATCCATCATTACCTAAGTTGATCTTTGGTGGATGACTCGTGGCTTGCTCCATTTTGCTTTCGTTCCTAGCTATATCTGCCAAAGATTAAGAAGGGTGTTAATTAAGAGCTTGGGATATGAACTATACTACATGCCATACTAACAGAGACATATTTCAGTCCTTGGAATGCATAGAATCAACTAAAGGAAGGAACATAAACATGAACTAAAACGGGAAACATCATCATCATATATTGTTTTTAGCTAACATTGTTTGTTTCCTTGTGTAGGTATAGGAAAAGTCATGTAGCTGATTATCTTTTGAAGACCAAGCATGTGGGGAAAAACGGACTCCCAGAAGGGTAGAGCTCGACATGCTGCCCCTTAAAGTTACAAGTGGGTTGAGAAGGAAAGTACAATTATCATGCTCTTCTGAGCTATACAACTGAAGGAGTAATCAAATTTATCATGCATTCAAAACAGTCAAATCAAAGCATGAAGTGAAAATTACAAATGGATAATAAACTTGAGGAGCTTGTTTCAGCTGGAATCCATCATGTTTATTCTGGAAAGATTTGATATTGCTGCCATAGTATTGTTTGTTGAGAAGTACAATAGTGTTCATGCTCATGATGGTGATAGTGAACATGTATACATAATGCCTCATTAACAAGGAGCACTGTTCAATAAAGGAAAGCATGTGAAAGGTTTCATATTTTTATTTGAGAAGAGAGCAAGGGCATAAACAATCTTTTCATAATGGAGCATAAAAATGCATGAATAGTGCCAGATAGAAGACATTGACCCACCAAGAATACTGAAGGAAAGTACAGGAAGTGTGTGGAGTACAGAGATTCAAGATGCAGACTCTTTACCATGCTTACAGTATGTGAGTTTTGACCCTACAAGCAATCAATTATATAGTAGAAGATAAGTGGTCCTTCTCCTAAAACAACAAGCCTGAAAGCTTTTGATCATAGGAAGGTGAGAATAAAGTAAAATCACACTAGCCACCTTCAGGAATGAAAAGTTTCAACACATGTTTTGCATTTTTCCTGAAGGCTTGGCTTGTTGTCCCAAGAAAATACAATAGGGATGTGAAGTGTTCTGTTGTCTATCATTCAAAGCTATAAAGTTTCCTCTTTCAGAATCATATGGAGATGTCATATACAAAACAAGAATTACAAAGCCAAGATACGAGTTTCTTCAATGGCATCAAGTTAGAATACAAGGGGAGCATCTTTTTACATAGTGCAAAGCTATACAAGTTTATGTTTTGACAGAGAGAAGCAAGCATGTGGTGTCATGGAGATAAAAACAGAGCTACAGATTTACAATTAACAGTATGCCAAATACCCATTTTGAGTTTTGAGCTAAATACAATCATACTTGAAATCATGAATACCCATTTGAGTATGTCAAATCCAAATGCAGATTTACCCAAATTTCTTTCATTTTTAGAAGAACCCACATGAGGTTTTTGATAGGAAAAATAGAGTACATAAATGCCATCATGGGTCAAGTTCAATTTTCAAATGCATCAAAATAAGAATTCTCTTCAAAATACTGAGTACCCATGTAAGGGTTTTGACATGAATTTGTAAAAGAAAGTGAGATATCTTCATGGGTCGAGCTCCAGACAGATAAACATGGTTTTCTTTCAAGTCCCAGAATACCCATATTGGGGTTTGGTTTTAAAATACAAATTTCTTTGAGATACCAAATACCACATGAGGGTTTGTTTCAGGAATACAAAATACATTTAAATGCTATCATGGGTCGAGCCCAAAAACGTAGTATGATACCCAATTTGTGCATGAATGGCCACGACTTGGTGGGAGCTCTTGGCTCATAAAAGGTCTATCATTTTACAGAAGGAGAAAAGCCTTTTTTAGTTTTCCATCAAATCTAAAAATACCTGAAGAAAACAATAATTATAGTGCAATAAATTCTTTGAGGAAATATAGATTCAAGTCTACATAGTGCGACTTGGGTATGGCCATAGATTCATTCATATAAAAATTGATCTTTTATAGATGGATAATGATTTTATAAGCTTTCTGTTTTGAGAAAGAATGTTCCTAGAAATACAGAAGAAACAATGGAGCTTACCATGCGTGCCTATGGAGCAAAGTGGGTTGTGGCTAGACTCTCTTGGAAATCCCTCAAACACAGAGGTTGAGCTCTCACAATGGCGACCAAGAGCAGAGAAGCAAAGAAAAAAGGAAGCACAAAGCAAAGAATGCATCAGATAATCATTCCATAGCCGCGGCCTCAAGGCCAAAAAATGGCTCAGAAACAAAGCATGGAGTTTCAGGAAGACCATAGAAAGTTCGAAATGTGCTTACCTTCAAAAACCATGGAGGAATCAATAGAAAATAGCGAGCATGGAGGCTCGAATGGAGGTTTCAAACTAAAACCCTTGCATGATGGTGACGTGTTTTCTTTCTCAGAAGAGCCAAATCTTCAAAGTGACAAAGTGTGAAATGAGTGAAGATTAGGGTTTCAGTTTAGTTTTGTCCCTTTTCCTAATTTGAGTTTAGGTTGAGCATCATGGGTTAAGTTAATGCCTTTATGTTTTCTATTTGACAATATATGAGTGGAGAAATTTGAACTTAGGGTTTATCATGGTTTGTAATTATATCAAACTTAAGCCGATACTCTATGTGGCCGAAAAATCTCATTCATGGTTTAGGTTGATCACTTGACTAGGAGTCATTTTCCTAAGTCTTAGGCTAAATTTTGGTAAAATATTTCGAAGCCCAATGCCTTAGGTATTTTATTTAAATATCATATTTATGCCTTAGAGAAATAGACATTTATGCCTTATTTAAATTGAATTGATTTTAAAAAAATCAATTAGGATATGGATAAGAGATATGCATTATGTTTTATGATTTTTTAAGAAAATCAATATTGTAAATGGAGAGATAAGTTTATCATTGTTTTGCAAAATATTTCAAAAATCTTTAATTGCAAAAAAATAAAATCAAGTTGTGAGAATATTAAATCTGCAAGCTATGTAAAGCAAGAATAAAACAAGTTGTTTTAATTCTTTGCTATTTTTAGCATATTTGTAAGTGATCTTTCTTTTGGTCAGATTTGAACTTCCTGATGAAGAGATAAGGTGTTTTTTTTGCTTTTAAAGTAGATTTGACCTAGTTTGAGGAGCTTTTCAGTATGCACATGCAAAAAGTGTGTTTTTTTCGCTTTTGTGCAAACTTCTTGGGTAGTTTTTGATACGTTTCCTGGAGCTTTTTCCTTGAGCTCGGATAAGGGTTTTGGAGATATATCTTGAGAAAAACTTAGTGTTTTCTCAATTCAGATTCATTGTTTCTTCCTCTCATGCTGAAACAGAGAGTTTTGTAAGTAGAAATTTGTACTCATACTTTGATACTCCTTCAGTTGAATAAAGCAACATTCCTATTCCTCAATTTTTGTGTCAATTACATTTATAGTTCGATGTTATATTGTGATTTCTATTTACATAATCCTTGTTATGTCCCAGAGTTGCAGTTTTGATGCAAAAAGTTCATGAAATATAGATTGCATGTTGTATTCAAGCTCGAATCTTCATGCAAATCATTTATGTGTTAAGTGTTCATGAGAGATTGTGAAGTATTGTTGTTTTCTAAAAGATGTTTGTGGGAAAATAACCAGAGCTACCATTAATTTATCAAGTTATGAAAATCATTTTTAAGTCATAGGTTTCATTTCAATCATCTTTCTAACTCTTTCCCTTAGAAGAATCATTTAGAATAGGATTATTATTTGGAGAACCAACTCACTCTGCAGATTCTCTTTTTGCATAGATCACCCACATCTGAAAAGAGTTTCCATGTTTGAACAGATAGTTTGATTTTTTGCAAATTTGACAAAGGGTGCATATCTGATTGTTAACAAAAATAGAACACATAAATAGCCTTGTCATCTTTAGGTTAGAAAATTTTTACACAAATATTGAGTTTATTGACTCTCTTTACCATCCACCACCTAAAATTAAGGGAGTAGTTCAATATGTGAAATAATAATAAATTTTAATAAGGGTATTGCTTGTCCCATTAGTAACATCTTTAAATGAGGTTTTGGATAGTTTAAACAAGAACTATTTCTAAAATTAGAGGCCTAGCAAAACCACCTAGTTGCTCAGAACCCCAACAAACAACATCAAAGGATAAGGTAACATTTCCAAGGTTAAAAAATAAACCTACCTAATATAGAAATACATACATTTGATGAAACAAATATAACTCGATGGACAACTCTCATGGAAAAGTATTTTAAACTTAATAATATATTAGATATTATAATGGTTGACATAGGTTCACTACATTTAGAATTTAAATCATTGGTACTAGTGATTGATTAGTGATAAGTAAGGGAAAGTAAATAGTTAGAAATAATTCACTAATGCCTTAGCAACCCATTATGAGTAACCATGGAAAGGAACCTATTTCACTAACTTGACAAATTTAAAAGATATAGGATCTATAATTGAATATAATATTGAGCACATGAGATTAATAATCCAAATGTAAGATATGATACCTTATCAAAGGATATAATTCTACATCAATGAACTTAATGACTCACTCAAGTATGATATTCATTTGTTGGAACCTTTCAAAATTAGGAAAGATATGCACAAGACAATTGAGAGGGGGGTGAATCAGTTGTACATTAAATTTAACATTGAATCCATTAATATCTTTCAAACCCTTATCAACATTTAAACCGTCATTAAGCATTAGTAGAATGTAAACATATGAAACAACAATGCAAACACAACCAAACATAATAGAACACTAGAATTACATGGAAAACCCTAAGTAGGGAAAAAACATAGTGAAGATTATCTCACATATAAATGAATAGCAACATCGAATACAATTAGGCTCACTATCAAGGGCTCACTACCTAGAAAAGAAGAAAGACTCATTGTCACGTGGCTCACTACCAAGGGCTCACTTCCCAGAAAAGAAGAAAGTCTCACTATCAGGTGGCTCACTGCCAAGGGCTCATTTCCTAGAAAAAGAAAGAAAGAAGAAGACTGTTAGAAAGAGATTCACTATCTCAGAGCAACAAGAAAAATCCACCACTGCAACTCTACACCATCCATAACCTTCAACTCACTGTCTCCAACAACTTTAGACACATTAAAAATGTAGACACCTTCTACTCATTGCATCCAGAGTCATAGGCATTTAGGACACAATTAGATCACCACACTTGATCACATTCACATCTTACAAATTTCTTACACACACCACACACATATCCAACACTTAACCTTTCTTTTATATCCTCCACATCCTCAAAAACCTTCTCCATGTTAGCCACAATGAAATGTATGCACCTTAAATGTGCAACCACTAATAGGTTGGCACCAAACACTTCCGTGGTGGAAAGAAGTGAAGGAAGACCATGCCATGGGTTAACTAGGACCCAAATATATACTAGCATGCTTCACCACACTTTCACAATCAACAAAAAATCTCCACAATTAGCACTAGCACCTAGGTTAGCCAAACCCACACTAACACTAACAAGTGACCACATACACGCTTCTCCAAGTCTGAAAACAACATGTGGACCACAAATAAACATTTTACAACATCCACAAAAAATCATATAATATTCCAACATCATCAAAATATTGTACAACATTGCCACAATCACGTGCAACTAAGAACACCATCATTCTGTGCAACCAGACCTACTGCTACAAAACACAACTTATGAATCTAGACTTGTGGAACAACTTAACATTAGAAAATTCAAAGGATGATAGATACAAAAAATGTTAGCACGTTCCCAAATCTGTAAGACAAGAAACCTCATTGTGGAGAAATCTCAATTCTCCTAGACAACCTTTTACATAGACAACCACACTGTCAAACATATCTTTCACTATAGAATGATCTAGAATCTGGAACTTTGGATATAGCACCTTTGAAAACCTCTAATCATCACATATAAGTTGCACAAAAATATCTTCAACCATGAAGAAATGTGGAGCACAACACTGAACACACCTCTGTCACACTACACACTCTTTTATTCAAATTTTCTCAAAAGCCCTTGGAAAACAAGTGAAATTATTGTAACTACAACACTCATTCATCAAAACCATGCAAGAAATCAATGAAAAAACTAATGACAACACCACAAATCCTCATCAAGACTACATAAGGGGTTAACATCAACGTGACATCAAACCACAACACATCCACACTTGACATTGATGACAACACTACCAAAAATCTCCAACAGTCTCCCCAACTATACTGAATGACAACAATAACAATCTTCCAATAATCCAACAATGCTGACATAAATGACAACACCAACAATATTCCAACAAAAGCAAAGGATGGAGAGATAAAAATGTGTCTAATCATGTTAAAAAAATGTGATAAAATTATTTAACCTAAGACAAATCATTAAGCTCTCTCCTCCTTAGGTGGCATATGAAAGAGAAAAATTCTATATTGTTAATTATTATAGTAAATGTTCTAAAGGTCACAAGTTTGTTAATATTGAGAAAAGAATAATGATTATTAAGAATGAGGTTGAAGGAGCTACAAAGGTTCAAATACAAAAATTGAGCATGCAAATTTTGAGGAATAAAACCATATCATATCCCTACATGCATTAAATAGGATGAGCACACCACAAACATTTAAATCGTTTGGCTATATAAAAGTACAAGATAATTATTAATAGTGTCAGTTGATATAGGTAGCACACTCAGATTCATTGATAGAAGATTGGTTAATGAGCTCAATTTTCTCTAATTATTAGGTCATAATTGATGGTGGGAAAAAACTCTCTTGTGGTGGTATATTTCATTATATAATACTCTCCATGGGAGACTATCAATTATATTTATAAATGTTTGTCATCCAAAATTTGGGAGAAGTAGTCTTGGGTGTGCAATATATTAAAATGTTGGAAATAATATTCTTCAACTTTTAGGTTCTATTAATGATTTTTGGTACAAATGAAAAAATGTATAGATTTAGGGATGTAATCATAACCAAGCCAAATTATTAGCTCCTATACAATGGAGAATTAATTAAGACATAATTTTATGGTATGGTGGTGCAACTAAATGTTTTCAAAAGCACAAGATGTGAAAACTCAAGATCCTCTAGAGCTTCAAGAGATCATTCAACACCATCAATATGTTTTCCAATAACCCAAGGATCTATGTCTAGTTAGAGATTATGACCATGTCATTGAATTAATGTCAAGAAATATTCCTCTTAACATTAGAACTTATCACTATCCATATGAATAGATGCAATAAATCAAAAACTTATAGGTTCCAATAGTCAAATAGTAAAAAATATAGGTTCCAATAGTCTAAGAGTAATAATTATAGGTGCCAATAGTCTCAAGACTACTAATAAATTAGAGATGGAATGTCTCCATAAATAAGAATGAATGAGTGTCTATATGGTATGCATTTTGTTATGCCTTGCATAACCACCCCATTTTAAATTTGATTAAAATGGGACCCTCTTTTACTTTCGCTCTTTGTGTTTTGCCCCTTCAATTTTTGAGGTGTTGCTTTGCCTTGGCATGTGCTTAATATGTTTCTCTTGCTTTCCCAAGTGTTTTTCCCAAGTTGAATATTGAAAATCTTATGTTTTCGGTGAAGTTCAGGTTTTTACCCTCGTTTAGGATTTTCCGGGTTGTCCGGATTTTCTCAGTTTTCTTCCAAAATTTGGTTTCAATGCTATTGTTCGGGTTTCTGAGCCAGTTTGAGATTGTCCACCCAGGTCAGATTTTCTTGGATTGTGCTCAAAGTCTGGCTTGGCCTGTTTTACACTACAGTTAAGAGATTTTTGGCCTTCACAGAATTCTGCCTGGGCCGAATTTTTTCGAATTTCCATCTTGCCGTCAGGTTTCCAAGTTTGGTCGAATTTTGGAGCTTTGTGCCATTTTGCTTTATCATTGGCGTCTTGTTGAGTTTTGATATTTGGTCTTGTTGTGCTTTGATGTTATTGGTTTGCTCTGTGCGTTCATGGTTAAAATCTAGGGTTTCATGCCTAGGGTGTCACCATTTCATCTTGATCTACTTTCGATTGAGCCTAGGATTCGAAGAAGATCTATAGGAGGCTCGTGTTAAGCGATTTCCGTACCCAGAGTCCTCAAAATTTTGACCTTTGGTCAATTTGAGTGAAGTTGTGGCCAGTTTTTGGGTTTCCTATCGACCTCAGGATCCTCCTACCCAGTTGGATTTTCCTGGATTCCTTCATCTTCCCAGAAGTGTGCCCTGAGTTCGGAGTTTTGGGTCATCCACAGAATTTCCATGTCTCTGGATTTTCCTGGTTTCCTTCAATTTTCTGAAGTCCAAAGTTTTGAGTCATCTACGGAATTCCGGTCCGACCGGATTTTTTTGAATTCTCTATTGTGCTTTGTGGAGTTTAAGAAATTGGATAGAATTGGTGATTCTAATGATAAATTATTATGTTTCCATGCTTTAATTTGGTAAATTTCACTGTTGTATGCTGATTTCATTCATTTTAGTAATCTATTGTTGACATTGGTGCCTCATCATGAGAATCTTCCTGGTTCAGAATTTTCCAAAATTCCTCCCAGGTAGGTTTTCCCTGGTTAGCTTGAAATCCTGAACTGCTTAGTTTTGATGCTTAAGGGTTGATTTAATGGTTTTATCATAATTTTAAGCTAACACTTGGATGAAAATGTTGCCAAAATTTGGATTCTCACATTAGTGTTTGATGAATGTAGGCTGAGTCTAGCAAGGTAGCGGCTGGAAAGGCTAAGAAGAGCACAAAGGGATCATCTATTTCTAAAGCAAAAAATGAATGAAGCTGGATGAAAAGAGTAGGATTCTTGAGGGCAGGATGACATCAGTCTAGTTTGAGGTTTCAGATCCGAATATTGAACACCCTGCTGTGAAGAACTAAGGCTATCATAGGATATAGTAGCTGGGCACCAGCTGGATGATGCAGTGACCTATAGTGTAGTCATTAATGAATGCTAATCCAATAAGAGAGACTAGGACAATACAATGGGACATATCTGAAGAATGATATTAATGCTATTGAATGGTGAACTAGGGTTTCGCCTATGCCACTTGTGAATGGATTGCAGAAGATGTTCTTGATGATGAAGGCCAGAATGGAGCAAGGTATGGGCGATGTGGGGGAAGCAATTAATGCAAAGTTGCATCAAAAGTCACGCTTCCTCATCATTTTGCTTTGCCTCTTGTTCATGCATTTTGGTCTGTTTCTTGCCTCTGGTCGGTGCCCTTGCATTTAATGCATGTTTGACTTTGTTTCAAACTCTTCTAGGGCTAATGTATTATGTAACTGACTTACTAGTAAACCCTAAACTTGACCGACGCATTGCTGCATTTTATAAATATGGCATTTTCGCCTCTTTTCGAAGGATCTTTTTTTGAGCAGTTGGAAATCTTTTGTAAGAGTTAGAAAGGTTAGAAAGAAATTTAGAGAGTAGGGTTAAGAAAGGTGAAGACGAGTTAGAAAAGGTTAGAAAGGAGCAAGTTAGGGTTTTGAAGTAAGTTAGACATTCTTTTACAATTCGCCAGAAAGGGGAGGTGATGTATCTTCCAAATTTTCTTAGCATAAATGGAGATAATTTAAAGACATGGGTTTCTGTACACTGGTGATCTTCCTAGATTTGTAAATGTTGCTTATCTATTTCATTAACAGTAGGAGCACCTAGATTTAAACCTACTTTATATTATGCTCTAGAATGGTATTCATTTTGGGTGAATCATTTGATTTGAAAAGCTTTCAAGGAATGAAATTTTATTTTATGTTTTGTTTGAATGATGATTTGCAATCTACTATTAAAGTTTGCATTGTGAATGAATGAAACTTTGTATCAATTATTTTGTAGTTCTAATTTAGGAATTCCTTGGAAGGCAACAAGTTTGATTAGTTGAATGAATCAACATTCTTTTCAATTAAAAAACCTTGATCTATCTTTTTTCTATTTCTTTGAAACCACTGGTTAAAGTAGGTTTAAATATATGTTTGATCTTGCAACAATCTAGAAGCTCAAAACTAGCAGACCCCTTGAACATTACAACCATATTGACCACTTCGTGAAACAACAACGTTGTGAACCAACATCAAAGACCTTGGGAGGTGATTAGTTTGATTACTGATCATCTCTTTCAAGAGAGGTGAGATATTTTTACTTTTATCTTACCTGCATGTTGTGGGTCAACTTGGCACTAGAAAACTAGCGCTAGAAGGATGGAAAGAAGAGAAAACTAGATAACATTGGGTTTTTCTCACCAGAGAGGTCCCATAGAGTTCTTCGATCAACTAAAAACCCACCACCTTTGATAGAACTTGAGACCCCAACGAGACAAGATTCACTGGACTGGCACAACCATTCTACCACTCTTATTAGCTCCACTCACTCCACTAAGATTTTCACCAATACCCCAGTGGATACCTGTGAATCCACCACCAAATCCACCTCAATTACCATTACAGCTAGTTCAGCCCAGCTAACAGCTGGCTCAACCTCCACCACCACCACCAATGGCATTTTTTTGTGAATAATCCCTCTCCATTGGGGACTATTCCTAGAGGCTTTCATGATATGCCTAAGAATCTTGGGAGATTCTATCCCAAATACATTCATGGTGAATCAAGGAGTGTTGAGGAGCACATACAAAATTTTAAGGATGCTTGTACTAGAGCCCAGATAGCTCACCATGATGTGGTTTGTAGGTTGTTCCCTTATTCCTTAGGGGATATGGTGTACAACTGGTACCTAAATCTTCCACAAGGTTCTATTATGAGTTGGACAGATCTGGAGAATGCTTTCATCAATTAGTTCAGAGTTTATGTGGATCCAACCATTTTGTTCCATCAATTTGCTACCATTAGGAAGGAGCCATGTGAATCACTGCCCTTGTTTAATACTAAGTTTCAACGAATGTATAGGATATTGTAGGACCCCTATCTAGTTGCTGAGAATAGTGCCATTTAGGCATATTTTAGGGTTATAGACCCTTTGCTTAGCTTGTTCCTACAAAGGACTTACCAGCCCGCAGATATTGATTCCCTGTCTAAAGTTTATCATCTAGCCATCAAGTTGCAACGACAAACTAGCTCTCAACAAGGGAACTTGGGAGCTTGTTTTCCTTCTATGGGGTATCAGATGCCTAATCCAACCCTTTTATTCAATACTATCCCAGGGATATCTCCTTCCCATTATGGACCTATGTGTGAGTTGCAGACTCAATCTCCTATTCCATTCTTTTCCAATGGAGCTCCTGACTTCTCTCAACAATCACAAGCTCATCACAGTCCACATGGTCATCATAATCAAGCTAGAATACCAAATCTTGTTGGTCAACCACCTGTTGCTAAGAATACTGAGAGTGAAAGGATAGTTCAACTCACAAGCGAGGTGGAGACCCTAAAGAAAACTCTGTCTCAAGTCACAAATGACATGGCTCAACTTAAAATGAACCCCACTTAAAACCAAGGTAATTATGCTAATCAAGGTAATTACCCTAATTATTTTACCCTAATCAAAGCAATAATAATCAAGGTAATTATCAAAACAACAACAATCATAGCCAGAGGAATTATCAAGGCCAAAACTTCCCTAACCAAGGCTATCAAAATCAGAATAGAGGATATAACCAGAGGCCTAATAACAATAGACAATGGAACACATGGCCAAATAATGGTGGGGTTTCTCACAATTATCAAGCTAATGAGGACATACCACACACTACAAATGTGGCTGACCTCAATTTTATGACTAACTGGTGAAGGCTGCATGATACTACAACTCATTCCGAGGTGAACTGTCCTAAAATGGAGAAGGTTGTGAAGATGGCACAAGAAGATGCCCAAACGTTCCAAGGGAATTCCAATAAAGGAGGTGGCTCAGTAGATACAACAATGGCTTATGACCTCTTTGAAGAAGAACCTTCATTCCCAATGTAGAATGATAATGAACCAAAGGAAGATGTGTATGATGCCCAAGCCTTTCAGACAAAGGGAGGACACTTCCTAAGAAACTAGAATAAGGGTCCGTTCACTACATCAACACCACCTAGCCACATGGTGCCTCCAAATCAGAGTGCTGATAACAACCCTCCTCCACCGAAGGCTCTTCTTGACTTCCCTAGCAAAGGTAATTCATTTGGTGTTTTCAAATATAATGCAAGTTATAACACAAAATTTGATATTGTTTTTGAGATGTAGAAACAAAAAACCTCTTTATCATACTTTGACATCCTAAAATGGTGCTCTTCCCAATGAGATTAGTGTTGAAAGCTTTGGAAGAAGCTGATAAATCAAAAGGAAAAACCAAGGTGGCACCCATTGCGGACATGAACGCAACTTTGTTCAGAAACAAGGTAGGGACCCCACCATTTATTTTAAGTTTGAGAATTTGTGGGAAGAATTTGCACAATTGTTTGCTAGATTTAGGGGCTTCTGGAAATGTTATGCCATTTTCTGTATGCAAGAAATTGGGATTGAATCCTGTCCAAACAAACAAGAAGGTCATCCAACTTGATAAAAAAGAGGTTAATGTAGTTGGAGAATTGAGAAATACACATGTACAAGTAGGGTCTGACCCTAGGATTCAAACTAATATGGATATTTAGGTAGCAGACATTCCTGAGACTTATGGTATGCTTTTGAGCAGAGATCTAATGAAGAGTATAGGGGGATATCTCTCCCTCAAATTTTCACATATGTGGCTACCATGGAGGGGAATGCCTACATAGATTAGGATTGAGAGTGAACCTCACCACAAACATATCATCACTGAGTATGACTGTCCCAATGAGGTAGCCTATTTTGAAACTGAGATAGGGGTTTATAAAAGAGAGGAAATTATAACTCTTTCTATTCTTGATTCTAATGATTTGTCAATGCAAGAATTCCCTGATCCCATGATTAGTGTAAATTAGTAGGTATTGATCAGGAAGCTGCAACAGGATCAACTGGTCTTAGGGGAAGATATTGATTTGTGGAGTCTTGTACTCCCAAATTGGTGCAGGGTGCACTACCAAAATCATTCAAAATTGACCTGCCAACCCTGCATTAGTGTTCTAAATGATGTTTTCCAAACTGAAGAAACTAGCCCAAGTCACCTTGAGACCAATTTAGATCACTTCTCATTTGAAGCTAAAAATGCAATAATGTTAACCAGGGATAATATACCTTCGGAGGAAGTCCCTCCTCAAACTGAACTTACCCCGGTCACAATACTGAACAAACATTGTTATGTTGAACAACCCTAGGGTTTGTTTGATACCCCTTCACTCACAAGTATACCAAAACCCAAGGGGTTAATCAGAGATACATATAACTGTAAGAAAGATATCCTAGGATTATATGATATATCTAAGCGGGAATTGGATATTGCACCTGATGAACCTATTGAACACCCATCCCCAATATTTGATGCAAAAGATCAAGTGGCCCCACCTATGGTTCATCTTATCCAAGCACCCACAACAAGATCAAAGAGGTCAACTCCAGCTCACAATCAGCTATGGACTCTCACATTTGATGGATCCAAATCTAAAACAGGGTGTGGTGTTGGAATTGAGTTAACCAACCCAAAAGGGAAAACATTTTTTGTTTCTTACAGGTTACAGTTTGGATGCACTAACAATATAGCAGAATATGAAGCATTAGATCGGGGACTGATGTTCGCACATCAAAAGAAAGTTATTGCCTTGATGGTTAAAGGAGATTCAGAAGTGACTATCAAGCAAGTACGTAGCTAGTACACATGTCACAATAAAAGGTTGGAAGATTATAGAAATCGAGTGTGGAACCTGATTGAATACTTCAATGCTTTTGGGATTAGTTTAATCCCTAGAGAGGAGAATCAAATAGTTGATTCATTAGCTATTGCCGCAAGTACCCTGGAGCCCATGCAAGGATCCAAGCTGAAGAGATTCTTAGTAGAATTGATATCCACCCTAACTGTCCCTGATAATGTCAGGAAATTTCAAGTCTTTGATGATGATCGACATATCCTTTCTTTCCTAGAAAGCTTAGATGTTTTCGAAGGATAGATCATCGATGAGTCCGACAGGAATCAAGGAGACTGAAACCCCAAAGACTGCGATACAAAAAGTGTCCTCAATTTAAAAATTAATAGCATTCCCAAGGGAATGGTGGCCTTAGAAAGAATCTTTGATTTAGATCCAAGGGCTCGGGAAAAGGTATCAACTGAAGATAAGGGAGGTGAATATGAAACTGTTAACTTAGATGACTCTGGCCTTGAAAGGAATGTTTACATAGGGAAAGTCTACCCTGAAGCAATTAGAGAAGATATATTGAGGGCGCTGAAGAAAGATATTGCTGCAATAGCTTGGGGGTACGAAGATCTAAAAACATTTGATACTTTTGTGATAACTCATACTATTCCTTTGAAGCCTGAAACTAAACCATTTCGAAAGAAACAATGTCTTGTCAACGCCCTGATCGAACCACTAATCTTTAAGGAAGTTTAGAAATTGCTTTTTACAAGAATAATATTCCCTATACGACATTCAACATGGGTGGCTAACTTGGTTCCAGTTCATAAAAAGAATGGGGAAATCAGGCTATGTGTAGATTTCAGAAATCTGAATAGAGCTTCAGAAAAAGACAACTACCCACTCCCTTCTCTGGATGAAGTCTTGCAAACTGTTAATGGGTCTCAGATGATGTCGTTCCTGGATGGTTATTTTGGGTACAATGAAGTGATCATTAATTATGATGACAAAATGAAGACAACCTTCACTACTAAGTGGGGAACATTTGCTTATAGGAGGATGCCATTTGGTTTGATAAACATTGGATCAACCTTTCAGCGTGCAATGGACGTAGTGTTCAAAGATTTGATTGGTAAGTGCATCATCATTTATATGGATGACCTGACAGTATTCTCTAAAGATAGACTAAACCATGCTGCAGACTTGGCTAAAGTGCTTGAAAGATGTATCCAATATGGTGTTTCTCTTAATCCTAAAAAGTGTGTGTTTGGGGTTTCTGAAGGGAAACTTTTGGGACACATAATCTCAGAAAGATGGATATTGATAGATCTAGACCGAGTTGAGTCTATTCTGAAGTTAATCATGCTAGGAAGTAAGAAGGAGATGAGATATTTCTTCGGAAAGATCAACTTTGCGAGGAAGTTTATCACAGGTTTTGCAGAAATTGTTAAACCTTTGAATGAAATGATGAAGAAAGATGCTCAAATAGAATGGAGTAATGAGGCAAAGGTTGATTTTTCTTAGGTTAAGAAATCCATTTCAAAGGCACCAGTCCTCACCAGTCTTGACTACTTGAAGCCATTTTATATTTATTCTTTTGCTTCTTAACACTCATGTACAGCTGTCCTGACACAATAAAGAGAGGAGGGAGATGAAAGGCCAATTGCCTTCATGAGCTCTTCGTTTAAGAATGCTGAAGTCATGTACCCACCTCTTGAGAAACAAGCTTTTGTGTTGGTTAGAGTTGTCAAGAAGTTCAAGCATTACATCCTTCGAATTCAGATCATTGCTGTGGTTCATGATGCTGTTGTGAAGTCTCTACTTATGCAAAGTGAGTTGGGAGAACGAAGGGGAAATGGATGGATATTTTGCAAGAGTTCGATATGGAGATTCACCCTATGAAACTTGTACGAGGTCAAGGCCTGTCTAAAGCAATGATAGATGCTGGTAAGAACATTAGTTGTCAATAGTACACAACATAGTCCTTTTCTAATGAATCTTGGTATGCCGATATTATTTATCTCATGCTCAATAATCGGTGCCTAGAGGGAATGAATACAACTCAGAGGAGAGCACTAAGAATGAAAAAATCCCATTATATGCTCAAAGGAGGATTTTTATACAAAAATAATTTTGAGGGGGTTTATCTACGATGCCTTGATCAATAAGAAGCTAAGCACACATTTGCTGAATTTCATGGGAAACATGGCATAGGTCATGGTTCTGCGGATTCTTTAGCACATAAGATCATCTGATCTAGTTATTATTGGCCATGTGTGTTTAAGGATTCCCACCAACATGTAAGGACATGTCACATATGTCAAACTTCTACATCAAGAGAGAGTCATCCAGCCATTCCATTGCAACTTGTTTATGAGGTAAGGCCATTTTCTCAATGGAAACTTGATTTTACTGGGGTAATTAACCCAAATTCTTCTGCAAGACATAAATTCATTTTGACTACCATGGATTACTACATGAGATGGAAAAAATCTATACCTTGCAAGAATAGCACAACGAAGGTAGTAATCAAGTTCCTCAGTGAATGCATCACAACCAGGTTTGGAGTACCCTTTGCACTGGTATGTGACAATGACCCTGCCTTTTCTTCTGCCGAGTTCATTTCATGGGCTTATGATCATAGGATTGTTTTAAAGTATTCTTCAAACTATTATCCACAAGGAAATGGAGTTGTAAAATCAACTAATAAAAATCTCCAAGGAGTAATCAAAAAACTGTTAGAGAACAATCCTAGAGACTGGCATACCTAGTTAAGATTTGTGTTATGGACAGATAGGACTAGGATCAAGGCTATGTTGAAGACTTCACCGTTTAAAATAGTGTATGGCAAAGAGCATGTGTTCCCTATTCACTTGCAAATACCTATCTTGAAATTTATGCAAGAATTTTACTCTAGTGATGATAGGATTGAAGTAAGGTTAGTTGGCTTGTTGAAATTAGAAGAGCAGAGAGATGCTGCTTTGCAACAATTCTTTAGGCACCAGGCTGTTGTCAAATGTTGGCTTGAAAAGAGAGCCAAAGTCAAGGCTTTTAGGATATCAGACCTTGTCTTACTGTGGGATAAAGCCAATGAAAAGAAGGGTGACCACTAGAAGTTTGATAAGCTCTGGTTGGGTCCCTATCAAATTGCTGAAATCCTAGGAGAAAATGCTTTTCGACTGAGTAGTTTAACATGAGAACCTATTCCATTGTCTGTCAATGGGCAGTTTCTCAAACATTATTTTGGGTTGTAAAATGTCTGGTATTTTGTTGGGTTGTATGTATGTAAATAGTTTGTTGTTCCATTGGTTTTGTCTTTTCCTTCTGTTTTTCTTGCTTTTTGTTCCTTTGTTTCTTTTTGTGGGGGCTTTCATTTTATTCAATTGAGTAACGGGGTTGTTATCTGAAGTATACTTTGGTTACTAGGAGAGAAGTTGGTTTAGATATTTTCAAGTTTTTTGATTGGATAATTTTGTTCTAAATTCATTGTTTTATGTCCATTGCCAATGAGAGTTGTGCAAAGTAATTGAGAACAAGGTGTAAAGTAAGCAATCTTCACTAACTATGATTGAATTTGTCACAAATCATCAAAAACATCTCTTTTTGTAATGGTATATTTATCTTAGGACGATGGTGTTGCAAGATTTGAGTGAAAAATTTGATTCCCCATATTATGTTATGAGGTCCATGGTAGTTTTCAACCCAGTACAGATGTTGGACATCTGACATATTGAGAAGGAACTTCAAAAAAAAAGAAAAAGAAAAAGAAAAAGAAAAGAGAACTATCTAAGAAAAGAAAACTCAATACTGAATGGGTGATTCCAGTATCTCTACCGGGGCTATGGATGCTTGACTGGCAGTAGAGCAATGCTGTGAGAAAACTAGAGGTATCTCCATTGGAGCTATGGATGCTTGACTGGTAGTGAAGCAATGCCCAGGATATCATTGCACAACAGTTAAAGGGAATCAACTCATGTAGTTCAAATCTTGCGCATAATTGTTCAAAAGATGAGGAGAACTTTGTAAAAGGGTGATGCACCATCAAGCACACACATAGATTTAGGGGTAGCCAGTGTTGATTTACATTTGAGATTCTAACTCAACCTTGTTTATTGAAACTGACCTAACTGGAATTGTGATGTCCATAAACCGGGAGTTCTGGGTAACTGAATCCCTCAGTTTCTTGAAAATGGTTAAACCATTTTCCCATCCAAGTCGCCAATTGTTATGCTTTGCATAACCACCCCATTTTAAATTTGATTAAAATGGAACCCTCTTTTGCTTTCGATCTTTGTGTTTTTCCCCTTCGATTTTTGAGGTGTTGCTTTGCCTTGGCATGTGCTTAATATGTTTATCTTGCTTGCCCAAGTGTTTTTCCCAATTTGAATATTAAAAATCTTATGTTTTGGGAAAAGTTCAGGTTTTTACCCCGGTTTGGGATTTTCCGGTCTGTACAGATTTTCCCGATTTTCTTTCAAAATCCAATTTCAACGTTGTTGTTTGGGTTTCTGAGCCAGTTCAGGATTGTCCACCCCAGTCAGATTTTCTTGAATTATGCTCGAAGTTCGGCTCGGCCTATTTTACACTACAGTTCAGAGATTTCTGGCCTTCGTAGAATTCTGCTCGGGTCGAATTTTTTCGAATTTCCATCTTGCCGTTTGGTTTCCGAGTTTGGTTAATTTTTGGAGCTTTGTACCATTTTTCTTTATCATTGGCATCCTGTTGAGTTTTGATATTTGGTCTTATTGTGCTTTGGTGTGATTGGCTTGCCCTGTGCATTCATGGTTACAATCTAGGGTTTCATGCCTAGGGCGTAGCCATTTCATCTTGATCTGCTTTCGATTGAGCCTAGGATTCGAAGAAGATCTATAGGAGGCTCGTGTTAAGTGATTTCCATACTCAGAGTCCTCAAATTTTTGACCTTTGGTCAATTTGAGTGAAGTCGTGGCTAGTTTTCGGGTTTCTTGTCGACCTCGGGATCCTCTTGCCTGGTCAGATTTTCTTAGATTCCTTCATCTTCCTAGATTGTGCCCTGAGTTCGAAGTTTTGGGTCATCCGTGAAATTTCCATGTCTCCATATTTTCCTGATTTCCTTCAATATTTTGAAGTCCAAAGTTCTGAGTCATCTACGAAATTCTGGTCTAGCTAGATTTTTCCGAATTCTCTGTCGTGCTTTGTGGAATTTAAGAAATTGGATAAAACTGGTAATTCTAATGATAAATTCTTATGTTTCCATGCTTTAATTTGGTAAATTTCACTGTTGTATGCTGATTTCGTTCATTTTAGTAATTTATTGTTGACATTGGTGCCTCATCGTGAGAATCCACCTGGTTTGGAATTTTCCAAAATTCCTCCGAGGCAGGTTTTCCCTGCTTAGCTTGAAATCCTGAATTGCTTAGTTTTGATGCTTAAGGGTTGATTTAATGGTTTTATCATAATTTTAATCTATCACTTGGATGAAAATGTTGCCAACATTTGGATTCTCACATTAGCGTTTGATGAATGCAAGATGAGTCTAGAAAAGTAGCGGCTGGAAAGGCTAAGAAGAGCACAAACGAAACATCTATTTCTAAAGCAGAAAATGAATGAAGCTAGATGAAAAGAGTAGGATTCTTGAGGGTAGGATGACATCAGTTTGGTTTGAGGTTTCATATCTGAATATTGAACACCCTACTGCGAAGGACTAAGGCTATTATAGGATACAGTAGTTGGGCACCAGCTGGATGATGCAACGACCTACAGTGCAGTCATTAATGAATGCCAATCCAACAAGAGAGACTAGGATAATACAATGGGACAGATCTGAAGAATGATTTTAATGCTATTAAATGGCAAACTAGGGTTTTGCTTATGCCACTTGCGAATGGCTTGCAGAAGATGTTCTTGATGACGAAGGCTAGAATGGAGCAAGGTATGGGCAACGTGGGGGAAGTAGTTAATGTAAAGCTACATCGAAAGTCATGCTTCCTCATCATTTTGCTTTGCCTCTTCTTCACACGTTTTGGTCCATTTCTTGCCTCTGGTCGGTGTCCTTGCATTTAATGCATGTTTGAATTTTTTTCAAACTCTTCTAGGGCTGACGTATTCTGCAACCGACTTATTGTAAACCTTAAACTTGGCCGACACATTTGACACGTTTTATAAATATGGCATTTTTGCCTCTTTTGGAAGGATCTTTTTTTGAGCAGCTGGAAATATTTTGTAAGGGTTAGAAAGGTTAGAAAGAAAGTTAGAGAGTAGGGTTAAGAAAGGTGAAGATGAGTTAGAAAATGTTAGAAAGAAGCAAGTTAGGGTTTTGAAGTAAGTTAGACATTTTTTTACAGTTCACCAGGAAGGGGAGGTGATGTATCTTCCAGATTTTCCTAGCATAGATGGAGATAATTTAAAGACATGGGTTTCTGTATACTGGTGATCTTGCCAGATTTGTAAATGCTGCTTATTTGTTTCATTAACAGTAGGAGCAACCAGATTTAAGCCTACTTTATATTATGCTCTAGAATGGTATTCATTTTGGGTTAATCATTTGATTTGAAAAGCTTTCATGGAATGAAATTTTATTTTATGTTTTGTTTGAATGATGATTTGCAATATGTTAAAGTTTGCATTGTGAATGAATGAAACTTTGTATTAATTACAGGTTAATTTATTTTGCAGTTCTAGTTTAGGAATTCCTTGGAAGGCAACAAGTCTGATTAGTTGAATGAATCAACATTCTTTTCAATTAAAAAACCCTGATCTATCTTTTTTTTATTTCTTTGAAACCACCGGTTAAAGTAGGTTTAAATATATGGTTGATCTTGCAACAATCCAGAAGCTCAAAACCAGCAAGCCCCTTGAACATTACAACCATATTGACCACTTCGTGAAACAACAACATTGTGAACCAACATCAAAGACCTTGGGAGGTGATTAGTTTGATTATTGATTATCTCTTTCAGGAGAGGTGAGATATTTTTACTTTTATCTTACCTGCATGTTGTGGGTCAACTTCGCACATCAACACATTCCATCTCAGTGAAATGAATGGAGACCTTGGGAGGTGATTAGTTTGATTACTGATTATCTCTTTCAGGAGAGGTGAGATATTTTTACTTTTATCTTACCTGCATGTTGTGGGTCAACTTGGCACATCAACACATTCCATCTCAGTGAAATGCATGGGTAACCACCTATTATATCTACCTAATATGTAAGAACAAAAATTAGATACATCACTCTAAAGTTAAACAAAACAAGTATTAGCAAAAATAGTATGATACTACCATAACGTTGAAAAGGGAGAGGTATGATAGCTCCATTGAAACTGTGTCTCACAATCTAATATAAAAAGGTTCAAAAGCAAGATGAAAAGTTGCACTAGATAGTACCTACAAATATAAAGGGTGTTCAAAAATAAGACACTTGTATGAAGGTAGACAAAGATTTGATTGCACACACCATACCCCACAAGATGCTTTATAAATAAGTGCGAGTACAATAATGACAAAACATACTGTGCAAGACCCCCAAAATATGTACACTATGTGACACTTTATTTGAGTACATCTACAAATCAAAAAGTGCATTGAATAGATACTTACAACATATAAAAATGAGCAAATAATGAAAATATTTTTTCTTGAATATGAGATAAAATAGAAGGAACCACTACAAAGTACACAAAATTATATTTTCAAAAAACTTACACCAAAAAAGAGTGCAAAAGTTATGGCCTTTCAAAGTTTCCAAAATGAAAAATGCACAACAAGATCATTGAAAAATGATTATAAAAAATTAGAATTCCAAATTAAAATCACTTACACAATCATTAAGAGAATGAAAATTCCCCATTTTTAAAAATATATGGAAAAAGAGCTTGTATAAACAAAATGAAATATTTGAAGATGAGATCAAAAAATATATTACTAATAGTGAAAGGAAAAAAAGAATAATCCAAGGTGTTTGCTGACATCATCATGACGTCAATGCCAAATTTGGTAGAATAGTGCCAAATATGGAGGAACATATTACATTTTGGGTCTTTACTAAATTTGGCATAAAAATTGTGATGGTCTAGATTTAAGGGAGTCACCAAAAAATACCATAAAAATTGGCTCATACATGATTTGGTACGTAAGTGATTTAAAAAAAAAAAAGGGTAGAGGGGTTTTATCCCCTACCCCTTGTCACCCTTATGAAAGATATGGGGCCCAAGGGGTCACCACCCTTGTCATTGCTAAGTTTTTGAACATGGGGCATTGTCCTTAGCCCACAACCCTACTAGGGGTGGGGCTTGAGGGAATTTTTTTCCTTGTCACAAAAGGATTGTGGTAGGGGGTAGGTACCCTTCATAGTACCCCCCCTAAGGGGATTTTCTAATAATATCTTTTTAAAAATTAAAAAAAAGTGTACTAGCTTACTGGCAATGGCACTCTATTGTAAAAATAAAAATATATTATCTATTTACTCGTACCAAACCTACATGTCATTCAAGAAACTTTAATGGTAGTTGAATGACTATGTGAGCTTTTTCATTTGTATAGATTGGCATAGTGGTGTAGAGGAGGAAAAATGACACCCTCCCCCTCCCCAAGGGGTGGGTGTTCCTCAACTACCTCAAAGGAAAAGCTTAGGTGACAAATGTGGCAAGATAAGGAGTTTTGATTATATTCTATATTTTATGGAAGATTAAGAGATAAGGATTTTAGAGATTGAAAGAGAATAATTCAGAGGTCTCATGAGCAAGCTGGTTGGCTCTCAAACAAGGATGACAATGTGGCACATGAACATCACTGTGATGCATTGTAGTCTCATACGGTCCAAAAACAAAACTTTCTAATAGAAACATCAAAGAGTCTACCAACTGTTGGAAGACTAAAATTTGAAGGTTATGCTAAATTAATATAATAATGGAAATAACAAAAATAACATGAAAAGAGGACTAATATGCTTATAAATTAGACGAAATAAAATAAAAATGACAAGGGAAAAGGAAAGAAGAGAACTCATAACAGGTCCAATGCTATGAAGCCTCTCGCAACACTCCAAATCAACAACTTGCACACACAAAAACATAGATAAATGTTGGGGATGTTTAGGGGCTTTCCTTAGTCAAACCTCTGTATAGGTGTTCCCACATCCACATACAGCTAGATAGACAAATAGAAAAGAAAGTAGATGATATACAAATATATTGACAAGATAAAGAAATAGA
Source organism: Sequoia sempervirens (assembly GCA_007258455.2). Classification (NCBI taxonomy): domain Eukaryota; kingdom Viridiplantae; phylum Streptophyta; class Pinopsida; order Cupressales; family Cupressaceae; genus Sequoia; species Sequoia sempervirens. The sequence continues at coordinate 79,114,126 of VDFB02373365.1, forward strand.
TAAGCTAGAATATCAATATGCTATCAATATGAAAACTATAATGCAAGAGAAAGAGGGTGTAGTTACCCTCCCTTTAGCAAGCTAGTGATGTCAAAGGAGAATATACAACACCCATGATGAGCCAAGAGAGCCAAAATGATGGCACGTAGAAGCCAAGACGTGAGAGAAATAATAAGAAAAATGGTGTAGAAGAGAATGAGAATGCTTGAGAATGAGAGAGAAAGGTTGGAAGAGTGAATAGAATGAGAAAGAATGAAAGATAAATTGAAGGAATAAGAGAATAGAAGGTTTGAATGAAGAAAAGGCATGCAAGAAGGCTCTTCTACATTTCTACAACCCACATAGGCATTACACTTCATGAGCAGGTGAAAGTGTTATGTCTCGACAACCACAAAGTTTGGAATCTTTTTGGGATTCTTTTGCAGTGTACAGACGTTTGCGGGTTGCACTAGCGTCCACAAAAAAAAATCCACTTAACAGCTGAAAATACAAGGGGTTAGGGACAAGATTGAGGTTAGGTGAAAGGGGGAAGTGCATTATCGACTTTTATTAGGCTAAAAGGGAGGTTACAAAATACAAAATTGCATAGGATGGAATTTTCAACATTACATTTTTCCCCCACTTTAGCAAGCATATGTATTCTAACATGTGTGAGATAAAGTAGATAGAAAGAGGTTCAAGAGAATATACCTAGGATGAAGAGGATGCAAGTCTTCGATCCAGTGTATGTGATAGAGAAGCCAAGCCAGGACATGAAGAGGACACAAGTATTCCATCGTGAAAATTTGACTGCAATCTCACCATAAACATGTTAGTTGTAGACAAACATATTAGGAAAAAAAGAAAAACTAGACATGATAAATATGAAGACAAGACATAATATGATCAAATAAAAGACAATGTTGATATGTATGGCTAGCTATGCTAGAGACTATATGACAAGTAGATATAAATATGGGTGATAGAAGCAAATGCTACAAGAAGGAGAAACCCTATCACAAAAGACAAGATTATAAGACTTGAGTCTAGTCAAGTTGCCCCCAAGCTAGACAATGAGATCATAAGACATCAAGATTTATTTCTAAGACAAATTTTTTAAAAGATAAGAATAAGAAGATATGATAGCGCCCCCTTAGAATGATGTGTGTTATGCAAAGGAGTGCATGCCATTCTAAGGAGAAGAGAAATACATAGAGAGATGTTGTGGCATGATATACATAGTGAGATGTAGTTGTGGAATTTTTTCACGTGAGGGAAAACACATAGTCTAATCCACAACATCAAGAAAATAAAAGACGAAGAAATCAAGATCATAGGGGGATCCAATTATTCGGGGTCAGAATTGATCATGAATATATGTAGATAAGATAGTATAATATAATGAACTATCATCACCCCCAAAATGGATTGGAACATGAAGAAGAGCACATGAAAAAAATAAAAATTTGTGTTAACATAGAAGAGCCCTAAAATCCCCAATGCTTTACATTATTCTTGACATGAAAGCCAAAGTTTACAAAACATAAAAGAATGATGAAAAAAATAGAAGAAGGTTGATGAAATTTTTTCTCCTATATCCCAGTACATACAAGGGTATCAAGGGTCCTCTAGGTGAGAGAAAAAAAATGAATAGAAAATCACAAGGGGACACAAACAAACACACAAATCTAAGCTAAAGATAAAAAAGAGGCACTACTCTAGTCCGACACCTCGAACAAGTCATCTTGATCCCTATCTAGATCATCACAGGGGAGGGGAGATGAGCTCATAGGGGGGATAACAAGGGTAGTACTCATCATATTTCCTATAACAAGAGTTAGGGAGGAAGTTGCCTCAACATCCTCATCAACAAGCTCTTGTGAAGCTAATGTAATAGACTTAGAAAAGATGAAGGAGAGAGTGGGAATGTCCTCCACCAAGTCAAACATACACCTCTCTAGAGTGAAGTGCTATGATTGAATGGGAGGAGGATGAACCAGAGAGTCATTATCGAACTCTGAAAGAGGTGGATTTATTTTGGCTTGAACCTATAGAACCTATAAAGCCTCGTGAAGATTTGTTTTTAAAATCATATCAAAAGTTCAAAGTGAAATGTATAGCAGAGTTATCCCTTGCCAATATTCCACCTGAAATTGAAAGACCCATATTTGTTTCTCCCACTCCAATCGTTGTGGATGAACCTAAGCTTGAACCAAAAGAAAAAAAGTATGATGCTATTCTACCACCTATATCCTACAAGAGACCAAGAGATAACCATACAATTCCCTCTGTGCCTCCTAAAATGAAACAAGTTTGTAAGCCTAAAGAGAAAGTGGTTTCTCAACCCACCAAGGTCCCTTTTTTTCCTCACCTAAGGGAAGAAAAGAGACCAATGGTTGAAAAACCCACTCCTACACCATCACAATTTGAAAACCGTGCAATAAAAAACCAAAATGCTAAAGAGCGTAGGCATAGACGTTGTGCTATTGCTCGTCAATTAGAAGAAAAGAACAAACCAACTCAAACAAAGCATGATGATTCTCCACCTTTTCCACAACATGAAACTTCTAAACCACAAGAAAACCAAGAACATACAATGGGCATTGACATTAGGCCTCCTATTGTGATTAACTTGGATGATGATGATGAGATTGCTAAAACCGATGAAGTGCATAATAAATTGAATTTATTATTTTCCACTTCCATGAACTTAGATGGGCGTAACTATGATGACCCTCCTAAAAAGAGTGAATCACCACATGTTGAACTTGGTGATTTTCCTAGTATGAAACTTGTTTACCCTTTGGATAGTTATCCGCCTTTCGTATATGATGAACAAGATTGGGATGCAAATCACTTGCTATAGGTTGGCTCGCATGTGACATAATTTTTTTCTTTTCTTTTCATGTTCTTTGTGATTGCATGTATGTAATGTGATCCCCTGTATTGTGCTTCTTGGCATGCCTTTATGTTTGGGAGATTTCTTTGGATGACCCTTGTTACTCCATTGGTGCATGGATACAAAGGCAGCAAACCTGTTGTGACACTATTTTATTTGTATCTACATTTTTCTATCCGTCATAAACATTGTCTTTTATTTTGTCTTGTGTTTTCCTTATGGGGACGATGCAAGGTGTCAAGACATCCAAGTATCTTCCACGTTGACCCAAAATATTTTTCTTTGTTTTTGCTCTATGTGTCATTCTTTCTTTGTGTTCGTTGTTCTACAAAGTATTTGGGGAATGATGATGGTTCCAAGCTCTATTATATCATTGTAGCAAATGCATAGGCTGACCCCAAATATGTGGACCCCTTATGTGTTATCTTTTTGGATTGCATGTGGTGGAAACTTCCTTTTTCATGGCACAACTTTAGTTGGAAACATATCATTGGTATAGGGCTTTCCAAATAATCTCTCATGGCCCTTTTTATCTATTGGTATTTTCTACTTTAAAGTAATTTCTCACAGCATGGTGTTTAGAAATTTCTTTAAAGTGGGGGCAAACATTGTCATTATTTCATTTTGGCTTGACATTTTGATTTTTTTTGCTTCACTTTTTTTCACAGAAGTTGGACTCAATGTAGCATTGGCATAACACATTGATTATTTTTTGGCACCTTATCAAAGTTATCAAGGAGTATAACTTTTTGTATGGTTGATGTATGGGAACACACCTGTAGACCTGGTGCGTTCGTCCCTTCTGTCACCCCTTTTTTATGGGTATACACCTTGTAGACCTAGTGTGTGTTTCTCATTTTTCCTTTGGGGCTCACCTAGTGTATACCAGATTACACTAGCCATTGTGAGCGTATTTTATGGATGTGGTAAAACACAACTTGCTAGTCCATCCTTTTTCCTTTTTCTTTTTGCATTAGCTTTGACATTGTATGCTTGTGTATCTTATCTTGGTGCACGTATCTTACACATCTTGTGTGTCCCTTTGCCCTTATCTTGGTTTACCATAGGATCTTCGATCCTAGGGGCTTGATCATCTTCCTTGATCTTTGTCATCCTATCTCTTCAACATTTGTATACTTGGACCCCTCTTAATGCATATTTTTCTACCTTAGTGTGAGGCTGAGTGCAAGTGCATACTCTCACTAAAGTGGGGGCTAAACGTAGTGTAGGAAATGTGTATACCTTTACAATTCCAAACTATGTTTGGATCCCTTAATGTATTGGACTTAATTAAGCTTCTAATTTTCCAAATCATGCATTCCAAAGCCTTATTATTTTTGTTTTTTGAATCAGGAACCAACATTTAATTAAGGAAATCAATAATTAAATCACATTGGAGCATGCGTGTCTTGGACTTATAGGCTAAGACTCATTTTCCCAAGGGTGAATGGGTCCTCTTTAAGCCCTAAGACCTATTTTTAAATATGTTTTTGGTGATATTTTATTGATTCAAATTCAACTTGCAATTGTTGGCTTTTGGAATTTAATTTTTGGGAAATTAGATAAACACCTATAAATACATATTCTTTTTATCATTTGAAATCTAAAACACATGAAGTAACCTTATGAGATCATTCTATGAGAAAATATTATTTTCAAGAGCATTCAAGAGCATATTTATTAATCATTTATTGCAGAAAATTCAAGGTCCTTACATCATGGTCAAGCTTATGTGTGTTCATGCCATCATGTGAAGGTTAATATGCATTGTTGATCCTAAAGCATCTGAGCATTTTCAAGTGTTCAAATCCATCAAGCAAAGCAAGATCAAGTTCCTTGGAGAGATATGTTTGTCTCCAATCCTCTAAGGGAAGCCATTAAAGGTTTAGTGAGTTGTAGCAAGCATTGTTCATTCATCATTTCCTTCTCCATTGTCATTATCTATCTATCAATGTTTAATTACCAAACTTGGGGTTTGACTAAGGAAAACCCCCATTCAAACAATTTTTTTTCTCTTTGTGTATGTGCAAATTTATAGGTTGAAGCAGAATTGAAGATCTTGAAGAGAAATTTTGGATTGTTACATACATTGTCATCATTGTTGTCAAGACACATAAACTAGGTTGCAAACTTTATTTTTGACTTTTTGACAATGGGATTTGTGCAAAATAGAAGCTAAAATCCAACATCAGAGGATTACCAAAAGTGTTTTCAGAAGCTCTAACAAGGACCCATTCGCCCAAGGGTGAACTGGTCCTTCAGTAGGTCTCAAAACTTATTTTTGGTGATAGGTGCATGTGTCCAGACCCTTCTCAGATTTTCCTGCAAACTATGATTTCAATTTCTGTACTTTTGAGAATTTACATTTTAGGTATTAGGTTTTTTGTTCATTTAGTTTGAGCATTGCAAATAATTTTCATTTGGTTTTATATTTGTCCTCTTGTCCTAAGGACTGAGATGCAAGTCTAATTGACTCACCATTGAGGTTGAAAGTCAATCTTTACACCTTGTAATCTCTTTCATAATGAAATTTCCTTAGGGAAAGATACAAATAGAGAAAAAACATCTTAATATTAAGGACCATATTTCCCAACATTTCAAGAAAAAATAAGACTATTGTATAGTCCAACAATTACCAAAGTGTTATAAATATATCAAGTTATTTAGTCCCTTTTCATTCTCCTAGATCCCATTTACAAGAAATTAGACCTCTTTGGTTTATTATAAAAATAAAACCATGAAACCTAGGATTTTAACTATATGCCTAAGTTTGATGAGTATGATATTCATGAATAGGATGCACATGTCTCCGCATTTTTAAAAATTATGGAGAGATTTCAATTTGAAGATAAGGACATGTGGATGAGGTTATTTTTTTATGTTAGTATGTGGAAAGGTGTGGAAATGGTATGAAAATTTTCTAGAACATCAATTTGCTTCTTGGAGTGATCTTGTGGTTACTTTTCAAGATGAATTTACATTTAATGTTGACCCTACAATTTGTTTCTAAGAATTAGCAAGATTCAAAAGGAAAGAAGGATTCAAGAATAGATTTTAGTCATAGTTGTTGGGATTAGGTGTTGTAAACCTTGCATAAAATTAAATATTATAAAATTGATGTAAATTAAATAAATATTTAGTGTGGTGCATCTAGGAGGTGTGTTTAGCCACATTAGAATTTTACTTGGTCCACTTATAAATTTGTATGTAATATTGGGTAAGTTACTTTATGTGTTAGAGAAAAAATAATTAATTGGGAAAAGTATTTAATATTTGTATCAAAAATTAAAGGAGGGGTCAATGGTGTTGTGTACTCATGGCTTTTAGGCACATGGATTTATCTTACCAGTTGGTCATATTTGTGTGATCTCGAGTCTATAAAATAAAACCTATTTTTATTGTTTAAGAATGGTTGGGTGAGTGGGTTGTCATAGTATTGAGTTTCTCTTGTAAGTACATATGTGGAGCATGAAATGGGATGTGTGGATTCATGCTTGAACACATGAAAACTGTATTAGAGGAGCTTAATGTTTCAAAAGTATTTATTGTAACTTTGTAAGTGCATGTATTGTTTTATTATTGAATAATAGATGGAGCATGAATGCTTTTGGAGGCTATGTTTTCCCCTCTTGATGGTTTTCCTAGGGTATATCTTGTGGCTTGTCTATTTGATCTTTGTATATGGTTATTTTATAAACTTGCATACATGTTTTTCTCTCATAGGGTTATGTAAGAAATGGATTTAACATTCTAGGTATTATGCATTATTTTCCAACAATAGTATTGTTTTTTCTCTTTCAAATATTCCAAATGATTTATAAAATAACATAATTTCTTGTATTGACATGTTTTTAGAGGCCTATGAAGCTAGTTTGAGTTTAGTGTGGGAATATTTCAACTAAGATATCTACAGTAGGATTATGCATGCTTTGATTCTATTAGGAAGATGAATAATGAATACAAATCTAAATTATTATATTCAAATACAAGTGAAATATTGACCTAATGAATAGGTTTCTATGAGTAGTAAAAATTTGGATGCAAAAATAAAATGCAACATCAGAAGATGCCAATTGTGTCTGCAAGAAAGTAGAAGATGTTATTACATCCTATAATAATGATGAAGATGCTAATGAAAACATATGCACCTACATGTAACTCAATACATCATTCATGGGTGGTTGTAATAATATAATAAATGATGACATTTAGCTTTAGGGTGTTGGGTGAGAAAAATGATTTTTTTTCCATAGCCATATGGACAATGAGGATGAAGTATGTATAAGTGAATAGTTAAACTAATTAGCTCATGAGACTAACTATACAAAATATGTAATTGAATGTGGTGTAAATAGTAAACAAGAAGATAACCTCTTATTTGATGTATTTTCGTCATTTTTCCTTGATATTGATGAAGATACTAGTGTTTTTGTATGAGAAATAATTATAAATGGATACTTGTACTACTAAGAAAGTTGTTGAGTTAGAGGTTAGTATAGTCGTTTATTTTTAGTTTGAAGACCATACCCTTGATGAGTGTGAAAATGGTGATCATATGAATTCATATGAGAACCCATTTCTTTTGTGGATGATTGGTTGTCATCCTCATGTAGAGTGTGCTTCAACTAGGTCACAAGAAAATGCCATTACAATGAAGGAAGAAGAAGAAATATGTCATAAGTCTGATTTTGGTAGCACATATGACATATTTGAGTAACAAGACGAGTTTGAAATAGAGGGAAAATTTGAAGAACACGGTTCTTCACATGAGTGTCTCATGGTTCTAATTTTTATGCTAATGATGATAATGAAGATGTTGATCATGTATCTAGTCGATACATAGAATAATTAAACATGTATGGTGATGATGTAAGTTGGTTTCCTATTGTCCCATAGCTTAATATTATCGATTACATGGATCTTTTCCTTGTAGTGAAGATGTAGCTTTTAACATTGTCGATGATAGTGTACCTAAATTAGAATCTTTCACATGAGCCCAATAGACAAGTGATAATGGTGTTGAATAACAACACATGTAAACAATAAAATTAGCATGTTGCATACCAACTTAACATTGAATTCAAACCCTATTACAACCATCAAGATATTATCGACTATATCAAGACTGTCAACTGTATCAACATTGAAATGATAATAAAATCTATGATGGAAAACTGTGATGGAAACCTGAGCAAAGGAAACCCTAACGCAGGTGATAATGGCGATGGCAGAGGTTATGGTGGTGGAAGATCTTCATCCATGCTGTTTGAGCCCACTGCGAAGGTGAATGGAGTACCCTATGTGACGAATGGCTTTGGCGAGGGGCGTATTAAGGGTAACGACCCTGTGAAGGAAAAGGGATTGGCTGCGTGGCATGGGAGTTTGTCAGCTGACAATTTTATCTTAGTTGCAAATGCCATCTCTGTGAAGCTGAAGGATGAGACAGTAAAGGAAATAGATGACAATGTTTCTGAGCTTTCTACTCATGGGGTGATTTGTTGGTTTAGGGGTTTTTGGCTTAGCCTCCCTCAGCTGCATTCTTGGATCTCCAATGAATGTGAGCCTCTAATTTATGGTAAAGTGCATATTTTCCCCATGGCTAAGGAGTTTTCTGTAGCTAAGTTTGACAATACTCATGACAAAAATATAATTTTATGTGACAATTTTTTTAGCTAGGAGGACAAATATTTGTTGATGGTTAAGCCTTGGCATTCATATTTCAGCCATGTTTCTGAAACTTTCAACAAGATCCTGATTTGGGTGCATTTTCCTAATCTTCCCCTCCACCTTTGGTATGACCCTCTTCTGGAGGAAGTGGGTGATGGCCTTGGTGATTTTTTGTTGGTAGATGAAGAATCATCTGACATTTTTCATTCCACCTTTTCCTGCATATTGGTTGAAATTGATGTTTCAAAAGGGCTGCCTGCTGAGGTTTTACTTAATTCCTCTAGGGGTTCTTAGGTCCAAGATTTGGATTATGAAGGGATTCCCTTCCAGTGTAGAAGATGTTTTAAAACAGGTCATGCTGTTGCACAATGTGGATTCGAGAAAAAAGATATGATGACTACATGGTGGAAAGGCGCTTCTCAACAACATTATACGATTGAGAAGAAATTTGATCAACCCAAGAGTTTTTCTGAGGTTGTTGCTTCGGATTCTCAGGGTCTTGTGGCATCCTTCGGATGTATCAAATGGTGGGGCTGCTGAGGCTTCCCCTATTCAGCAAGAGATTGGATCTCAGGCTGCCATTCCTGGTGCTAGACTACGTCAACCAGTTCTGGTGGCTCTTTAGATAAGTCAATGTTTGCACGAAGGAATAGTGATGAAATCTCTAAGACAAAGGTTGCAGGCATTCATCTTTAGGAAAATTGTGGGCTAGCCTGGCATGATAAGGAAACACGTGTGGAAGAAGGTTGGATTACTGTTAAGGGTAAGAAAAAATCCTCTAGGCCTTCCTTTGACATGACTCTCTGCTCCCACAAGAGTAGTTCTAAATGTAAATCTTGACGGGTCTTGTTTGGGAGCTGGTTTTTGGCTAGTTGCAAGCTATTCTTTCTGTAGCCTTGTTCTTGATTGTAAAGGGTTTCAGGTCCCTTCAAAACTTGTTTTTACTCAAATCAAAAACATTGTACTTGAGCTTGAGGTATTCTAGTTTAGAGTGCAAGATAATTTGCTTCCCTATAGTGAGTAGGGTTTAGTTAGGTACAATTCCATTTTCCATGTGACTTGGAGGCATTTTATTTTTTCCCTCAATTTAAATGATGAGGTCAATTGGTATAGCTAGGTTGAAGAGTTGGATGGTGGATTTTTTCTTTCATCCACAAATGATTTTGACTTGAGCTTGCTTTTTTATCCCCTATTGTTGTATGCATGAAGGATGTTGTATGAAATATGTTTAACACTTTTTATTTATGGTTTCCTTGAAAAATTAGAATTGAATTTGGAGATGGCCTTTATTTTTTGGGAAATATTTGTAAAATGATGCATGTAGAATCTCAATGATAACTTTAAGAAATCCCCTTGAAAAAAGATATAAAATCTTGGAAATTTTTTCATTTTTTTGAAAAATATTAATTTCTATTAACAAATCTTTTCTTTTTTTGAAATTAATATTAATTTTATTGGTGAATTTTTTAAATCACTAGAAATTTGTATAAAATATTGAACAAAAATAGGTAAATGCATTAAGTAACATGGAAAATCCTTCCTTTAAAAAAATTTAAATTTATATGGAAAAGTAAGGGCTCGAGGGCCGTAGTGATTGACTAGTTTAAGGTGTAGTGCTTGTGTCTATAATTATTTATTTCTTTAATATTTTAAATCGAATATTGAATGTTTTAAATCAATCCTAAATTATTTTTCACCATCATTAATTTTATTTATAGTTTAGTGATTTGTGTTCTATTTTACACCCGCCAAAATTGATTAGATCAAATAGATGTGTGTTGATGCTAAAGAGATTCAAATGTTCATCACCAACCACCATATGTCACAAGGAAGATTTAGAACATCTCAAAATTGGAGTTTTTGAAAGTAAGTGAAGCAATAAGATTTACTCTACTAAATGTTTCATTTTAGTAATAATTTTATTTTAGTAAATTTTAATTTTTTAATTTTGATTTTCAAAGAGGTTGGTGAGAATTTTTTTTCCTTCAACACAATTTTCTCGAGACAACATATGAAGGTTTGAGAGACACTCTCGAACATGGTCATTAACCCAAATTAGTCCATATGGAAGCAATCTAGGACTACAAGGGTAGAAAATATTAAGTGGATTATCTTAGATGATATTTGGTGGGATCATGTTGAATATCTCCTCAATTTCATGAGCCCATATTGAGTATGATCCATTATACTGACATTAATAGGATTTTTTTGGAAGATATAAATGATGGCATTGAATCAATGATTGAAAAGAACAAAGAAAATCAATACTAAAGTCATTGGCATGTACAAAATCCTTGAACTCAATTATAATTTCATCTCACTTGTCAAGATCAATGAAGAGTCTACAAAGTGTTGCTTTGTACCCATAGCTAACATCAACATCTCTATATGAAACAATCATTTTTGACATAGAAAGGATCTTAGCACTATAATATTTGGGATAATACAAAGGAAAGAAGATAGATTGTGGTGGTCATTTTGTTCTATGTCTCTTTAATAATTTGTGTAGTTGTTCGAAGAAATTTTATTTAGGATCTTGTTCTTACTCATTTATGATCTTCTTTATATTTTCAATCATTGAGTCAATGTGTAGACATTGAAAATTGTCCTAGGCCCATGACTTTAATTCTCATCATAATTCTAATCTTCATTTTCATAATTAAATAATGTTAATTGTTTAATTATTTTCTAAAGCCATTTGACCTCTATTAATTAGATAAATTTAATTATTTAATTAATTCATTCTTACCTTTATTCTTCCTTGATTAATTAAATACATATTATTTATTTAATTACGTCGCTAATTAAATTTATCTTTTTTCAAAAATTAAATAAACTATTATTTAATTTATTCTTATGACACTTTCAACTATAATTAAATAATAATTTTAAATTATTTAATTATTCCTTAGCCTTTTCTCCATTTAATTAAATAAATCTTTATCTATTTAATTTAATCCTAAAATCTTGATTGTTGAATTAAATCATGATTTAATTCTTAAAAAGATTCATTCATAGCATATTCCTCTATAATTAGATAATCTCTTTGTTATCTAATTAGTCATTTATCACTTATGTCTAGATCTAAATTGATCATTTAGTTATCTAGTGATTTAATATCTGATTGTCTTTAACGATCAGACTTTTTGTGTTAATCAGTCCATTATCAAGATTTATTCTTATCCTCTATGTGCAAACCTCTATTAATTAAATAACTTTAATTATTCAATTAATTTATTCTCATCTTCTATCTATTTCAATCTTTATCTTTACATGCAACCTTTATTCTTCTGTGTCTCGACTAGTTTCCACTAAAGATTAAATTATTATTTAATTTAATCCCCACCTTTAATGCTTTATCACTTACACTAATCCTATTGCATGTCACATCATTTAATCTTAATTGTCAAGTTATCTTTCAATCTAAGCCTGTCATTCGAAAAATATATTTTATATAAATTGGCTTTACCTTCATCATTATTACTCCTCCCGAAATCTTATGAGTTTTGGAAGCAACTTTCTTAATCTTTGATGTTTTTCTATTAACACTACCATGAGGCTATACTTGCATACTTGATGAAAATTTGAGGGCAAGTGTCATACAACGGTGAAATGGAGAAGTGCAATGAAAGTGATCCATGGAATGCATAAGGGGTTTGGTGAGATCTTTCTTTTGTTTATGCTTTATATTCCATTGTTCTTTATTGTTAGCTTATGTTTAGTTTGTGTTATGCTTGTATTGCTTAACTCTATGAAATTTCCCCATGTTACATTTGGTGAACTCGATGTGAAGACACAGTCTTAAAATTTTTTTTTTTAGTTTTTTATAGGAAAAGGTATGAAATGACACATCTTAGGAAAAAAAGATGCATTTGACCCCGTGAATCGCATATGAAGAATGAAACAATGTATTTGACTTTGTGCAATGCATTTGTGGCTTACTGTGACACATTTGACTAGTAAAAAATAATTTTCTGATTTCCCAAATTTTGAATTTTCATTTTAATAATTGCAATTTTTTGTTTTGACTAATTCAGAGTTTGCAACATGTGATCTTGAGGAGTTAATATAGTGTTTGTAGGACGATTCGTAGAAGACAAATATACAAACTATGTTTGTAGGACGATTGATGAAGAAAAAGATTCGAACTATTAATGAAATCTAATGTAGGACACTTGTCGAAGATTAATTTTGAAACCGATTGTTTGATTATATTAGATCATATTTCATTTGGGCTTTAAAATAAATCATTGTTCTTTGTGTTTGGTGCATTAGCACATCCTATTAGATTAAAATTTGATTAAATAATAAAAGTATCCTCTCCCCTTGCACACTTGTATGATCCTGGGTGTAAGAGAAATTATTATTGACTCTAGAACTAGGCCTTCCTTGGTGGGAAAAAGTACTCACCCCAAGGCAATTCAAACTGGTGATGAGCTAAAGCCAAGCTACTCCCAACCAGTATATAAATTTGAATGTTGAGGAAATCTCAGCATTAGGGGTGCTCCTACAGACAAGCTAGTGATTCTCCTTATTGGAGCTGATCATGCCTCTCATGTGGCCGCTTGAATGGGTGCCTTGATTAAAAAGACATTTGTTTTTAGATTTACCAAAATCCTTCTATTTGTTGGTGCATGAGGTCGGACCTTTGAAGCCATCCCACATACTTGCGGTTCTTAGTAGAGATGAAGAGTTTGTCATGGGAGATTCATGAGAACTCGAAGCTTGGTTGACTTGTAGAAGTGAGTGTCATGGAGGGGAGCCAGTGTAGTAAAGATTCTAATCATTCGCTTTGAATAAGCACAGATGGAGAAATCCAAGTGGGAACTCAACAAATATTGTCCTTGCTAGCCATAGGAATCATACTTGTCTATTTGAGTTTAAATATTTTCACGTTGAAACCAAACCAAAACAAAGTACTTTCTAATTGTCTTCTATTTGCCAAAATTTGATCAAAAGAAAATTGATTCAACCTGCAAATTTATAATAAAACGCATCTGCTATAGAGAATCGCATATGCTATTATGAGTCACATCTGTCAACCAAAAACATGCATCTATTAAATTGAGTTACATATGTATACCAAAAACACACATTTGTCATATTGAGTCTCATTTGTTAACTCGAAACCTGCATTTGTCATATTGAGTTGCATTTTTCAACTAGAGAATCACATCTGCTATTCTGAGTCGCAAGTGTCAAACCTATATCTTCTATTCTATTAGATTGAAAATCACATTTGAAAACCTCTGTGACACATTTGATCTAATGATTCATATTTGCAGTCTAGAATGACACATCTGTCTATCGTAGACCTGAGACATAGTTTACCAGTAAATTGCATCTGACACTAAAAACCACATCTGTTAATTTCTGTGATGCATCTGTCAACCTAAACCGCAATTTCCTGATTACCAAAAAAAAAAATTCACTGTCACAGTTTGAGGTCAAACAGTCAAAACCAGTCTGATTATCCTCTCATAGTGATCTCTAAACATAAACTAGAAAGACTTGCTTATACTTTTCATGATTGCATCTTTTAGTATCATTTAGCCATAACGATAGACATACTAGTTGCAAACCTTAGTTACATTTTAGGAGCCCTAGTTACCATCAGATCAATCGGAATTTTAGGACAATCACCTTTGTAGATTTTAGAATAGGCCAACTTTCCATACTTTGGATAAACCTTTGCTTCAATGAAAATTGTCATTGAACCTAGTCACTTATCACACATAGATCTTTTGTCATCTTCATGAGTCTTTCCAGCTCATCAGTCTAGTTTGGGAGCTCACTTTATCTCTTGGTCTTAGTCTCACAAAAGGTTCCTTGAAAAACTAAATTGAAGCCTTGGTCAAACTTTAGGTGGTTAGTAACCTCTTTTCAAATCTTCCAAAATTGATTAGTTTTAAAATATTGCCTACACTTTTGCGTACTTAGACATAGTCAGTTTAGGACAACATCATTTTAGACTTTCCTAATTTTCCAAAAAGAAAAAAAAAACATAGTTTCATTAGCATTCATTCCATATATCCAAGAAAATCCAAAAACATAGACTAAAATCATACCATTCATAGACATAGTTTTGCATCATCCACATTTTGAGCATATCTTACATGGTCGAAACAAGGTCCAAAAGGAAACAAAGAGAAATGGTTGATCCACAAGACTTTATCAATCCATTTTCAAACCCCCCCATCAAGGAAATTGATACCTCACAAAAATTTATTGGAAAATTTGTCACTAGAGACCAACAAGGACACATTATAGTTGAAGATTTAGATGATGTTGCACAAGACCTAGAGTTTTCCTCTTTGTAGATGAATACTTGGCAGAAGACCCTCAATGATATATAGCAAAATTTTTATTATAAAGTGCCACATTACTTGTTGGATTTGACATTCACACATTGCAAACTTCATCTACCCAAGGGAAAAACACGATGACATCTAGTGCCTTTATCCCTCAAGTAACCACAACTATACCATTTGGATTACCTACATAGAGTGCCACAATAGTACATACATCACCATTTGGCACATCAAGCATGGCACAAGGCCTTAATTTTACCATAGGGGCATCATTGTCAAATCCCTTCGACACCAATACTAGAAGCAAAAGGCCCAAAGTTGGCACAAACATGACAACTGCTATACCAAGCATCAACATCACTAGTGCCATACCGCAAATAGGGGTTTTACAAACATGACACATACCTCAAATACAATTTGGGAACTAGCCCGATCCTTCACAAAACATTCACATCTCCAATCAAAATCCACCCTTCATTCCAACACTAAACCAAAATCCGTCACACAACGTTGGATTCCAAAACACTTACATAGACCCCAAAAATGCAACCAACACATCATTGACACAAGTGGATGTTCTACAAACATAAATGAAATCCCTTCAACAACAAATGGACAACATGGTGATGCCTAGCAAAAAGATTTTTTCAGAAAAAGACTTATGTCCATTTCCCTTTGAAAAAGCTTTATACATGACACCCTTCCCACATTGGTATGTTACACCAAACTTTCCTAAGTATAATGGGAAGTGTAATCCTATTGAACATATAAGGGAATTTTGCACAATGTGCATAGACGTCACATATGACCCCACATATCTCATGAGACTTTTTATGTGAAGCCTTGTTGGAATAACACTTGAATGGTTTTCTCAACCTCCATATGGCATAAGATGATGGGGTGAACTTGCTAAAAAATTTATTGAACATTTTGGCTTTAACATTGACAATGAAATCACAATAGCATCCTTATGTCACACCACACAAGATGAAGGAGAGAAATTTATCACCTTCTTCTAGAGATGGAGGAGTCTAGCTAGTCAATGCCCTATTGAAATACCTGAAAAGCAAAAGGTCACCATATTCCTAGAAAACCTGAATTCAAAATTGAGAAGTGACTTAAGAGTGCACTGTTGCACTTCTTTTGTGGAACTAGTAGAAAAGGGTATCATACTTGGAAAGGCTCTCATTGACAAAGGTGAAATCAAGATGTCAAATAGAAATCCAAATCTTCAAAACCCCCTAATGATAGGAACAAATTTTGGTCACGAAACAAGAATGCAACCAATGATGGGATTGTTGATGATAAAACCCTACAAGTAGGACCAATCATTACACTTAGAGGACACAACCCCTCTAACAAAACACTCAACAACGTCAATCAAACTACCAACACTGTCTAAAACATCCAACAACCTCAACCACAAAGGAGGTTTTTGAAACAAGAATTCACTCCCCTAGGGGAACCAATTGAATTAGTCTTTAAACAACTATTGTAGCACAACCTCATACAACTTCAAGAGCCAAGACAATATGATTTGGGACAATTTAAACCATTTTGGTGGGATGACAACACTTTTTGTGATTTCCACCGAACTAAGGGACACAGTCTACAAAATTTCTAACAATTGAAGAACATTATACATGAGCTTGTGGAGAACAAAACTATTAAAGTTAATGGACAGAAACATACATCCTCAAACAACAATCACAAGGTCTTTACTGATCCATTACATGACCATGGAAAAGGAAAATCCTCTACTTTGGAAAATAATACCAATAATTCAACCAACTATGCTAATGTCAAGTATGATTATAACCACAGCCCAATCATAAATCACATTTGAGCCGCCAATGAGCATATCAACACTATTACCATAAAGAAAACTCTTGAATGTGTTGTCAACACTCTCCAAACCAAGATAGCCATCCAAGGTCCTCCACCACAACAAAAACCATAGTCTCCCAAGCCTTAGTACAATTTACTTGACTAGCTGGGGAAGACCCCAATGCAATTTTTTATCTTGGAACTATTGTGTATATCACCCAATCATCGAGCTATTCTAGACAAAGCTTTGCAAAGCATGACTGTTCCCAATAACCTTGATGTTAATAATTTCCAAGAAATGGTAGGATACCTAACCAACTCTCATCATGCTACCTTCTCTGAACAAGATTACTCAACTGAGAAGACAAACCACAATGACCCATTGCACCTCAAAGTTCTCGTTCATAAAAAAAAAGTTAGACAATTCTTAGTAGATGAAGGAGCAGGGTTGAATCTTTGCACCTTGAAACTGGTTAAGGTATTGGGCTTCTCAGAGGTGTGTGTGAACACTACTAAGAGCATTGTCATTAAAGCATATGATGATGAAGAACAATCATCTAAAGGAGTTGTAATGCTCCCCATCAAAATTGGTCCTTCGGTTATGGATACCAATTTCCAAGTCTTGGATCTCATCCTCCCATATAATCTTTTACTCATAAGACCATGGATACATGATATGAAGGCCGTCCCTTCCACTTATCATCAATTCCTTAAATTCCTGTATAATGGCACTAAGATCATGATAGATGGTGATCTTGATCCTTTCTAGTATTGCACTAACCTACAGGGGATACCCCAATGATAGGTGCCTGTAAACCTAGAGGCTTCATCATCCAACTCATCGTAGTATATCAATCCATCCACTCTTTCCAAAACATCTACATCCCAATCACTACCTTCCATTCCTAAGGTCAAGATACAAGATGAGGGTTGTGGAGAGTATCATATGAAAGCATCTTATTGTGTCAGCCATTTGCTTCCTCCCAAATCATATGGTTTACCAAAATAGATAGGAGACAATCCATGCTCACCATACATGTCACTCCCACAATGAATTTCACAAAATGGGGGGAACTAAGTAAAGAAGCTATAAAAGAAGAATACGTGACCTATTGGTTATACAAAGAAGACAATGAAGAACCTCCTCCGCCTACTTAGATACAAATAGATCAATATGGAAAAGGTTTCAAGATAATGCAAGAAAAAGGGTATAATGAACATAGTGGGTTGGGATTACATCAGAATGGGAGGAATGAACCTATCATTGTCTCCAAATGGCTGAAAGGCCTAGGGCTTTGGTTTCAGCTACTCCAGATTGGAATTTCTAGTACTACATAGCCTTTACAAGAGGAAGTAAGTGCTTTTGAAGCTATCGAGACATCCAATGAGCCATTTGACCAATGCTACTATGATTCCCTTGACTCTAATGAATATGAGTGGGATTCCCTCTCCTCCACCTCTTTCATGGACCTCGATAAACTGTTTGAGGAACTTGACCAAATGCTTAATTCCTTGTAAAATCCACCAAATTCCCATTGATAAACATCTTTGACAAAAGAGGAATTGCTTAAACATTACTTTTGGGAATCCCTTGATCCTTCCTCTTGGGAACCTGAAAAATCCACTTTTGATAACCAAACCTTGATAATGGGCACATCTCAGAATCTACCTATTCCTAAGAAAAAAAATAAGGAGGATTTGGTAAGAAACTTTTGACTATTTGAACAACTCAGCCTTTACCTTGACCCTTTTGAACTTTGATACTTTTGATGATGGCATGCCCTTAGTATATCCCTAGCTTATTGATTGGCATCAACAAGGCACCCTCGTCTTAGATATCTTTGAGAATGACAAAACAATAGCTGAGTTCATGGGACTGTGAGAAGGAATACCTAGTGGTGACCATAAGGCTGGATTTACCATAGAATTGGATAACATGGCTTATTTTGGTGAGTTCGTTCAACCCTTTAGTCAAAAAAATAAGAAAAACAATGAAAAAAATAAAAAGAATGAGTCCCTAGGTGAAAACCGAAAGGCGCCTTTGGACATTGAAAAAGCAAAAAATAAGGACGCATCCAAGGGAAAAAATCTCTCTGAGGCACCCAAGGATGGAGGGTTGCACATTATGCCTATTGCTCAATAAAAGTCACCAATTTTAGTTGAAGAATCTATGGAGATCAACATAGGCACTGAAGATAATCCTCGACAAATCTATTTTGCAACATCTTTGACAAAAACAAAGCAACCTAAATTTCATAACTTCTTCATAGAAAGACAGATCAACTTTGCATGGTCATATGCCGACATGCCTGGATTAGATCCTGACCTGGTATTACATCATTTTTCATTACAATCAGGTGTTAAACCCATGAAGTAGAAGTTAAGAAAAATGCACCCGCAAATCGCTTTATTAGTCAAAGCTGAACTAAAGAAACTGTTGGATGTCAACTTTATCAGATTAATTGACTATGCAAAATGGATTTCCAATCTCATACTAGTGACAAAACCAATAGATGGAATCCACATCTATATAGACTTCCAAGATATAAACAAATCATGTCCTAAAGATGACTTTCCTCTTCCAAACATTTACATGATTGTGGACCTAACAATAGAATATGAAATGTTATCCCTTATGGATGGTTTCTCGGGATATAATCAAATCAGAATTGCACCTAAAGACCAACATAATACAAATTTCACTTGTGCATGGGGAACTTATTGTTGGAATTTCATGCCCTTTGGACATAAAAATTCTAGAGCAACATATCAGTGCGCCATGACAACTATTTTCCATGACCTCATACACACTTTCATGGAAGACTGTATGGATGATCTGATAGCTAAATCATTAACAAGGGCTGATGATTTATGAGTCCTAGATAATATTTTTCAAAGACTAGAAGAATACGAAGTGAGGCTAAATCCAAAAAATGTGTATTTGGCATGCAATCAGGAAAACTTCTAGGATACATCATTTCTAGACGAGGCATTGAAGTGGATCCAACAAAGGTAAAATATATAATGGACATGCCTCCACCGGCCAATATAAGTCAACTACAAACATTACAAGAGAGACTGTGGTCTATCAAATGATTCATAGTACAATTAGCAGATAAAACACATCCCTTCCAACATCTACTCAAAAAAGGGTACCATTTGTATGGACAGGTAAATGCCAAGAAGCTTTTCAACAAATCAAGGATTACCTACTCACACCACCAGTGTTAATGGAACCTACTGATGGACGAACTTGATACTCTACATTTCAACAACCACATTAGCACTAGGAGCCTTACTTGCATAGAATGACAATGAGGGTCATGAAAGGGTAGTATATTATATCAGCCGCACTTTGGTAGGTTATGAGCTAGATTATAGTACCATAGAACGTGCTTGTCTTGCAGTAGTTTTTGCTACTCAAAAAATTAGGCACTACATGTTAAATCACCAAACAATGTTGGTCGCAAAGATAGATCCTTTTAAGTATCTCCTTAGTAAAGCAACATTAACAGGACAATTGGCTAAATGGTTAATGGTACTCAGTGAATACAATATCCAGTATGTAGAAATAAAATATATAAAATGACAAGTTATTACTGACCAGCTGGCAGACACACCGATTAAGGTAGATTATCCTCTAGTTTCAGATTTTCCTGATGAGTTCATCTTCACTCTTGACACAGGAATGACAAGAGTACCGTGTGTCAAGACTACATGAGCTAGAGTTCTTGGATGAACAAAGAAAAAAGGAATTAGATCACCTTCAAGAATATCAAAACTGTCTTTGTCATAGCTACAACAAGAAAGTCTTAAATCAAAATTTTGACATTGGTGACCTAGTTTTAATGGAAAATCCAAAGAATTAAGCAGAAAGAGAAAAATGGGGTAAGTTTGAACCAAACTAGCTAGGGCCTTATATTGTCATAGAAGCCTTTGGATCAGGAGCATACTAGCTCTCTACCGCTAAAGGAGAAACACTATCAACACCAATAAACAACCTACATCTGAAGAGGTTCTACACATAGCTTCTAAGAACCTTGTCTTAATCATCAAAAATACATAAAAATAAAAAAATAAAAAAAATCATTACCTAGGTGAAAATTTGGAAAATAGGCATCTTGGTAACATCAAAAAAATAAAAAAATCAAGAAAATGGTAAAGAGAAATAAGTCCTCCAATAATGAAAACCACTTCGGTGGTGCTTTGGATGAGTACCATGGTGAAAACTTGGCAAATAGGCGCCATGTGTAGTCGACTCTACTTCTTTGTCTACCATCATTCCAACTTGACTTTTTGGTCGATCACCTATCTTTCCTATCCACCACCTTTACACACTACTCATAATAAATGGTTGTTCTTTCCATGACTTGGAACGATTGACGTGATGCACACTTCGTATCCCCATTCCATCCTATTCATAATAAATTGGTCTTATACCTGACTGGGGGCAAGCACTTGATTTACGTCATTTGGTTCTTACAATGGTTGTTTTGAGGGTGTAATTTACCATCAAAAAAATCCAAAAACATCACAAAATTTCCTAAAAAATTCCAAAAACAACACAAAATGTTTAGAAAGAAATCCAAAAACACCAAAAACTTTAAAAAGACAAAAAAATCAAAACATGTCAAAAAATCCAAAAACAAAGTCAGAATTAGTCGCACCAGTCAGTCTTTGTCATTGTCGAACTACGTTGCCTCTCTGACTAGACATAGGCAAGGCCATCTGTTGATATGCCCCCAAGGAATTAGGTTAGTCTTTTTAGGTTTGTCTGTATAAAATCATGACTCAGTCCTTTTCTATAAGACAAATCATTGGTCGTGTTGAACTACAAGGTCTCTATGTGTATAACATAGGCAAGGCCATCAATTGATGAGCCCCTGAGGCCGCACTAGGTCAATCCATTAGGTTTCATCACATTCACTATCACACATGTCGTATATCTTCAAATAAATCAAATATTTTTTAGTCAATCTTGTCATTCAAAGTCTGTTCAAACTACGAGGTCTCTATGTGTATAATGTAGGCAAGGTCATCAATCGATGAGATCCTAAGGCCACACTAGGTCAGTCCTTTAGGGTTCGTCATATCAGTCAAAATAGGTTGAACATTGTCATCAAACACAAACAATTATCAAAACATCGAGACAATTCACACATCAACAAGACAAACAAATCAAAAAGGTCATCAAGTCAAACAAACAAATTGCCAAAGCAGTAACAAAAATAATCAACCTATTTCTTATACAGGATGTGTCCTTCCTAAAAACATACATGATCATTTAATCAAACAATCATCATTTCCTTATACAGGTGGTCACATGATCGAAACCAGACTCAACGTCTTATATGGTATGTGTCATTTCTAAAACCAAGCTTTATCATTTCCTTCTACATATAGTCACATGATTGAAACCAGACTCAACGTCTTATATGGTATGTGTCATTCCTGAAACCAAGATTTATCAAACAATCATCTTATCAATATCCTAGAAAATTAAACAACAAACAGATCAAATTTTGGAAAATATTTTATTGGCTGTTGACATTATGGCTTGTTTTGTCTTACCTTTTCATTTGGATTTGTCTTTTAATCTGGTTACTAGCTTTCTCGAGGATGTCCCATGAAGGATTTAGAGAAGCAAGGATGTATCAGGATTCTTTTTCTTTGATTTCTATTTTTTGACTATCTTTTGGCTTTGTCTTTCAGTCACGTTACTAGCTTCCTCAAGGATGTACCATGAAGGATTTAGAGGAGCGATGATCTCTTATGACTCATCTTTTATTTGATTGCTATCTGTGGTTTGTCTTGACAAAAAAATTGGGGAAACTTTTCCCTTAGTATGAGTTAGGACATTCCTTGTTTGTGACTGTCTATTTTAGTAGGTGGATGACCTTGCACACCTTGGTCTATCTCATATCATGGTGTTTGTTGTCCATTTGTATCATTTAATGCCCAGTGATGATTTAATGCAAGGCCTATTATGTTTCGGTGAAACATTGAAGATTTCTAGTACTAACATCCATGTCTTTTATGTTACTATTCATTTTTCTTTTCACACTATTTCTTCTTTCTTGCATTATGATAGAGTCCCGTGACACACAAAAAAATAAGGCATCTTGCATATGCATTCATGTTAAAAACATCATTTAGACATTTCCATACATATATACATATTAAATCATACATATATGAGTTGCATTTGAAAACAAAAAAATATAGACATCCATCGCATCTAGGAATCCATGACATAACATGCATTCACCATCATTAACTGTATAGCATATTATCACAAAAAATTACATGTACATGGCATTGTAAATACAAAAATCACATTGCATCTCATAATCATAAACATAGAATGCATACATGACATCCATAATACCATAAAATTAAATGCATACATCATCATCATATAGAATCACCATAACATCATAGGTTGCATTAACATCATAAAGTAAATATTGGCATACATAACACATGCATAAATAGAAGACTATATAATCATATAAAGAACTGCATATCATATAATTTCCGCCCAAATTTATATATATATCGCTAAAAAAAAAAGTTTCACAGTACAATGTCATAATGTATCTCTCATAATGGAGCTCATAGGCTCTATAATCATAATACAGTCTCTACAAATATATTAACATGTCCCTAGTCTGAACTCTAGTACTCTGATGAGGAGAATGAGGAGGTGACTGACAGGGAGGTCCTAATGATTACTGTGTGGAAGGGGGCCTATCATAAGGTCCTGACCTATGAGGTCCTAGGACACCACCACTGCTCTGGGATTTGTTGTGGGAAGACCTGCTGCGTGATCTACTACTAAGGGCTTGAGAAGCACTAGGAGCCCGTCTCTTAGGAGGTATCTCCTACTCATACAAATCTCTGTAATATCTCTCCCTATCACCAGCCCTAACCAACTCTTGAGCCATAGCTGCAACTGGTCTAGTGCAAAGAGTTGTAAACTCCACAAATCTCTACTTCGTCTCTTGCCTCTGTGCCACCACCTGATCTCTCTCCAAGTAGGCGCTATCCCTCTCCATCTGTATCTCATCTCTCTCCATAGACACGACTCTAATTCGCTCCTCCAAGGCCTCTACCCTAGCCTACAAATCGACCATCCACTGATCTATGGGATCCTCCTCCTGCCATGGCCTCTCCCCCTCATCAACATCCCACTCCTCAACAATTCAGTCTTGGATCTCTCTCTCTTGATCCCCCATCTCCTCCTCGGGATCATCATCTACATCCTAGTATCCTACTCATAATAGATCAAGGGAATGCAACTCGACCTCCTCTCAGATGGCCTCCTCACCAAATTCCTCCTCTGCAACTACCTCCTCAATGACGAGCTCCACCCACCTCCAACATGGTGACATCCTCTCTTTCCCTCTCACCCTCATGGATGGTTGAAAAATCTCTACCTCGACCCCTATCGCCTCGTCGACCTTGTTGACCACCCCTCCCATCTCCTCCTTTTCCATCACCACCTCCAACTCTACCAGCTCCCCTGCCACCACACCGACCCCGTGGACCACGTGGGCCTATCCCTCGATGCTCTACAGGCGTCGACTGATCAAGATCTATTTATGGCATAGGCCTATGTTGTTCCCACCAGGAATCATACTCTACTATCATCCTAGCATCTGTAGCTCCACCCCTCCATCCCCACTGTACTGGCTATAGTGCATCTACATCTGCCTCTGCTGTCGCTACAGGAATCTATGGACCCCATAGAGGAACCTCCCTTGAAGATCGGGAAAACTCAGCTCGGCCTCGCGGCACATCTTGAACCTCACCAAACTATCAGAGCACTCTGTTTGGTAGGTGTCTCTCAATGATATGTACTCTTGAAATAGTCCTCCCAATCAAATATCATGTCTTTTGGCAGAAAGGAAAGTGTCGATGCTCATCCCGTCACTGTGCATAGTCCATGTATGGTCTCCATATAAACTGAACAAGGGTATCAATCACATGCCTCCAGTATCTTGTGTCTCCAACATGAGTCTATGTGATGGTTCTGGCATATTGAAATACATAAGGAGATCGATCATCAATCTCATATACAATCGATGGGTGGAAACCAACAATGTGCTCCCATGCCCATATCATCAATAATGTGGTCCCATAGCACATGGACTAAGCCTCCCTGTAAACTATGTCATGCAAGTGGAAGTATAACATCACTAGTAAACAAGGGACCCATGCATACACAACCTGCCTCTCCAACATCCCTACTAACATCTTGCCCTAGCCAACAAGAAACCCATGCCTTTGACGGTTTGGTAGTACAATCCCACCAATCAGAGTACACAACAAACAATCAATCCACATATATCTATTTGCAAGTACATGCCATCTAATGTCATAATGATTGATACCAAGTTGTCTGACGTCCTCATGCTCATAATAATGGGTGATCTCGCTAAAACCCCTCTGGGTATCATAACAGACCCTCTCACCCTTGATCGGTAACTGAAGTATCCTATAAACATCCTCTAATGTAACAATCACCTCTCCTATGGGAAAATGAAAAGAGGAAGTCTCTGAGCACCATTGCTCACAAAGTGCGGTGAGCATACCTCGGTTTTCCCGAATGGTGGGCATAAATGTCACATGATGCAATCCAATATGCCATATCAACCGTTTCTCTGCACTACGCAACTGGTCTCACAACTCGCAGGTAGCTAACTTTGACTCTCGAGTGTATATCAAATCCAAAACAACTTGCAAATGCATAACAAATTCCTTGTGTCAAAAATACAAAGCCAATCTTTACAGCATAAAGATTCAGAAAAATTGAAAGGAAAATGCATCTTTTTATTGACAAATGGGGTGCATACTTCAAATGTGTCATTTAACATTGCAAATGCATTGCAAAAACATACATACGTCACAACAGGTAGCACATGTGACCAATCATGCATATGCATTGCAAAAATATGAAATGCGATGCATAATTACAAATGTGATAGTGCACCTATCAAATGTGACTCACTACCACAATGCGGTGCAAACCTAAACAAATGTGTTGATCCAAAGTTCAAGAAAAAATGAGCCCTGACGTGTTTTCACAAATACGTCATATTGTGAACAAATGTGTCGTATACGAATGCATATGTGTTGAATGAGAAATGACACATTTGAAAAATAAACTTTAAGGACCTAGAAATGCGTGAAAATTGAAAACTCAAAAGTAGGTTTTGGAGTACATACTGGGGTTCCTACATCGGCTGGCTGTTGGAAGGTCCTGACGCAATATCCACAATGCTTTGTGTACGAAATGAGTGACATTTTGCTGGATGACTCTAGAGAAAATCAAAGGTTTCTCAAACTTGAAGGGTGAAAATGAATTCATTTTTCACCCAATTCCTATTTATACTGAGGGTTTTTTGGGGTTTTCTTTCAAACCTACTATACTAGATGCACTATTTACACACTTCCAACGATCATTTCACAAACCAAATCACGCTGAAATTGATTTCTTTTGCCACCATCAAACTTCTGGCTATCCAATTACCTAATCGAGACAATTTCCAAATTTTTCTGATTTTTTAAAAAATTTGTCATTTTTCCCAAGGGGGCATACCCTTACCTATTTCACGATTGGGGCATGTTATTTATTATTCTTTGACCCAACGCGATAAAAAAACATTGTATCAAAGAGGGGCAAAGTGTAGACACTGAAAATTGTCCTAAGCTTGGGACTCTAATTTTCATCATAATTCTAATATTCATTTTAATAATTAAATAATGTTAATTGTTTAATTATTTTCTAAAGTCATTTGACCTCTATTAATTAAAAAACTTTAATTATTTAATTAATTCATTCTTACCTTTATTCTTCCTTAATTAATTAAATAAATATTATTTATTTAATTACGTCGTTAATTAAATTTATCTTCTTTCAAAAATTAAATAAACTATTATTTAAGTTATTCTTATGACACTTTCAACTATAATTAAATAATCATTTTAAATTATTTAATTATTCCTTAGCCTTTTCTCCATTTAATTAAATAAATCTTTATTTATTTAATTTAATCCTAAAATCTTGAATGTTGAATTAAATCATTATTTAATTGATAAAAAAATTTATTCATAGCATATTCCTCTATAATTAGATAATCTCTTTGTTATATAATTAGTCATTTATCACTTATGTCTAGATCTAAATTGATCATTCAGTTATCTGGTGATTTGATATCTGATTATCTTTAACAAACAGACTTTCTGTGTTAATTAGTCCATTATCTAGATTTATTCTTATCCTCTATGTGCAAACCTCTATTAATTAAATAACTTTAACTATTTAATTAATTTATTCTCATCTTCTATCTATTTCAATCTTTATCTTTACATGCAACCTTTATTCTTCTGTGTCTTGACCAATTTCCACTAAAGATTAAATTATTATTAATTTAATCTCCACATTTAATGCTTTATCACTTACACTAATCCTATTGCATGTCACATCTTTTAATCTTAATCGTTGATTTATCTTTCAATCTAAGCCTATCATTTGAAAATCATATTTTCTATAAATTGGCTTTACCTTTTCCATTACTACTCCTCCCAAAATCTTATGAGTTTTGGATGCAACTTTCTTAATCTTCGATGTTCCGCTATTAACACTATCATGAGGCTATACTTGAATACTTAATGAAAATCCAAGGGAAAGTATCATACAAAGATGAAATTGAGAAGTGCAATGAAGGTGATCCATAGAATGCATAAGGGGTTTGGTGAGATCGTTCTTTTGTTTATGCTTTATATTCCATTGTTCTTTATTGTTAGTGTAGGTTTAGTTTGAGTTATGCTTGTGTTGTTAATCTGTGAATTTTCCCTATGCTACACAATGTTATTATATATCTCTTCCAAACAAGGTATCTATTCATGTCATATAATGGATCATATTTAATATGGGCTTGACGAAATTAAGGATATATTCAACATGATCCCACCAAATATCATTTAGGATCACTTGCTTAATATTTTATACCTTTGTAGTGCTAGATTGTTTCTATATGGACCAATTTGGGTTGACAACCATGTTAAATAGTGTCTCCCAATCCTTCATAAGTTGTCTCAAGACAATTGTGTTGAAGGAAAAATGGTTCTTAACAACCTCTTTGAAAATTAAAATAAAAAAATATTTCTTTTACTAAAATGAAACATATTTAGTAGAATAAATCTTATTGTTTTACTTACTTTCAACATGTCTAATTTTGAGATGTTCTATATATGCCTTATGACATATGGTGGTTGGTTGTGAAAATTTGATTCTCTTCAGCCTCAACATACATTTGTTTGATCTAATCAATTTTTGTGTTGTTGAAGTTGATAAACCAACCTCATAGAACCTAGTGAACACCTACAAGCAAATAATCTATCATGTGGAAGAGATAACGAAACACAACAATGGTGCTCTGCAAGTTGAAGCAAAAAAATGCATAATCACGAATTGAATAATTACAAAGAGATCAATCCTTAAGAAAGGAGATTGAAACCCTAAAGTGAAAACCCTAAGATGAAATTAGTTATTAAAGGGCCTAAGTTTAGCTTAAGTGAAATAAAGTAAAGGCAACTTAATTAATTAATAAATATGATTAAATTAATTAAGTAAACAACCTATTACTCTAACACCCCCCCTTAAGATGAACTTAGGGAGAAGCTAAAAAACTAAGGATAGATTCCCTTAGCATCCAAAATATGCCAAAAAAGATTCCCATTTGGCCAAAAAAAATCATCGATGCCAGAAAGTTTGAAATCATTGGAAAATTCTTGGTTCGTTGCTTTGAAAGTGATAGTGAGCCAAGAAAGGTCAAATTTGCCACTAGGAAACCAGGAGACAAAGGGCGCTGGAAAAAGTAAAGTTGTTGGTTAGAAAAAAAACCGCCAACTGACCTTAAATGAGGGGCCTACAAGGGTATGAGATCCGCAGGGGTCTAGTATCGCGTGAGTAACCCCCATAAATTCCCCACTAAAACCAAAAATTCTGCCCCAAAAAATATAAACACCTACACAAATTTTTTAAAGTTTTTTTTTAATTTTTAAAATTTCAAAATGAAATTTAGAAAAAAAAAAGTTAACCAATAAATTTTGTGATTTTTTTCTCGAACGGTGTGTAGGAATTCATACAGGGGTTGTACAGGCCCTTGTACAAAAAAAACAATTCCTCAGAAACTCCCGACGTGGATTTTAGCAATTTGACAAACAATATTAAGGTTTTTAGGCCTTTTGAGCACAATAAAAACCTCTGTTTTGGCTCAAAATGCACCAAAAATACATCTACCCTCTAGATCTAGAAAAAAAACTACTTTAAACCTTCATAGATCTAGTGTTAGGAACCCAAATTAGGCAAAACAAAAGCCAAATTTGACTTTCTCGGTGGCTCTAAATCCAATGGTGAAGTTATTTTTTTGTGAAAATGCACCTACAATCTCCCACCTCCAAGATTTGCAAAAAGGGGAAAGGGGATTCAGATCTAAAGCCTGAACCCTTGTTGAAGAAAAAACCTCATAAATCGATAAGGGGTTCATTGAATCCACGCTCTGATACCATGTTAAAATTGTGAAACAAGCACAAAACCATGAGCCACAAGATCAAACAAAAAACAAATACACCTTCCATGAAAGAGATTTGCAAACAATTTATGCAATATTCATCAACAAGAAAAAGCTACAGAAGCAAGAGACTCTCAAGAAGATATGAAAGCTCAAGATATTCTCCAAATAATTACAATGAGGGTTGAGTGTTTATAAGAGAAAATCCTTAAATGAGAAAGGGATCAGATCATGAAATTTTTCAAAATCACATGAGATGAGACATAATGATCTAATATTAGATCAAACTAATAAAGCATTAAAACACTCCTAAGTTTAGCTTAAGTGCATGATAATAAATTAGAATAATAATCAATTAAAGATTAATTAAATACTATTAGCTAATCCATGATAACTCTAACATGTGCTACTATTTTGTGTTGAGGGAGTAGGAAACACAAGGTGTCCAAAAGACATGTGACTAATACTTTACAACTAATGAACTAGCTACTTGACAATTTTTGGTATTGTTTGTTATGACTTGAACAATGTTTCAATTCTCCACTTCCTCAATGGTTGTCATAAGAATGTTAGTAGTAAATGCAACATCCTTCACCTCCCTTGCATAATCTACTTCTCTAAAAAAAATTACTCATCTAGGGGACATTGCAATAATGTTGATCAATGACCAATTTTTCATCCATCCATCCATTAGAAATAATGGACATCCCTATTTTGGCCATTTGTGGGCTTCAATGACTCCTCTATGAAATTCACCTCTTTTTCCAATGAGGTGTTGGCACTTTCTCAAAACTAAGGCCCTTTTACCATTTAGAGTCTAATTAATTGTTTTTCTAATATGGTGAGCGAACTACATTGAAATTCAATCCATTTGTATAGAGAGATCTCACTATATGTTGATTGGAAATATCTCAAAACTCATTCTAAACTGTTATTTCCAAGGGTCCCTTTGATCTCTTGTGTGTAAAGTTTGTGGGTTGTTTACTAGGAGTGACAAAAAATGGGTGGTTTTGTACATGTTGAAGATTAAAAGGAAATGGATGGGGCTTCATTCTTCAAGATCCTTTTTTAAGAAAGGATTATTTGATTTGCAGTCTACTAATTGATCCAATTTTCCTACTCATTATTATATGCTATGATTTTTTCTTCTAGAATGGGTACATTTTTTCTTAGACAAGCTTTGATGCCTAGTCCAAAGATGTTGCACAAATGGTCTTTTACCTAACTATATGAGCTTCAATACTTGACACCAAACCCATATAAACTCCAAATATAATCCCAATGCCTAAAATTTGTATCATATCAACATATTTCTAGAGTATAATTTGAGTCTCTTTTGAAGTTTGGTTAGCCCATGGAGCTAGAAATAGTTGTCATTACAATCCCTAAGACAACAAGTTCAATAAACAACATATTTGAATATTCAAAACAAATGGAAACAAAATAGACATATACAACATAACTCATTTTAAAAAATTAAGCATGTGAACTATAGAGTCATAGAAGAATGAAAATAAAACAAGAGAGATAATTTGTAAAAAAACAAAATTAAAAGAAAAAACCAAAAACTTGAAAAAAACCCACCTCTTTTGTAAAAATATTCCTCTACAATCTCCTTAGAAAAAAGTGGCTTTTACAAATGTGTAGGAATAGCAAGCCAACCACTTTGGAACTGTTACACCCCCTTGTGTTATTACCTATTTACTTTTAGCTTGATGGGTTAAAAATTCTTTAATATATATTTTTATGATTGTGTTTTGAATATGAATCTTGATGGAAATATGATGAATGTATGTTTAATCAAGTTGATATTTCCTAATTTTGAAAATAAAATATATGATGCATATGAATGTATTGTTTGAATAGCTAACTACTATTATGATATACTAAGCTGGATGCAAGAACAAGTTCAAACCTCTAGAAGAGAGGGTGAGTATCACTCAAGAGAAGAACTTGGTTTAGTAACCCTGATGAACCTAATTGAGCATACACACACTCACACCCTAGTTGGTCTAAGTTGAGTCAAGTCAATTTGGGTAAATGGTAAGTGATCTTCAATTTTGGTTGTGAAT
This sequence comes from Sequoia sempervirens, assembly GCA_007258455.2. Classification (NCBI taxonomy): domain Eukaryota; kingdom Viridiplantae; phylum Streptophyta; class Pinopsida; order Cupressales; family Cupressaceae; genus Sequoia; species Sequoia sempervirens. The sequence continues at coordinate 79,145,462 of VDFB02373365.1, forward strand.
GTTTATATTGGGTTATGATCTTGTTCCATGAATGCTTTGATTGAGGAATGCGATTAAGTCTTTATGTCGAGTGGAAGTCCTTGCTTGTGTGTTTATATTTATATCGATTGAATATATACATAAAATGTATATATGTATATATGTACGTGTCTACAATAAATGGATTACTCATATGCATGGGAATAATTACGTATATGCATATATATTATGTATATATTGGTGTATATCTATAATTATTATTTTGATATATGTTTATATACTTATTAATTGGCAAGTAAAGCATTAGATAATCTTGAGATTATAAATATATATATATATATATATATGTATATATATATATATATGTATATATATATATTAAAGATATGATATATATATATATATATATACATAGATGTATTAGATATATATTATATATAATGTTAAAGTGTTTGAAATATATAAAGCATGTTGTTATAGCACAAAAGTTGATAAGTCTAAAGCACTTTAAGTAATTCCAAGCGCATTAAAGCACTGCCTCATATGCATTACTATGGTTAAAACTAAGCATAAAGAAAACTATGAATAAGTCAGTACAAACTTATAAGCCATGCATGGGAATGGGATTATAGTTTATAAATTACAAATGGAATAAATGTAGATTTAAAAAATATTGAACAAGTCTTGACTGTGCTCTTATAAAGGGTGCTAATATATGAATATGTGGTGCCAAACTTTGTGGAAAGTAGAAAAGAATAAGGAGTCTTAAACCTGTACCATGTATAGGAAATCCATGAGATTAGCATGTAACTCAGTCAAAGCATAGATGATAGAGTTTTGAGAGGGTAGTCAACATGCAAACCATATAGGAAACCTCTAGCTATGTATTACTATGCTTGACCTAGTACAAGGAAGTCTTGTTGTCACAAGCATGAGGTCAGCTCAACCATTCCATGTAATTGGAAATATGAGGACTATTATGTGTTGCAATTTGAGAGTTTATTTAGCTGACTTTTGCATGTGAGTAGTAAGGTGGCAAATTCTAGCTTGTTTGTAGCCTTTGGAAGCTCAAGATTTAGTATATATAGATTTTTTCTTTCTATCATTTGCTACACTTCTCATTTTGATTTCTCCATTTCTATTCTATTGTATTTTTTGCACAAGTGAATTAGAGATCTTGAGAGTGTATTGCTTTGTTATTTTGCAATTGTATTATTGAGAGAATTGTTAAGAGCATAGAGTTTTGAAAAGTAGCATTTGTGGTGGTAAAGGCTAAGGTTGGAAAGCAACATTATCAAGTTGGAACTTAATATCTAGGAATGTTGATTTCTATTCCTCCATTATCTATGTTTAAAAGGTTATTTGATTGTAAATACCTTTGATTGGAAAAGATTGCTTTTTGGAAATGCATGATATGCTTGATCTTATGAACTCGGTTATTTCCTAGTTTTGGAATAATCTTTGAACGCATGATATTCTTGTTCTTATGAACTTAGTTATTTCCTAGTATGGAATATTCTTGTGTGATTTTTGATTGAGTCTTGAATTAGTAGAATCCTATTATTTGGGATTACATTTATACAATGTTAAAGTATGTATGGCTTAAATTCTATTAGAACTATAATTAGTTTGTTAGTCTATATGGATATTGCATGAAAAGTGAAATAAGGAATACGTTGCTATCCTATAGTGCTTTATGAATATGTCAATTTGAACATAAGGCGTTAGTACGGTTATTCTTGGGGTTAGTGGAATCCATGGGAAAGGGGATAACCTAGCTAGACACTAGTATGTGTTTGTATATGGTTAGTGTGATTATACACGGGTTTAGAGGAATCCATGGGTAAGGGTGTGAAACATAGAAAAATACGATTAGGGAATTTCCCAAAATGGAAAAGTGGATCCAAAAAGGGAAAAGGGGTCCTATTCTTCTATTTTTAGTAGGAAATGAGATCCACACCAAGAATTGACCAACAACCCTTAGGTGAGTCAACCCAAGATGTGAATCTCCAAATTTCCCTTTTTATGCAAGGACGAAGGTATGATTCAAATAGCACTTTGGGGAGAGAGACTAAAATCATCAAATAAACTCTAAAATACAAGCTATAAAACAAAAATGAAGTATAGTACTCAAAATTGACAGAAACATCAATTAAAATGCAAATTTGGAAAGGGGAGGATAATGTGTACAGTCATCAAAAGTCACTTTTTTAAGCTAACTAAGGACTCATTCATCCTATGGAAATTGGGTCCTAGCTAGGGTTCTTTGAAATATGTTTCTGGGTTCTCTTCTTCTGTGTTTGTACTCCCAAATTCTCAATTTTCACTATTAGACAAACAAAAAAAAAATATGTAGAAGAGTTTCTGTGAAATGAAAATATTTCTTGCAACTTTGAAAAATTTGCAAATTTCTCCAATTTTTCTCTTCAAAGGATCTTCAACCTAAAATCTGCAATCACACATCAATGAGAGAAAAATGTTGTTTGTTGGGTGAATGGGGTTTGCCTTGGTCAAACCCCATTTTGGTAATCAAACCTTGAAATGAAATAGAAAAACATGAAGCAATGATGAATGAACAACTCTATGTAACAACTAACCAAACCTTTGTTTGAACCTTGGATCGTAGATTTGTAACTAGCATGCATTGGCTTCAATGGATGTAGATCTTGATCATGAAACTTGTCTTGGAACAATGATTTTGAATGCTTGAATAGATCTTGAACTCTACATCACCATATTATCTCAAACAACATGCATGATGTAAGAAATATTTGACATGGCAATGGAATCTTGATTGTTGTAATAATATTCTACAAATATGCCCTTGAATGCCTTGCAATGCTCTTGAATTGCTCTTGATAATGCTCTAGATTGATCTCATGAAGTCACATAAAAGTTCTAGGATGAAACATAGTGAAATGACATATTATTTATACATATGTTAAGATTAATTCCCAAAATTCAAATATCACATGAAGTCAACATCTGAATATATACATTTAAAATCATTGAAATACTACCAAAAAAATAATTTGAATTTAGGTCCTAGGTGTAAGTGAGGACCCATTCGCCCTATGGCAATTGGGTCCTAGGTCACTTACCTAGGACACACATTGCTCAATGTTAAATATTATGTTATGGAATTTACGAATGTTGGATTTTATCCCTTGAAAATTACAATTAATTAGGCTTTGATTTGAATTAAAGGGTACAATTAAGGAAAATTAACCTTGATTAATTAATAAAGCCCTAGATGAGTGTGAAAATGTAAATAAATACACCTTACAACACCACATTGAGGAACAATTAAGTCGATTTTAATTAATAGGGCCCTAAACTCAATGTGAATATGTAAAATACATATTACAACACTAAATTAAGGCATCATTTAGCTCATTTTATTATTAATATTTATTCCCAAATTAAGTGTGAAAAAGGGATACTTTTTCCTACACTATAGGGTGTAACTTAGATAATCAATTTTTTATAGACTTGGGTATTCTGGGGATTGGGGTAATCCATGGATAAGGGAATTACCTTGTTGAATATTTTATTATATCATCACCTTGGAGTGAATGTGTGTTATGTTTATGGCCAATACTAAATTGAGCTTAAGGGTGGGTGGATAGATGACTCTCACTCAAAGTACTGGTTATTGAATTCTTTGGCCAAAGTAGTGTAAGTAGCCACTATTTATATTGTCAATTCATTGTGATCCATGATTGCATTGTAGGTAGGGAAACCAATGTATGGTAGCTCTAGATATGTAGGACATAATACTATGATCAGAAAGGTCAATATTATGGGGTTACCAAACCAATCTCTTCATCAAAGGGTAGGGCCATCTTACTAGTTAGGTAGTTGTGGGGGGAACCGTAGTAAGTCCATGGTTGGAAAAAAAGTGCTTGAGTGATGCTCTCCCTCATACAGTTAGTGACTAGTATTTGAGGATGTAGTGCCAATTGGGGACACCTAGTATGCATGCACCAGTGATGGGGACATCTAGGAGGTATGCACCAATATCGGGGACATCTAGATCATTGTATTTTGTTTATAAATCTATATCATTGAGCTCATGGAAGCTATAGATATAAACATGCATCTCTATTCTTATTGATAGTTGTAAATGAGAAATATCATCATGATGAAACCATGTAATGTGAAATCGTTCCTTGAATTATTGAAATGATTATTTGTTATGCAATGGGAAGGTTTGAAATGGTTATGTTTCAAATGTGCATCTTTTGTTCATATGAAAATGAAAAAATTCTATTACTCATAACGTTAGTAGCATAAATTGCTCACTTGTGAGTAAAAAATAGTAAAAACAATGGGTAGAACAATGGGCATATTACACATGGTATTAGAGCTACCAAGTTCAAACTAGGACCTATGTGATTCCTATGCTTTCCTCCAACATTATATGAGTCTAAGGTTTCAAATTCTTGTGTCGGGGTGGTGTGTCTCAAGATGACTACAAGAAAGTAATTGGGAATGAGTGCTACCTAAAGGCCAAGAAAGAAAGGGAATCCATTGTTCAAACCATAGAGGTTAGAAATTATGACAATTCTATTTGGCTGAGTGACACTAAGACTTCCAGTCATGCCCTATCATGAATCAATCAAGAGAGGAGAAGGATGTTTAAGGATGTCAATTATGTACCTCCTGTCTCTCTTGTCAAGTCAAACTCTTTATCAGTTTCTAGGGATATTCTCACAAAATGTAGTGTTAGTCTAGAAATGATATTTATGGAACCTCATGTTCTTCCTATGGGAAAATTTATTATAATAGCCTCAAGTGGTGAATAGGAGGGATATGTACCATGAAACTATGTATTTGAGGATATGTCAGAGGTTTATTTTCCTTTTGATTATGTATTTGAACAAAGATCCAAGGGGTATACTCCACGTAGTTATATATCAAAGAGTGAATGTGAGGGATACTCTCCCCTTGACTATTTGAATAGTCATTTCATGTAAATTCTAGGATATTGAAATCCTATTGATATAAATGAAAATCATGTTTTGGAAAAAAATATGTATGATTTCTTCTTTTAATCTTCATGTATATCAATTTTTGTTCCTTGGAAATTTTTTAAGTGATATGTAAACATTCCAAGAATCTAATTAAAAAGAAATCTCCAGGTGTAAAATTTCTGATCAAAATGGTTAGAACTAGAACTAACCTTGGGGAAAGCCAAGAAGTTGGCCAAGGAGATGAAAATTCAGGAGCTAAACTGAATCATCTTTAAGCCATGATGGATGAAACAAGAGCAAGAATAGGAAACCTCGAGCAAGAGGCAAGGGGAAAAGAAAGGGAGGAACAGGAAGTTCCTAATAATGATGAAGGGGAAATTTTCATGATCATAATTAGTCTAGTGAATATGAGGATGATGAGTCACATTTGAGATCAGAGGGAAGAAAACAAAAACAACTTGCTAGTGAGCTATCTTGAGACATGAGAAAGGCTCCTCCAAATTTTGAAGGAAGTACTATGGGGATGTGGTTGAGACCTGGCTAATAGAGATGGAAAAGTTCTTTGAAATTAGGAATTACTCTAAGGTCACAAAAGTCATTTGGGGAGCATTCCAATTGGTTGGAGAAGCATCCAATAGGTGGATGAATAAAAAGATGGAGCTAGGGATAAGTTCCTTAAGGCTTACTTGGATTAAGTTTGTGGAGATTTTTCAGAAAATGATGGTTACTTCAACTCTTCTATGATCAAAAGCTTACCAACTTCTAGAACTTGAGGCAAGGAGATTCCTCAGTTAACGAAATTTGGGATAAATTCACTCGTCTCCTAAGGTACGCACCCATGTACCAAAAGGACGAGTGGTTTTACATACATCATGGGCCTCAATGCCTAAATAGGTGGTGAGGTAGACGTGCATGGTCCTACTACCATGGACTTAGTGTACAAGAAAGATATTAAGTAGGAACAAAGGCTTAAGTCTATCTCAAATTACTATGAAAGGAGTCATAAGAAGTTGAATTGGTCACAAGCTAATTAAGCTTCTAAGAAGCCCAGTGAAGGGAAATATTACCAAAGGAAAGGGGACAAAGGATCCTATAGTAGGCAGAATAATGCAAGAAGAGATAGTAGGGGAAAAACAACATCAATAAAAACAATGTTGGTAGGAATGAAAGAAATTTAGGAAGGCTTTCAACAAGGATTGGACCATTGAAAGGATGTTATACTTGTGGTGGAGATCACTTTGCAAATTAGTGTCCCAACAAACTACCAGGGATGTAGCCACAAGGGAATCCACTACCTTCTGTAGTGTAGGAAAATGCATACCCTTTCATTTTCACACTTGTTTGGGCCTACCTTGCTTTGTTTATCCTTATTTATGTCTTAATTGGTCCTATTTTGCATCCAAAAGCCTAAAAAATTGCATCTTTTTGTGGATAATCTCAACAAAAATCAATGGATAAATGATAATTTAATGATTATGGACATGTTTCCTTGATTTTTGGATTAGGACTAATAAGAAACCTAGGGTATCTTTCTCCCCCAAAGGTCTTGGGACCCCGACTTCAAGTGTTCCTTAAATGGGCCCCTTTTTGGAGTCTGTGCCCTAAGTTTCATGCATCAGGACTAATAAGACACCTAGGGCATCTTAGTCCTCCTTAGGTGATTTTTGAGATCTAATTTCAAATCTTGGCGAGATTTAGAATCCTTTAATTAATGAATTCATATGTCAGTTTGGTGTGGTATAATTTCAGGATATTAAGTATGGATAAGTATAAATACAAGGTTCCTTTCTCTCATTTTCATATCTAAGCACTCTAAACATCCAAGCATTCAATTATTTGAGCATTCAAGAGCATTTCATCAAGCATTTTGGATCCATCATCAAGATTCAAGAATCATATCAAAGATCTTATTGCATCATGTGTGTTTTTGAGCTAACATTTGTGATGTAGGGTTTTGATTCAAGAAAACAATTCAAGTCAATATCTATCAAGTACTCCATTGATTCAAGATCTACATTCAAACTATCCACTTCACACAAGTTTGTAGATTTCACAACAAGGGTTTGGTGAGTTGCAACATAGCATTTTGTTCATTCATCATTTCCCCCCTTTATTTCATTTCATTTCAAGGTTTAATTACCAATAAGGGGTTTGACCAAGGAAAAACCCATTTACTAACAATCAACAAGTTTTTTCCTCTCTTGTGTGCTTGTGATTGTAGATTTAGGCTAAATACTTGAAGATCATTTGAAGTGCAAAGTTGCAAAGTTGTCATCTTCATAGAATCTCACCTACAGGCCAATTCTAGAAGTTTTAGGACCTAAGATCTGAGAAGGAAGTGCATATTTGAGCCTTAGAACCACATTCAGAGATTCCAAAAATTCAGATCAAGACTAAGATGGTAGCAAAGGAATTTTAGTCCTCTTGAGGGTATTTTTCAAAAATTCTTTCAGATTTGGTTCTAGCATCCAAAGATTCTGCAGCTACCCCAAAAAACAATAGTGGGACTAATAAAATAGTAAAGGTGTCTTAGTCCTCCATAACATATTTTGACAGCTTCTTTGCATTTCAAGAATCCTTGTCACATTTCCAAACTTCCCAGGTACACATATCATAACTTGTTGTTGCATTATTTCATCATTTGCACCCTTCATTTAGCTTGCATTACAAGTTTTTGTGAGTTGAATGTTTACTTTTCTTTTCCAAGATTTTTTGTGGTGGTGAACCCTTCAAAGCTTGAAGAACCCCCTCCTAGGTCTTCCTTGTTGAGAATTGACTCACCTTAGAGGTTTATAGTCAATCCAATTTGGGATCCTAGGACCCTTATTGATTGAAAATTGGAGAATAGGGGTGTTCTATGACCTAGGTTATAAAGCATCCCCTTTTCCCTATTGTTCACCTTCTCAACGAGAAGCATTCTAACAAAATATTCATTCTACATTGGAAAACTGACAAGCTAAGTACCAAATCAATCATGTGGAAATATCAGGTACTTTGTTTGGTACACCTATTTCCATTCTTATTGATATTGGTTCCACTGAAAAAAAATTTCACTGAGAATAGCTTGTAAAATATCTAGAAAAGTTGGCTATATGGAAAAGTCATGGGTGGTTGAATATGCCAACCAAACAAGAGTTGAGGTGGAGCAATTTCTATTTGAGGCAAGGGTTGAACTTCCAAGTTTCTCCTCGAGAGTGAATTTATATGTAGCACCCCTAGGTTCCTATGGTGTCATTTAGGGATGAATTGGTTGTGGAAACATAGTGAAAAAGTAGATTTTCATGCAAAAGAAATGGAATGTTTAAATGATCTAGGTAACTGGGTGTTCATGCAAGGAACACCAAGAGAAGTTAAGCTACGATAGAGATCCTTTGTAGAAATGTATAGGGTGAAGAAGAAAGGTTTTCAACTCTTCATTATGAAAATGGAGAAACTTGAGGAGTGTAATGAGTTCATCTCTCAAGATGATGTTGTATATTATAGACCTTAAGACCCCAAGATGCTAAGAAAGTGAGGTAGTGGAATCTAAAATAATGGATATGGAGAAATACCCTTTCCTATAGAAATATGTGGATGTATTTTGAGATGAGCTACCTAGATTACCTCCCAAAAGAGTGTTTTATTTCTCCATCCACATAGTTCTAGGGTCAGAGCCTATATCCAAGGTGCCCGATAGGATGACCAAAACAAAATTAATAGAGTTTAAAGCTCAATTAGAGGAATTATTGTCCAGGGTATTGATTAGAACTAGTGTTTCACCTTGGGGAACGCTTGTAAACTTCATGAAGAAGGAAGATGGAGTACTACACTTGTGCATTGATTATCATTTACTTAATAAGAAAATGATAAAACATAAGTATTTTTTTCCACGTATCGATGATCTCTTTGATTATATGTGAGAAGCAACAATATTTTCAAAAATTGATCTACGATCAGGTCATCATCAACTGAGGATCAAGGATGAAGATATATCTAAAACAACTTTCAGGACAATGTTGGTCATTACGAGTTCATAGTCCTACCTTTTGGACTGATGAATGCACCAAAAACATTCATGAACCTAATGAATAATGTATTCAAAGACTGCTTGGATAAATTTTTGTTGGTCATTTTAGATGATATTCTTATTTATTCCAAAAATAAAGAGGAGAATCTCAAGCATCTAGGCATTGCTATATATCTATTAAGAGAGCATAAGTTGTATGGAAAAATCTCTAAGTGTACTTTATTTCAAAATGAAGTACAATACGTGTGTAATGTGATTTCAACTAATGGGATTGTGGTTGATCCAGCTAAAATAAAAGAAATTATTGAATGGCCAGTGCCTAAGAATGTGCCGACAGTAAGAAGTTTTATGGGATTGGCTAGTTACTATTGGAATTTTGTTGAAAAAATTTCCAATATAGCTTTTCCCATTACCTCCTTATAAAGAAAAGGGAAGAATCTTGAGTGGACAGAGAAATGTCAAGCGACATTTGATCTACTCAAGGAGAAGTTGACCACAACTTTGATACTGAAGGTACTAGATCTAGATGGTAACTTTATTGTTATCATTGTTGCATCAAGAGAAGGTTTGGGTGAAGTTTTGATGTAGGATGGGTGATTTATAGCCTATGAATCAAGGAAGATTAAGCCTTATGAACAAAATTATGCTTCACATGATTTGGAATTAGCAGTTGTTGTTCATGCATTATAAATGTGGAGAAACTATTTGTTGGGAAAACCATTTGAATTGAAGACTGGCCATTATGGTCTAAAGTACTTGTTTACTCAACCAAATTTGAATGCAAGGTAAAGGTGGTTGGAATTGATATATGACTATGATTTTAACATCAACTATATCAAGGTAAAGGAGAATTGGGTTGCATATGCCTTAATTTTTAGGACTTGCATATCTCCTCCACGATATCAATTCAAATCGATTTTAAGGGTTGAGTGTTGCAAGAGTCTGAGGGTGAAAAATATTATGAAAAATTCAAGCAAGAACTCTTAGATAATTCACAAGACCCAAGGTATGAGAGATTTCACTTTGAACCTGATGGTTTGCTAAGGTTTAAAGGAAGAATCTACACACCTAATTCTGTGGAATTAAGGAATTTAGTGTGGAAAGAAGTTTATATGACACCATACTCTAGACATCTCGATGTGACTAAGATGTTGGCTGATGTGAAGCCATTATATTTCTAGAAGGTAATGAAAGGGGATGCTACAAGAATTGTGGCAAGCTATTTAGAATGTTAGAGGGTGAAGGTAGAGCATCATCACCGTGCCAATCTTTTATATCCTAATGAAGTTCCAAAAAGTAAATGGAAAATCATTAGTATGGATTTTGCACAAGGTATT